>VDFB02058242.1:748621810-749057349 GCA_007258455.2 Sequoia sempervirens | reverse complement strand
ATTCTCCTCACAATTTCACTATTTTCTTTGTAGGTTTGTAGACCTAATTTCTTGACCTTATCTTGCAAAAATTCCTTCCAAATCTCAAGCCAATCACCTTTTTAGACACCCTTTAAGCCTTTTCAAAACATATCTCAAAGACTCTATAGGTCGCTTTGGACCAACCCCTTCAAATCTTGACTAGTACGTTGTCCTACAAGGCCAATTAGGCAACTTTTACAAAGCATCCCCTATCTAATCTCTTTCCCAACCTCAAAACTCAATTAACAAAGCTCAAGCAAGCTACATAAGCCCTGAATCAACTAATTTTATTAGGAGCTAGGCCCTCTAAGATACCAAACCATGAAACCCTCACTTTGACCAGTTTTTAGAAGGGTTTATTGAGAATCTATGTTCCCAACTTCTTCGCACCTCACAAATGCATCAAAAAATATTCAACTCACCTGCACATGCTTAATCAATCATCAAAATCTACTACCCCAAGGGTTTTCCACACTTACCACTCTTTACCCACCAAATTTCACCAAAACTCACAAAATTGCCAACTAGGGCATTAATAAAAAACCACCCAAATTATCTTCCCTGCTCTAGAAAACCATATAGACACATAAATCTAGCCTAAGCCATCCATTCCACCAAGCCACATGAGTAACAGACAGTGGAATGGGTGTTCACAGCATTTTGTTACTTCAAGACCCTTAAAACTAAGTTTCACAAGTTATTATAGAAAAGTGGATCAAACTTCCTTCAAACTCAATATGAAATGCTCAAACCAAAAGTAAAATTATGTTAATGCATGCCTTCTATAAATTCATAAAATTTTAGAGCAATATTCCTCTGTACAAAACCATACCAGGCCTATAAACAGGAAGATTACATAGAAAATACTAGAAAACAAAGATATTCTTCTTAGTTTTTTTTACTCCAAAAACCACCAAGGAAGGTTTACATCAAGATCCTCCACATATTTAAACATTTTTCCCTCCTAAAACACTTAACACAACCAAAAAAAATATCTTTTAAGATATTTAAACATTGGTATTCCTCCAACTTACATTTTTGCACTTTTATGCACTTTTACAATATTGCAACATGACAACTTTTTACAATTTTGCAAAAATATGACAATATAAACCTAATGACCCCTCTAGATGATTTAAACATTTGAAATGGTCTACATGGACCTTATTAATGAAAAAAATGAGACTCCACACCTCTAAACCTATCAAAAGACCTTATTGACCAAAAAGTTTCTTTGGTGCCCTTGCACCAAGATGCCAAATAAAAACGATCTCAAAGCTGATGAAAACTCTCAATGGCAGAAGGAGGGAAAAGTGGTATGCTCTGATACCATGTTGGGGATTTCCACTAAACCTAGGAACACCAACTACAAATAAAACCTTCACAAATATGAGAGAAGCTCGGGGCTCTTTCACTAGGAAAAAAGGAAAAATGTATTGAGATCTGATGATTTACATATTATACAATGTGCCTTATAAAGGCAAGAAAAATAGGTATCGGGTAAACAGCCACCCAGTATGGGAAAAACCTAATCAAAGTAATTTACCCTAAGTTAAAACTTAAATACTCTAACATAGGGGAATGAATGATGGTCTATTCACATGCACCTTCAAAGATATTCCACTCAAGGATAACCCTAGAGATCTCAATGCAAAAGAAAAAGAGATCATACAATAAGGTTGTCCTAGGGGTTGAATGTTATCTAATGAGGGGTTCACCACCAAGTTTAAACTTGGAAAGGATAATGAAATGCAAGGTAAAAATGAAAAATCCTAGTTCAATGCAATGACCTACAAGATGGCCTTGAAATGCTAATAAAACCAAACAAAAAATCAATGAGATAAACAATGTGCACCTGGGAATCTGGAAGTGACTGGGAACAACTCTTAAATTATGGAAATTTTGACTTTTGACCAACTGGGACTCATTCACCAACTTGGGTGAATCTATCCCAGATCTAGGTTTCTGCATGAGAGTTTGTTTCGAGAAAAAAGGGTATTGGAATATGCAAACAGATCTGGAAAATAGCTACAGTGGGACTCATTCGCCACTCTTGGAGAATCACTCCCATTCTGCTTATTTGGAAATTGAAAGTTCTGATATGCACTTCAACACTTGCTCTTTCCTTCCAACCTATGTTTTGGATCCAAATCTACGAAAACACCTACAAAACAGAATACAACTTGATTTTCTAATTGGGGGTTTTCCTTGGTCAAACCCCTAGTTTGGTAATTAAACCTTGATAGAAATAATGAAATGTGCATGAAAATCCTAGTCTTAAGTGTATCTAAGACTAAAAAATCTGAAACATGATGCAATCTTATTCAAATATGCAAGAATATGATGCAAGAATGGAAATATGAGGATGAATGACTCACTTGAGGTGATCTCTAGTCACCCTAAATGAATCTTAATGATGTGTGTACCTTCCTTAGGTTGAATGTAGAGTGATAATGAATGATGGAATCACTTAGGAAACAAGTCTTTAGGCTTGGCTTGATGGCTAGTTGCATCTCCCCAACCTAGAATCCATCATGATTCACTATAGACAACCATGATCAACCCTTGACAATGCTAGATATTGAATGAAAGTGAGCTTGAAGACCTACAAAAACACTTTATTGATGCTCCAATGCTTCAACTTTACTTTCTCTTGAAACTTGAATGCTCTTGCAAAAGATTCTCAACACTTAACTTTTGAAAATGCTTGCTCTCAATGCTTAGAATTGATAAAAATGGCTTGAAAAATTGTTTATAAAGGCATTTACACCTAATTGACTGTTATTTAGATCTCAAAGGCCGACATCCACCAAAATTTGAATTAAAAAATTGAATTTCCCACTCAAAATTTTGAAAAAGTCCCCAAATGGGACTCATTCGCCACCCTTGGTGAATGGGTCCCACCTAAGGGGACTCATTCACCCAAGGTGGCGAATGAGTCCCACCTTAGCTTTTTCGGGATTTTCAAGGATTTGAGTGATTTTATGGGATCTTTAAGTGAAATGAGCCTTGAGATCTAAAATAATGGGTCTTAGGGGCCTATAAATGATTATTTAAAGGATGATTAATTCAAGGGTACCCAAGATAGGTCCAAATTAGAGACCAGGGATTGTACTATCTCCAAGAAGGGAGTACAATTCCGATGGTCACAATATATATATATATATATTTGGGAAACTATGTATTTATGCATGCAAAGGCAGATCGACACAATCTCAATTTCACATTTAAGTACCACTATTGATATCTAAAATCTATTATTACTTTCTCACTTCAATAATATATATGCCAACATTAAATTGCAAATCAAACAAGATAGTAATTGGTTAATATAAGCATTATAAGTGTGTGTCCAATTAGGTTTCATTTTTTCAATAAGAGGATTTTAAGACTATTAGTTCTATTACAAAGTTAAGTTGTCCACTTAAGTAAAAATAATAATAATACCCCTTTCGTAGTAAGATTGTTTGGAGTAAATTAGTCATCTTAAGTGGTATCCCTCTAGTAAACCATTTTTTTATAATGAATTGATAAACACTATATATATCTAGATTTTGATCTATTCACTATATTTTATAGTTAGCCTTATAGAGTTGTATAATATATTGGAATTATCCCAAAGGTGAGCATGTTTTGACCTACACTAAAAGTATCATGTTCTTGTTCAAATCTAACTATCTCTCTCTGTCCACCTCAGTCTCTAACTCTCGCTACATCTCTATAAGCATCATGTTATTGATGGTTTATGACGGAGAGTTGAGAGTTGAGGGTTTAAGGATTAAATTTAATTATGTAGGTTTTAGTGTTAAATTATTAATTTTGGGTTTTAGGGTTTAACATATAATGTATAAGGTTTATGTATTAGGGTTTAGGTTGTAGGGTGTAGGGTTTATGGTTGATGATACAGGTTATAGGGTTTAGGGTTGAGAGTATAAGATTGAGTTATAAGGTTTAGGTTGGAGGGTATAGGAACCTTGAGGGTTGAAGGTATAAGGTTTAGGGTAGATTGTATAGGTTTTACAACCTAGGGCTAAGTGTAGGGTTTAGAGTTGAGGGGTGATCCCACAATAGTGGTTTACAATTTTTGGCCAAACTAGACACTGAAATATTTTTTCTAACTAAATCTTCAATTTTGGGCACCTATAGCAGGTAAACCATGAGGAATTTGAAGATGATGCAAACTAGAGTTTCGTAAAATTTTGTTTGTAGATTCTAAATATATTTTTTTCAAAATATTTGGAATTAGATTGCACTTTTTTTTCCATCTCCCTCGAAAACTAGTTTTTTTCATAAAATAACATTTTTAAAAAGTGACGCTCATCGTATAAAGCATAGATTTTTTTCCATGAAGAATAAAATTCTAATTCTTTCAAATTAAAAACCTACATTCACAAGAAATAAAAAATAAATATAATAATCAAATTTAATTTAATTAAAATTATACTTTTTTGAAAGCTTATAATAAAGACTACATACTTAAAAAAAATTAAATTAAATGAATTCATTTGATCCCCCAAAAGGTAAATCAAAATTGGTTTTTTTATCAACATTTTGATAGGTGTAAAGGAGACTATGTTATAGGTATGGCTTTAAACTAGCAGGGTTCTATCCAAGGGGGCTTGGTCTAAGGTGGTTTGATCAAACCCTCTTCAATTGGAATCCTTTAAATGGAACTTTTCAAGGCTTAAATAATTATATTTTCTAAAAATATGTGATTTCAACAAAAAAGAGGATCTTCCAAAAAGTGTAAACCACTATTGTGGTAGCACCTTGAGGGTATATGATATAGTGTATAGGGTTGAGGGTACATCATTTAGGATTGAGTGTATAGGTTTGAGGGTTCATCCCTTAGGCTTTAGGGCCTAGGGTTGAGGGATATGATTTAGGGTTGAGGGTATATGATAGAGGGTTTAGGGTTGAGTGTATATGGTTGAGGGTTTATTATATAGGCCTTAGAGTCCAAGGTTAAGGGATAGGGTTTAGGGTCAAGAAGGTATATGGTATAGGGTTGAAGATTAGGGGTTTACCCTATAGGCTTTAAGGCTCGAGGTTGAGAGATAGGGTTTAGGGTTGAGGGTATAGAGTATAAGGTTTAGTGTTGAGGGTATAGGGTATACATGTTTTAGGGTTGAGGGTATAGGGTTTAGGGTTGAGTATATGGTTAAGGGTTTAACCTTTGGCTTTAGTTCCTAGGGTTGAGGGATAAGGTTTAGGAAACTAACAGTATAGGGTATAGGGTTTCAGGTTATGGGTATAGAGTTTAACTGTGTTGAAGGTATAAGGTCTAGGGTAGAGCGTATATGCTTTATAGCCTAAGTGTAAGGTTTAGGGTTTAGGGATAGGGTTTAGGGTTGATGATATAAGGTATCTAGGGTTTAGGGTAATGGATATAAAATTTAGGGTTAAGTGTATAGGTGTTAGGGTTAAGTGCATAAGGTTTTGTTAAGTTAAAAGCACACACATGTTTTTTAAAGCTATATAGATCATCTGAAGGCTAGGACATCTAGAACAACTAGATCAAGGAGTTTGAAGAGATCAGCTAGATCAAAGAGGTCAAGGAGATCAGCTATATGATAATTAGGAATGACTTATGTTAATGATGATTATGATATCAATGTACTAATAATGAACAAGCATATATCTAAATCATATAGACGATTGTAATAATATGAACAAGCATATATCTAAAACATCCTTCTATTAAATAGTCGTGGAAGAGATCTCATTCATTAAAACCGTTCAAATATTAAATCTGATCCTGACATGTCTCAAATTTTGATCGAAGATAGATTTTTTTTTATCATACACCATCACACTCCAAACTATTTAGATTACCGAAATTATCCTCCTCCCCTTTCTAAGTGTGTTTACTATCTAGTAACTTTTTATTTGTTTCTATGTTTTAAACATTTCTCTTTGTATAAACTTCAGGAGTTTGATTTATATCTGAGCACTTATTCATATAAAAACTATTTGAATTTAAGATCAGTCTTTCACGTTTAGAAATTTTGAGAACACTAGGAAATTAACTTTTTCTCTTGAAGTGACCATTTTCTATTTTCAATAACAAAATTTCCATATTCCTTATTAAATAAGACATAAACGGTCATGTCAATGTGGTCCAGTGAGTCAAGTGAGTCTATTGAGTACAGTTACAGCTCCTAATTCCCCAAGAATGACTGACCATCACAATCGTCTTGTCACGTCGAGAATTAAGGAATGGTCTTCGAGATGAGCCGCCTTGAATACTATCGAGACCAATTTCCCATTTCCATTGTAACGTATGAAATCATCCAAGGTACCTTGAACCTTCATATACTCCATAATAAATACATTTGACTGTTTCATATTGTAAGAGAAAAATTATGTTTTCTCTAATATAATCGAATGATATGAAGTAATACAAGTATATATTAATTTAAATTAAATGGTGAGAAGTTAGTGCATTGATGATTAGGATATTGAAATAATAGTGTGGAAATTAAATATGATGAGTGAAAGGATTTATATTTATGTTTGAAGGAGACAAATCATTTTGATATGGTATTATACGTAATAAATTTTGGGATTCAAAATTAATTTTGTGATATGGTATTATATTTAATATATTTTGAGAGATATTTTCTACAGCATGTCAAATTGTGATATTTTTATCAGGATTCAACCATGTAGTTTTATGAGTCAAACTCGTTTACTTGTGAACTACTACTCATGAAATATGGGTTAATGTAGGGCACTGCTAGTGTTACTTTAGAGATCTGGGTTTGATTTCATGTTTCTGTAGTGTGAAATTTGGATATCTTTATTAGGTGATTTTGGTTCATGGATATTGTTATTTTGATTTGTGGATCTTTTGGGTGGGGCGTTACATTGACTCGTAAAACTACACAGTTGAATCCTGATAGAAATATCACAATATTTTGGGATTCAAAAGTAATTTTGTGTATTCATATGCTATTTTGAATTTCAAATAATATATACAATCCATGATTAGTCAAATCTATGAGTAAAGGTTTTTTCTGCAAACATATATCTAATTAGTAGGAATGATTTTTCCACAGTCCATGAGAATTGGACGAAATTTTTTGGACTCAACTATATTTGTTTATTTCTACTCATGGAAATGATCTACTTGTTTATGCACTTATACTTCCTATTTCACCAAATCCATTGTTTGTTCTTTTCTATTTAGATTAATAGTATTTAAAAATAATTTTAGATGGTTATTAGATTTCTAGTGGAAATTTTCTCCTAGGTCAGTACTCCCACCCCCTTCAAAAAAAGATTGGTTTTATAGTAATGCTAACAATTAAAAACATTAAGCTTCACTCATGCAAATGTTCTAAGATGAGTATGAACATCTATATTTATTTTAGGTACTCCAATAAATGTGTTTCTAACATACTCCTTTCATAAATGCAAATGATAAATCCTTGGTGTCAAATGATGATAAATGAATGTCTTTAAATACATTGGCAATACAATAAATTGTACAAACATGTGTTTGGTTAGCTTTGGATGGAAAACTAATAGATAAGAGTCAACCAAAATTTGAATTTGAATTATGAAAATTTGAGGATTAGATCCATGAATGGAGGGATTGATTCCATACCCACAAAAATTACCCTAGACATAAAAGCAATAAGATCAAAGTGGATAATGGATGTACAACAATGGGTACCTAGATAGGCATAATAATTTTAGTGTTGGGATGAAATATTGGAATGTGTGCATATAGATAAGGTAGATGATAAATGTGTAGGAATGTGAATAAAAAGATACATTACTGGGAAAATAGCCTAATTTTGTACAAGATTGCACTATGTGTCAATATGTAAATGTAATTCATCCATTCTCTTAGAAATGACACAAAAATAAATGGGAAATAGCATGGGTATACAAATTTCACCATTATATTTTTCCTCCACTTCAAGGTACATGTGAATCCTAGAATGTTCATGTATCTCAAAGTATGTAGCACTCACAAACATGCATGCAAGGTAAATATTCAAACAAAAAATTATACCCCAATTCCATATAAAATAATGGACCCACTAAATTTCATCATAAAAGTTTATCCTTTGATACATATACTCTATGTAAATTTATAAAATAGAGAAAAGGTGTGTAATAAGTAGCTTATGTCATGTGATTCAAAATAAAAATAACTAAAAGTTAAATTTTATTATTAACTATCATAAGTAGTTGAAGAGAGAGAGGAGAGAGAGAGAGAGAGGAGGAACTAGGATTAGAGAGGTTACATATATACAAAAAGTGGTGATACCCACCTTGCTTAATGGTCATAGGATGATAAAAGCACATGGGGAACTAGCATGTCATATGTTGGAGAATTCCAAGATCAAATAGCATGAAACAACCTTCCACAAGTGAAAAATATGAACACAATAGTATGTATATCAATATACAAATGATCTAGTGAATGAGGGTCCTTGCTTATATAGGCAAGGTGGATGAGGTGAGAAGGTAGGAGACATTGATTGACTACCACTCCAAATGTGTAACACTTGTGAGTAGACTTGACAAGTGTGTGAGCAAGTGGCAAGTATACATGCACTAGGTATCTCAAGTGATGAGGATACATGTCTCAATGCTATGAAGTGAGATAAAACTCTAAAAGTCCCTAAGTGGAGACTTAAACAATGTGAATAAGACTCTCCTAGGTATGGAAAAAGCTAACTAGAATGATAAAGTCACTATTTAGACCAACACCCCCCTTAAGTGCAACTTAGGGAGTAATGTATGCAATATGATGAGTCATTAATACTAGGCCATGTTAGGTATTCATGTACAAATTTCTCATAAAATAGAGAAAGGGAAAAAACTTAGTGGGAAATAAAAATCCTCTTCAAAAGATAATTGAAATGAAATGTACAAGTGAATAAGGTAAAAGGACTCATGATGATCCCCCAAGGACTACTTCTATTCCATAAATACAAGAAAATTTCCCCCCATAGAAGAGAAAATAGAGAAGGTTTATGTGACCCCCCAAAAAATGAGAAGTAATGAATTTCATGTGAGGTAATGCTTCCTCCCAAAACTAATAGAAGACAAACCATGTAGCATCCCCTCAAAATGATTCTTGTAGTTTTGGTAGATTCTTGACACTAATGTTAAAGATGATCCATGATCATTGAACAACATTTCTCCCTTGGAAAGAAACAACACCACAAATGTGTACAAGATGGCTTCCCATTTTGAATATGAATATTCAGGAAGTAAGATGAATGTCTTTGAATTTTTTACATGATTCATAGACTAATATGATGCTAATGATTTCTTCAAATGATGCTCAAAGATCTCCAAGCCAAAACTAATGTGTAATTGTAAAGGAGGAGATTCACTACTCTCAAGATGATGGGGTCTTAAGGAGTGAATATCCTTCAATTACCTCAAAAGACACTACTCATTTATGACAAGATAAATAATGGAGAATTTTTATGCTATTTAACCAAATTGACACTAGGTTTTAAATAATGAGAATTTATTAAAATCACTTAATTACATGAGGAAATAATATAATTAAGCTCTTTGATATACAAAAAAAGAAAGTACAAAACCATAGATTATACCTTCAAGTAGATTAGATCTCAGCCAAGGATTCCAATGTGCCATGTGGACGCCTACAAACTGTGTTCTCATCTCTGATGAAGCAGACAGTAAAAGTCTAGAATTCAAAATACACAACTCACAAAATCTATTAATCTACACACAATAATGATAGAAGAATGTTGGAGGCTATTTAGGGGCTTTCCTCAATCAAAGCCCTATTTTGATGTTTCCACCTCCATGGATAGCCAAGTAGGATCGAGATAGATAAAATGCATAAAGGAAAGACATGTGATAGAAACAAACCCCACAAAGGAGGAGAACCCCTATCACAAATATAATAAAATAAATAAAGACAAGATTATGTAAGATAAAATAAAAAAGAGAATGTTACCAATAGCCTATGGCTCCCCTATTGGATTGATAGACGTGCTAAACTTGTGATTGATAGGAGTCTTGACTATTGTGTGAGAGATAATTTCTGCAAAGCTTAGTTGTGAGAGTAAGAGAGAAAGAGAGAGCCTTCAGTTTTTAGAGCCTCTTCCTCACAATGAGAGTGATAATAGAGCTTTTGTTAAGTTGCATGGGTGGTAGGAGTTGTTACATATGTGTCTTTGCTACTAAGACATGTGTCATGGGAGAAGAATACAAAATATTCACATTTGAATCTTAGAAAGTAGGGGGATGCTAGTGCGTCGTATAAATGTTTGTGTGTTGTGATAGAGTCCGACCAAAACTTGCATGAGAATCAAAAACTCATGCTACTAACACTTCATCCTTGTCACCTATGAAGTCAAAATCATGAAATTCCAACTTGTATGTTTTTTTTGTAAGCAAGGAAGGCCTAAATGTGTAAGTGTGAAACTACCACATGGTGCAATTTTATGACACTACATTTTTCCCTCACTTTAGTGAGCTATTTTTTAAGAAAAATCAGCCACACTAAAGTAGCTAGAAATATATAAATATTAATTTTGAAATTTTAACAATTTTTACAAAAAAGATATTGTAAAGTTGTTGGTCTAAATAAATTCTTATACAAGTAGTTAATTCATTACTAGGGGACTTATTCACATGTTAAGTTTACTTAGGTCCTAGGAAGGAATCTTTCTAGAAGGTGTTATTTTTCATTAGTTGTTATCTTATCTTTTGACTTGTAACACATGTGAACCTAGGTAAGTGTGATAAGTTTCCTCATGTCATATGATTAAGACACTTATCATAATCTTATGGCATCTTGCATCTCACCTTGGATATATAAGCAAGGGGTCTCTCATACATTATGTCACAACATTGAATCATAATTGATAAGAATACAATTTATTCTTGTCATATTCATATTCTCTCTTTGTGCTTTCCATTTGGCCTCTAGATCTAGGCTATCTCCATAGCCAATTCTAACATGGTATCAGAGCAGTTTTCATGCCTTTGGTTAGCCATTTTTGAGAGATATTGGTAAATCTTGAAAAGTTGAGTATGCTCTTCTCTTGCATTATATGATGATCTAGAGAATCAGAAAAACTTGATAGAAATACCAGATTCTAGGGGTTTCCTCTTTGTGGCTCTTTATCAAAAGCTCAAATAAGATCTTGCTAGTGAAAATCTAAGCTCACCATTGAGTTCAAAAGGTTTGGGATAGTCAGCTTTTCCTTTTGTTTCATCCAAATCTATTAAGGTTTGAAGTTGAAGAGTGGTTGCTAGATATAGAAGGTAGCTACACTTTTGGAGCATTTTGGGTCAAATATGACCCTTCCATCACATCTAGAAGGCCCAAAAACCTTAATATTGACTGTCAAATTGTTGAATTAGAAATAGTTGTCCATCGAGGAAATTTTTTTTTGCCTAGGGTGTTGGAAGTTTGGGAGTATGTTTTCATTGATGTTTCTTAGCAACATGAGCATGAGGTGTAGATACATAGGTAGATTTGGTTGGCCCAACACATTTTCATTAATGTCAGTATTGTGGGAAGCATATTTGGTGTACAGTACTAACTATATCGGAAGCTGATCTATCAGAGGTTTGGTTAAGTGTTCTCTGCTAATGTTGTTGTGGTCTAGTTTGTCGATCTTGGGTCCACACTTTACCGCAAGAGGAGATATAACTTTTCTCTCTTAATCATATCTTTATGACTGATTCATACAACTATATTCAATATCTCGAGAAGTTTTCTAACATGTATTGGAAGTTATCAATGACAGAGTTCAACTCTGTATAGTACAATCATCTCTCTGTTCAGTTTACCTACATGGGAGATTCCACATGTTCTTGAGAAGGTTGTTTTGATGTTGTACTTCTAAAGGTAGTCTCTCTGATGTTGTTGTAAAGATAAATTGAAGTAATATCAAATTTAGAAGGTGTTTATTTTGAGAAGTGTGTATGATTGGAGTTCTTGTGATTAGGTCCTATTCCTGATTGACATAACACATGATATGTGTTGAGAAGATTAATTATAATTTGCAGATGTTAGTTGAATCTATTTCAGATCCATGCTGACTTGAAATTTAGTACTACATGTTTTTCTTAGGTGAAAAGATGTTTTTAATCTTGTATGGTGCTGACAAGAGCCATTTTGGATTGTTTTGTTTACATCTAATTAAGCTGACCTAATTGATGTGTGCAATGTATCTGGGTATATATATGAGATATTTTGGAATTGTAAAGGTGTGTGGAAGTATGAGAGATAAGTGGATGTGTGAACATAAATGACAGATGTGAGTGGTGTTTAGTGGTAGAAGTTCAAAATCAAAGTAGAGTTGTTGAGTGACTGCTAAGTAGGACAATACTTTATATCCAAAGCTTCAAAGGAACTAAAATATAGCAAAAGATAGGTGCACTTTGTATTAATTCATATTTTGGTTGTGAGCCATACCATTTTGCATTGTACTTAACTCTGTTTGTGAGCCTTTTAAGGATAGTGTGTCCTAGCAATGAGCCCCTGTAATATACTATATCTAGATATAATATATTGTGAGCTTATCCTCACCATGGTTTTTCCCATTTTGGGTTTTCCACGTAAAAATTTTGGTGTTCATGTGCTATGTGGATTTGTGGATGTTTCATGCTTTCATTTCCTATTATAGTTAATATGTTTTGGTGATAGAATTTGTTGTGTTCAAAAATTCTAATAGAATACTAATTCACACCCCTCCCGAGTCTCAATATTTTGAATGTTCAACAATTGATATCAAATCAAGGTTCCTTGGAGAAAAGCCTAACATACTGAGGAAGATCTTGGAAGTTTGAACACATGAATAACAAGAAATGTCTACAATTTAATTCTTAGAAGATGACTGAATGCTTGACAAAGTAGAACTGAAAGCTACTCTTGAGGATCTTGACATATTTGAAACTGAGAACAAAAGCTCAAAGAAAAGACTAGGAGAGGAAAGTGAATGCATCAAGAAATTGAGAGAACAAATCAAGAAATTCAAAAAAAGTCATAGAAAATTCAGTGATCAATTGAAGAAAGAAAATGAGGACATCACTGGACTAAAGGTACAAGTGGAAGAAAAGAAAAGAATTGAAGATTTTCAGAAAGCTGAATTGTAGAGCAAGATTGATGAATGTACAAAGCTTGAAGAAGAAGTGGTAACCCTAAGATCTAACTTGGAGAAAGCAAGAATACATGAGGATAATTTCAAAATAAGTACTACAATGCTTGATGAATTACTTGCAATACAGAAAACCTCTAAAGACAAAGGTGGTTTGGGACTTGAAGAAGGACAAAGTTCCAAGGAAAATCTGACATCTACCAAGGTTGACAATCAAAAGAAGATGCAAGGCAATAGGAGATAGCTTAGAAATCAAAGAATCAATTCTAGAAGACCTCCTATTAGACAACCAAATGCACAAAGGTACCCATCTTTCAATGTCATTTTTTTTCATGCAATAAATATGGACATAAAGAAATAGAATGTAGGAGTAGAATGAATCAAAATGTTGGATTCTTCTCTGTACAATGCTTTACATGCAAGAAATTTGGACATAGAAGTACTAAGTGTAGAAGTCAAATGATGAATAGATAGAATACAGGGAGAATGTTTCAATCTTTTAATGGCTATTGTTATACATGCAATGTATTTGGACATATGGCTAACCAATGCAGATTAAGAGTGAGTAGAAGTTAGTTTGGTCAGAAAAATGTTGTATGCTACTTTTGCAACAAACTCGGACATATTTCAAAATTTTGTAGAAGCAAGAATAGAAGATAGCCTAATTTGGTAAAGAGGAATGAACCTATTGATCCTACTAAGGTTAAGAAGAAAATGGAAAAAGTATGGAGAAAGAATGATGAATCTAAGAACATAGATGAATTAGGAACTACAAATGCATCTGTACATGCCTCCGGTATAGATAATTCTTGTGGAAACTAACCCCATGCAATGGATTAGGGGGAGCAATAATAGAAAAATTCTAAAACCCCCTAAAATATCAGGTGTCAAGTTGTGACATGAAGATATGTCTTGGAAAAGGAATTTCTAAAAGCTATTGAAGAAAGTTGTGGAAGGAAATATTGTGATGTGGAAGTTTGCAGAGCATCTGTAGATTAACTATGGATACTAAGGCTCGAAGTTTGACAGCTTTTTTGTAGCATTTATTGCTAATATATTTATTGATACAAGTCAAATCATGGAGTTTAAAAACATATTTGAGAAAAAAATTCATTTGATGTGAAGGAAATGCAAATTGAAGAAGAGGAAGTGAATTCAAGGTGTGAAGGAAATACAAATTGAAGAAGAGGAAGTGGATTCGAGGCATGTTCCGAAAGATAAATATCAAAACCCTATTCTTCGCTAGAGAAAATTCAAGAGGTATTCTTCTTACACAATTCTTTTCCACAATTAATTTTTAATGCAATGGATGGCTTGAAGGTAGTGAATGTTTTAGAAAAACCACAAATTAAATTAAAGAGGTATTCTCTAAAAAAATTGTCAGAAGATTCGATGGGTGCATTTTTTGGAATTCCCCTTAGAGTTTTTCCTACTGAAGATATTTATGTATACATTTATGGAAAAATAGAGGAAATGTCACCTGTTCAATTAAGTATTATGTGGAAAAGTGAATTGGAAGAAAAATATGATGCATATAAAACCCTAGTGGAAAAGAAACTAGATATTTGGAGGAAATTCCACTGTTTGAATTTGACAATAAGTAAATTTGGATTGCATTAAGCAGGATTCAAGCAGGATTCATGATGAGTCTATTTGGATTGATGTTGCACACTCAATAACTAGAGAAGCTATAAGGGATGTGACTGGTTTGTGGTCCTTTGGACTAGTTCCGAGGTGGAAGTCTATCGATGATCCAAAATTAATAGAAAATATTGGCGCAACTCTTGAAGGAAAATAACTTGTCTTGAGTACAATTGAAAATATAGCTATCTGGTATGCTGCAATGCTTATTGGACATAAAATTTGCTTAGCTAGTAATGACTATATAGTCTCTACTGTTGCTGCACATACATTGCATTTGACATGGTTGAGAATGGTAAGGACTATGATATTTGTGAGCTACTACGACAACACCTAATGAATAATTTGAAAGAAATAAAAAAGAATAAGAAGAGTGCATTCCAGTACGACAATTTAACAATTTTCTTAATCTTTTACTTCATGAAGGAGATACCTATTATTGGAAAGGTTGAATGGACTAATACAAAGCCGATAGCACACCAGATAAGGAATCTCATGATGAGTCTTGGTGGTTTAGATGCTCAAGAAATTTCTATTGCAATGTTCTTTGGAATGTTTCAAATGAGGATGAATAAAAGGACAAGAATTCTAGAAAATGTGGTGGAAAAATACTCTAGAGACATCAATTTCCTTGTCTCTACTGATTTTTGTTACATGAAAGCAATTGAGCCTAGACTTGTGTGGATTTTTGAGTTAGATTATGAAGTAAATATGGAGGAAGCTGATCATTATGTAAAAGTGCTTCTAGAAAGTTCAAATGACCCCAATAGAACAAATTTAGAAGAGAAGTTTATGACTGAAGCCTCCGATAGTACAAAAAGAATAGGAAAGAAGAGAAAAAATGTTTCTATTAAGCAAGAGATCACAAAACAAGAAGGAAGTCAATTTGAGGTAACCCAAGATGAGCATGAAAGTGAAAACATACAAGACCTAGATGAAGCATTAAAATATTTACAAGAAGTGATTCCCAACACTAGCTTTAATTCATCTATGTCCACTTTGGAAAGTCTCAAGAGTATGGTTAATTCATTGAAAGTATACATCTCCGAATTGAAAGAGAAAATAGGAAATGAGTCAGAACCAAGAACTTCAAAATAAAATCTAGAAGGGATCATAAATAAATGTGCAAATGCACACCATAGAGTCTTCAAGGAAATGAAGGATGTTCAAGAATGTGAAGAAGAAGCTCAGGAGTTAATAGCTTTTTGCCTGAATTGCTCTAAATGGACATTAAATGCAAAGAATGAAATAAGTTAGAATGAAATTCCATTAAGCACTCAAGAAGATGTTTATAGCTTGGAAAATGAAAGGGGCAATTAGATATGGTCCTACATCATGCAACTACAGGACAAAATATTTAGCTTACAAAGTCAGAGAACAAAGGTAATTAAGCAATATGTTGCACTTAGAGATTTAGTAAAAATAGGCCACACTCTTGTATCTAGTTCCCTTGCTAGTGCTAATAGTAAATTAGAAATAAATCCCAGCCCCAACACTAAGGAAGAAGGTATAGAGTCATTAACAAAACTTGAATTACTATACAAGACTCTTGCACATGCAAAAGGTTCTTAGGAAGAAGGTAAATCTACATGGCAGGATATCTTGAAGAATCTTAAGGGATCTTCATCTTTAGGTTAATATGTTCATATCCTTTTGATCAATTTATTTTTGATGCATACATACATATATTCAAGGGAAATATACCAGACCCCTGCATGACCTTTACCATTGATGTCAAAAGGGGAGAGATAAATAGTGAGAAGGAAAAAAAAAAATTGGAAAACCTTTTGGAAAGTTTTGGAAAGTCAATGTCAACTTTGAAAGGGGGAGTATTAATTTTGAAAGGGGGAGTATTTAGTTGGTTTTGTATTAGTATGAATTTTTTTTTGATATGCAAGTTGCCATCAATGACAAAGGGGGAGATTGTTGGAATTTTGGGAGTTTGTTTTCATTGATGATGCCTGTCAACATGAGCATGAGGTGTCCATACATAGGTAGATTCAACAGCTCAGTGTTGGCATTGATGTCAACATTTTGGGAAGCATATTTGGTGTGCAGTACTAACTATACCGGAAGCTGATCTAGCAGATGTTTGGTTAAGTGTTCTCTGTTGATGGTGTTGTGGTCTAGTGCATCAATTTTTGGGTCCGCACTTCACTGCAAGAAGAGATGTAACTCTACTCTCTTAATCATATCATTATGATTGATTCATACAACTATATTCAAGATCTCAAGAAGTTTTGTGATGTGTACTGGAAGTTATCAATGACAGAGTTTAACTCTATATACTATAATCATCTCTTTGTTCAATTTACCTACATGGGAGATTTCACATTTTCTTGAGAAGGTTGTTTTGATGCTGCGATTCTAAAGGTAGTCTCTCTAATGTTGTTGTAAAGAGAAACTAAAGTAATATTGAATTTGGAAGGTGTTTATTTTGAGAAGTGTGTGTATGATTGTAGTTTTTGTGATTATACCATATTCCTGGGTGACCTAATGCATGATACATGTTGAGAATATTAATTATACTTTGCGGATCTTAGTTGAATCTATTTCAGATCCATACCAACTTGAAATTAAGTACTACATGTTTTTCTTGGGAGAAAAGATATTTTTAATCTTGTATGGTGATGACGAGCTATTTTGGACTATTTTGTACATCTGATTAGGTTGACCTAATTGATGTGTGCAATGTATCTAGGTATATATATGAGATATTTTTGAATTGTAAAGGTGTGTAGAAGTATGAGAGATAAGTGGATGTGCGAACATAAATGGCATATCAGATGTGAGTGGTGTTTAGTGGTAGAGGTTCAGAATCAAAGTGAGTTGTTTAGCGACTACTAAGTAGGATAGTACTTCATATTCATAGCTTCAAAGGAACTAAAATACAACACAAGATAGGTGCACTTTGTATCAGTTCATATTTTGGTAGTGATCCATACCATTTTGTATTGTACTTAACTCTGGATATGAGCCTTTTAAGGACAATTTGTCCTAGTAGTGAGCCTCTGTAATATACTATATCTAGATATAATTAATATATTGTGAGCTAATTTTCCCATTTTAGGTTTTCCATGTAAAAGTTTTGGTGTTCTTGTGTTAAATGGATTTGTGGATGTTTCATGCTTTCATTTCCTGTTATAGTTAACATGTTTTGGTGATTGAATTTGTTGTGTTCAAAAATTCTAATAGAATACTAATTCACCCCCTGCTCTCAGTAATCTGTATTTATTTTCAAAAATCGTAAAAATCAAAGTAAAAAAAATCTGCGGCTTTCTTTAAAATAATTGCAGACATAGTCTACAGTTGTGCAGGGTATGGTAGTGCTTGATCGGGCCCACCTACCAACAATTGGCACCATTTCACTAGCGCGACCCCCACACTTAATATCTTCGCACAAAGAATTGGAAATTAGCATGCATTTTTTAAACTTATTGATTGTCAAATCAAACAAAAGAATATTCCACTGGAGAATATTATGAAATTCTAGATTCCCCCTTACAACCAGTGGTTCCAAAATATTCTAGAGCATATTCCAACAAAGGAAAATATTCCAGCGGAAGGGTATGTTATTTTTCAACAGTCACCTGAACATCAATTTTAATTCAGTGAAATGCTGACATCATCACTACACCAATAGTGAATTCAACATTTTCAAAAAAAATTGCCCCCCTCACCAATGGAGTTTTTGGTTTTGCAGTCCAACTTCAGAGGCTCATAACTTGCTCATTTTGACTCCCTTTTTCAAATTTTTTTTTATTTGGGCTATTTTTTTGCACTCTTCATAGTGGTGCAATTAGATTTTGGTTTTGGTGTATTTTTTTCCATAAATTATAGATTCTCATAGGTTTTGTTGCTTTTTCCTCATTTTGGGAACTTTGGGAGCTCATATCTTGCTCCTATAGTAACCATTTTTGGTGCATTTTTTTTAAGTGCATAATTTTTCATGAATTTTTAGTGGTATGATCATATTGATCTCAAATAGTACTTGAATATATGGCCTATTTTGGTGTCTGTAAGCACTAAGATCAAGTATAGCTTGTTGTTTTTGGTATCTAGCAACTATAAACACACTAAATATAAAGTTCCAAATCATATATTACTTGGGGGGATTCGTGATTGAGTAATTTTGGGGGATAATCTTTTTCCTTTTTTGCCTTATGTCTATTGATTGGTCTATTGTGTGAATAAATTAAGGACTTTAATATGGGCATAAAAAATAATCCTATTGTAATAAGGTTAAATCAAGGGAACTTTAAGTCTTGGTGAGATGGAATCCTAACACATTGTAGGAGGCTTAATCTTTTGCCATATCTCTATGGACTAGTTCCTTGTGCCATAGAAAAAAAGACCTCTTGCTTGACATGGGATTAATTTATGATAAAATGGACTAAATGAGGTCTTAATCTAGTGTTGTGAGGCATTTTATGCATCCACACTAGGTCTTGGACCCTTAATATGCATTTAATGACGTCTTGTAAAGGTGTTGTAATGAGTTGTAAGATGCTTTCATGCTTTTCTAGGCTTAATGAATCCATTTCTTCCCAATTCAACATTATAAAATGTGTTTAATAATATTATTACATCAATCTAGAAGGTTTTTGAAATAAACTTAATGATAATCTAGTGTTGTAATGTGTCTTACACATTGACATTGATTCTTGTGCCTTCCTAGGCTATGTGGACCTCATTTTAGTGTTGTAAAATGTATTTAATCACACTTTCATATTGATTTATGTGTCCCAAGCCCTATTTTACATTCATATCATCATTAATAGTCCTCTATTAACCCATATTGTGCATCCCAAGGCCTAAATTAATCAAATACCCAACAAGGTTGCATTTTAGACCTTATTTCCTTATCTCTTGGCATCTGAACTGTCAAATTGGCCCCTATGGAACCCATTCACCATGCATGGTGAATCAGTCCCTTCAAAGTGGGACCCATTTTCCATGTGTAGCGAATGAGTCCCATTTTGCTCAATTTTGACCTTTGAGTAGGAAAAAAGTGAAATTTAAGTTTAATATTGCTTCATGTTGGCCTGTGATGAGGTATTTTTTGGTTTGTTTTTTTACTACAACCAGGTTTGTCTTCTAATCTACCTATGGAATTTCCAATTCTAATCAAGGGTAGCTTGAAGGACCTAGACCAACTGATGAGGACTTTAAAAAATCCTCCTACACTTTAGGTTCTACAAGACCCGGGAGGGTGATCCCTTAATGCTTTTACAATCTTTGCACTATTATCATAAACAATATTAACAACAACAGATAATCTCATTTAATAGCTCAACATAATAGGATAATACTGAATAGAATTGGCTATTCATCAGTAATATTAACTATTTGGAGCATGAGATAACCACAACACTATAACATAGGGATTTAAAATGATTCTGAACTTATAAAATGTTTCTGAGATGCACTAAGTTGCAAGATAAATCAGTGCCTAATTCTGGGCCATGGAGTCAAACACATAAAAAGAATTCATCAGCAAATGACATTCAACCAATGGACTTAAATTGTTAATGCCTTGCATCAACTATTAGAGTCTTACACCAACAATCCCACTCCTGTCATCAATCAAATTCTCCTTACCAAATCCAACCTGCACACTTGAAATCACTGTTATCTGCTCTTGAATGCACCAGGAATGAAAACATGAAATGGGTTTTCACTAAAATTTGCTTTCTGTCATTTTTTTAAAATGGTGAAAACTAACCAGGCGGGCTCTGGAATCAGCCTTGAAAACTAGGTAAATGACCTCCTGAAGTCACAAAAACTTGCAAGCATGTAGCCATTGGTCCAAAGAATACAATGCAAAACATGGCTTGACAATAGGACTCACAAGGCGAAAGTTATTCATCCTCAAAGTAGCTCAATTGAACTTTCTGAAACTGCGGTCTTTCTAAACCAATTAAAACTGACCCACTCACCAATTTGCAAAAATAGCAAATCAACTCTTGGCGAGCTGCCACTGGACACAGTAGTTCATTTAGGTACAATAAACATGTGTGCAAGAAGAATTTGCACGAAATATCACTAATCAAAAGATATGAGGTGTCAAAGTTGACCACCTTGAAATGTTGTCAAGAATGCAACTGCAAAACAGGAGAAAATGCATTTGGTTTTGACCTGCTAAAAATAGCAAATCAAATCATGAGACTCTGAAAACTAACATGTGAGATAATTTTGGTAGGGATAATATAAAGCAACAATCATTTTGGCATGACAATCAACTGGTTGCAAAATCCAAGCTCAAACAGGAGGCTACTTTGCAAAACTGAACATTCGCAAATAGCTGAACAATGACAAAACCCTCCAGCTTCACTTTTTGAAACCTTGACAAAACTCATCATGAGAAGATGAAAATTGACCTCCACGTTCACATAAGACACATGAGTGTGTCCACAAGTGGGTTTTGCTTGAAAATCAACAAGCTTCAAGTTATGACCTCTCAAAGTAGGCCATTCAGGCAGATTAATCAGGTGCACTTCTGAAAGTGCATAGGCAAATTTTTTGATATGGGCATCTCAAATTTGCAAAATTTGAGAGTGCCAACAGTGGCTCTGACTGGGGATGTATGCCCCCTGTGGGCATAGCAAGATTCCAGATCTCTAGGGAGTAGACCAAATAACTGAGTCAATCAAGTGTCCTCAAACTGCTCCTTTATTCATTCTTCTTTTTTCAACTTTATCTGGTGACCCTTGGCCACCAAATGAAAATGGTGAGTTAGCATTTACCTCTATCAAACACAATTCTTCAAAAAGAACTAATCTCCCTCAACTCATGCTTGCCACTGTTAAACCACAACAACATAGGTGACCGCATCCCTGCAAACATAAGTATCAGGCTACCTTTGTGTGAGTAGAAACTTTCTCTCTGTTCAATTTTTTCATCACATGGTAGCCAAATCAAATATGTTTCATCATTGCCACTCTCTTCATTCTTTTCTTTTGGATCAAGTGGCAACATGAGAGGATAGTGATCAAGACCACATTCACTAACCCTCTCATAATGATCATCTTAGAGGAGATATCACAGCTAAAAAACAACATGCAATCCTCTTGTGCACTGAGCAAAGATTACTCATGCATCTGTGTCTCCTCCAACTGAAATGCATCACTGGTTAGCCTGTCTTCATCCCAACAACACAACCCAAACACATTGCCATGTGTTTCAAGATTCTAAAAATCAGATTTATCAACACCCACAATACCTTCATCTCCATTCAAATCCTGGCACTCAGAAGAAATTCTAGTATCCCAAACAATGTTCTCCACCTCAAGTTCAAAGACAAAATTATCAACATTCAATGTGTCATCATGAAGGGAAGCTTCAATTATAGGTTCATGTGAATCAAAACTTTCATTTGCAAAAAATTCATCATAGTGAGTGTCATAGATACATTCATCAATGCAAGGTGTATCAACATCATCTCTTGCTACTTCAATATGAAAATCTAAAACATACTACTCATGAGAGGAAATATGGATTGCAGATCCAGAAAAAAGGTCCTCATATGCATCAATATGATAGACACAATCACGTTCTTCATCATGAAAGTTGTAACTAGTTGTACCAATGTTTATTTCTACATTTTCATTCTCATGTACATCTACATAAATAGTTTCCTCATGAAAACATTCAATAATGGCTTCAAAGGCAGCAAGAGTAATAGAAGAAGGTAAAACATTAAGCAAAACAGGGGTTCCTTGTTCATCATTATCAACTGCTTGTACTGATTCATTTAACACATCTCATGCATGCATATCCTTCTCTTTGTTCACATTGCTGCAACAATCAGCAAGGCTACATTCCTCATTGTTAAAGTGAAAATCATCATTTGTTTCTTCATGGAAACTTCTCACACATGACTGCTCTAACTGACAACCCTTGCATACTTTGTCATTTGCAACTGATACACTGATGCTCTCAATAGCATTCTTCAAATCTGCAAGCACCCTTATCTCATCATGGAAGCTCTCATTAATGCTACATACACTCAAAAGATTGGTTTAACCAAGTGTATTGCAGTACTATTGATTACACATGTCTTCTTCAAATAAGATGTTCAATTCATATCCATCATTTTCTTGTTCTTGTGAGCCTTCAGCAACATTGACATCATCTTCATTAAGGTACTTTTCATTCAAGGAGATTAATTCCATCTCTTGCTTTTGAAATGAATCAGAATTACTAGGGCTGAAAATAGATTTGAAATCCTCTTGATCACCTACACAAGAATGCTTTTCAACTGATTGAAAACTTCCATCTACAACACCATTGTTCTCATCAGGAAAACTTAAAACCTCATAATCATCATGATCTTCAGTTGTGTATTCAAAGTCCATAGAGGAGAAAACACTCTCGGTATCATTTGCATCATTGCAGCCTTCATTTGCTATAGAAAATCTTCTTTCTATTCTTGTATTTTCAAAGAAAATGGAAGACACTTCACATGTTTCATTTATATGTTCATGACCATCATGGTTGCAATATTCTTCTGGACATATTTCTTCTGTAGGTTGTTCAGAAACAACATCCTTATCACTGCATGATGCACTATCATTCTTGTCTTCTACTATACCATCTGCATCCATTGGACTAAATCTTGAAAAAGTACCATCACATAATTGAGTTAAGAGATGACTTCCACATTTATCTATCATCTCCTCAATTATTGAAATCCATTGATATAAATATCCAAGGCTAGGGGGCCTCAAGTGAACTGGCATGGTACTTAGACCTGGCTTATATTTTTCATAGAACAAATAAATTCAAAATGATTCATCAGGTCTTTCTAATTCTGGTATAGAAGGCAGAAATTTCATAAATCTATCATGAAAATCATAGATAGATTCATCCTCCAATCTTTCTATATCACACGGTGCATCAATATATGATTCAGACTCAACCTTGTTTGCAATTTCCTCTTCAAATTCTTCTTGAGTATGCAGACTTCTATCTTCAGACAAGCATTCATCATTCACTACTGACTCATCTTTAAAAGTATCAAGGAAACATGTTGTAAGCTCATGCCATGAATATATGGAATGCATTGGTAAGAAAGTAAACCAACCTTCAACCATACCTTCTAAAGTTCTTACAAAAAAATTCATGATAACATCTTCCTCTTCAATCTGACACTCTTCCATCAAATCAATGAAATGCTATACATGTCTTGATGCCAATTCTTCAAAATCATCTCTAAACTTAGGCAAACGTTCATTAATTCTTCTTGGGACAGAATGTGGGTAACCTTGGATTTGACTAAAATCTAAAGGGTTATATCTTTCATTATCAAACACCTTCCTATGAGGACAAGGTTGTGTTCTAGGCATGATACTATAGCTTGTAGAGGGAGAACTGAAACAACCATACATTTTGCAAATGAAAATTACTCCCTCTACAACTACTCAATTACAATATTCAACCTCCCTTGATTGTAGTGCTTAATATCACTAAATAAGGGAACCAAAGTTCTTTCCTAAGGAGTTCAAACATGTGAAGAATACCTGGAAATGTTGCAGCTGCTATTTTCTTTCTTCCTAGCTGGAAATACTTGTAGATCTGGAACTTTCTTTAAATCTTCAATAGGTTCTTATTTATAGAGTTGCCACCTCTTCTTAGAGGATTGAAATTCAAACAACATGAATTTCTTTCACAAATAAATCTATCTCTGAGTTCCTTCCACCAGCACATCACCATAGATCATGTAACTTTCACGTTCACTACAACAATTATCTCTCCAGGCTTGAAATCCTTCAATATTTGAGTGAAATCAAAATGGCAAACAATAATATGACTATGTAACTAAGCAGTCTGCACTTGGAGATTCAAAGCCATCCCCAACAGAGTCGCCATTCTGTTGGTTTGTTTTTTTACTACAACCAGGTTTGTCTTCTAATCTACCTATGGAATTTCCAATTCCAATCAAGGGAAACTCGAAGGATCTGGACCAACTGACAAGGACTTTAAAAAATCCTCCTACACTTCGGGTTCTGCAAGACCCAGGAGGGTGATCCCTTAATGCTTTTACAATCTTTGCACTATTATCATAAACAACATTAACAACAATAGATAATCTCATTTAATAGCTCAACATAATAGGATAATACTGAATAGAATTGGTTGTTCATCAATAATATCAACTATTTGGAGCATGAGATAACCACAACACTATAACACAGGGATTTAAAATGATTTTGAATTTATAAAATGTTTTTGAGATGCACTAAGCTGAAAGATAAATCAGTGCCTAATTATGGGCCATGTAGTCAAACACATAAAAAGAATTCATCAGCAAATGACATTCAACCAGTGGACTTAAATTGTTAATGCCTTGCATCAACTGTTAGTCTTACACCAACAATCCCACTCTTGTCATCAATAAAACTCTCCTTACCAAATCCAACCTGCACACTTGAAATCATTGTTATCTGCTCTTGAATGCATCAGGAATGAAAACATGAAATGGGTTTTCACTAAAATTTGTTTTCTATCATTTTTTGAAAATGGTGAAAACTAACTAGGCGGGCTCTGGAATCAGCCTTGAAAACTAGGTAAATGACCTCCTGAAGTCACGAAAACTTGCAAGCATGTAGCCATTGGTCCAGAGAATACTATACAAAACATGGCTTGACAATAGGACTCACAGGGCGAAAGTTATTCATCCTCAAAGTAGCTCAATTGAACTTTCTGAAACTGCAGTCTTTCTAAACCAATTAAAACTGACCCACTCACCAATTTGCAAAAATAACAAATCAACTCCTGGCGAGCTGCCACTGGACACAGTAGTTCATTTAGGTACAATAAACATGTGTGCAAGAATAATTTGCATGAAATATCACTGATCAAAAGATATGAGGTGTCAAAGTTGACCACCTTGAAATGCTGTCAGGAATGCAACTCCAAAACAGGAGAAAATGCATTTGGTTTTGACCTGCTAAAAATAGCAAATCAAATCGGGAGACTTTAAAAATTGACATGTGAGCTCATTTTGGTAGGGATAATATAGAGCAACAATAATTTTGGCATGATGATCAACTGGTTGCAAAATCCAAGCTCAAACAAAAGGCTACTTTGCAAAACTGAACATTCACAAATAGCTGAATAGTGACAAAACCCTCCAACTTCACTTTTTGAAACCTTGAAAAAACTCATCATGAGAAGATGAAAATTGACATGCACATTCACATAGGACACATGAGTGTGTCCACAAGTGGGTTTTGCTTGAAAATCAACAAGCTTCAAGTTATGACCTCTCAAAGTAGGCCATTCAGGCAGATTAATCAGGTGCTCTTCTGAAAGTGCAGAGGCAAAATTTTTGATATGGGCATCTCAAATTTGCAAAATTTGAGAGTGCCAATAGTATTAATAGTTAAAATAGGTGAATTTACTATAAAAGAACCTCTCTAAACTCATTTTTACATCCATTAACTTAATTCACATATTCATCCACTAATCTTTCATCTTAAATCAAGCAACTTAGGGTTTTATCATTGCAAGACATTAAGAAAGCTCCTAAAGACATTCAAGGGTGGAATATTCCTCCATTGTTGCAGAAATCCAAGATCAACATCATGGAAAGGTAATCTATTCCATTATTTCATATTTCATTCTATTCTTTCATCATTTTGGTTTAATTACCTAAAAGGGGATTGACCAAGGCAAACCCCCATGCCTTAACATTCACCACTTCTTCTTCTCATCTTGTGTATTTGCAGATTTAGGTCTCTTGGAAGCTTGGAAATCATTAAGAATCAAGCTGCAAGGTTGCTCAAGTCTTCTCTTCATTCAACAAGTCAAAATATCAATAAAAACTCATTTTCAGACCTATAAATCAAAGTTTTGGAAGCAGACACTTGTAGGAAGCTAAAGTGCATATCAGAAGCTTCAGAATCCACCTTTGAAAATATAGAAATTCAAAAGTGGACTCATTCACCATGGGTGGTGAATGAGTCCCACTCTAGGGTCAATTTTGAGTTTTCTGCATTTTTTATTACCCTTTTGTTAGAAACAAGTTTCGGCTAAGTTTGACAGAACTGGGACTAATTTGCCCAGAATGGAAAATGAGTCCCTCCAGACCCGAAAAATAGCATCAACAACATTTCAAATGCAATTTCCAGTCTTCATCAAGGTTCCAAGTGCACACTTTCAGTTCGGTTCAATTATGTTAAGTTTAGCATTCATTTCTAGTTCATTGTTGCACTACACAATGTGTTTTTCAACATCACTTGTTTCCTAGATTTTGCATCCATAGTCAGTCATTTAGATCACTTAATTGCAATTAGATCATTAAATTTAGCCATAATTTCATCATACATAACATAATTTGAATGAACCCTTTAGCATTTTTGGCCCTACCCCTCTCCTTTTAGGTGAAAAACCCTAAAAGAGTTAGGGAGTCTTGTGGGTGCCAAAAATCTAAAATTCATTCCTAAACTTTCATCAACATGGAAAAGAGTTGTGTGGGACTTTAAAATAGAACATATCCTAGGATTAATTGGTTGTAGTTGTGATATTGATACACAAATGGCCACTGATGGTATTAAAATCCCTTGTGACCTCATGACCAAACTTTGGGAGACGTATGGAGACTGAAATGAACCTCCATTCCTAGAGGATCCTATTGTGGATTGTCTTTTTCCACTTGTAGAGTTTCGACCTATTTTTTGTGTGTTCTCACAACACACCCCAAGACTATAAGACTTGGGGACCCAAGTGAAAAATAATAACTCTTATGGCACGAGCTAGCAAGTTGAAAGGATCACTGGAAGTGAAAAGTAAGAAATTTTTACTCAAAGAGTACTTTGTAATGCAAGTGATTTCGGGTACTAGATACTAGGAACTGAAAACGTTTGAAAGGAAAAAGGTGGTGCAAATACTAAGTAGAGTTTTATGGACTAATATGCAGAGTTTGGTAAAAAGGAAGTTTTGCTAAAACTGAAGTCTAGGGAAAGTTCATGGGTAAAGCTAAATACCGGGTACCAGGTACTGGGAAATGATGTGAACTGAAATAATTTTTTGAAATCTTAAGGATATCTAATGATTTTGATAGTCCGATAATTCGGTATATGCAGAGAATAATTATGCAAGGATTTATGATATGTTAGAGAGTGTGTTATTTATGAGATTTATGTACTAACATTTGAATAATGCTTTTATTTACATGAGATGTTTATAATTTTTTTCTTTAAAAGGGATTTAATGTGTGGAATTTGTGATTGCATGAGATGCAGATTGTGATGCAAAGTTTGGGTTGGACGGTTAGGAAAATTGTATTTGCGAACAAATCTAATGATGTTGCCAGGATCAATGATGCACTTTAAAAGTGCATGCTCGAATAGAGTTCATTGGAAAGATTTGCCAATTACCAAAATCACAGAATGTTGGAGTTGAAGCATGCAGCAAAGAAGTGTACCCATTTTGGGGGTGGCTCATTCTTGCAATGTTCAAATCGAGGAAGAACCTGAAGTGTAGGGGAAAAAATTCCACCGATCACTCCGATTTTGTGGGAAGTTCCTACATTTTGTTTGAGTAGATTTTTTTGGTTCCAAGAAGGAACCCTGATGTTTAAATATTAAAACCAAAAGATCTTTAATGTGTAATTGGAGTTGAATTTTGTTGACTTTGATTACAATTCTCCTATAAGTCACTACATTCCATGTGCCTTGATGTGATTGGTCCCTTGGATTTCCTCTCATGTATTTGTCTTATCCTTTCTATGCCTTGTGTTCTATAAAAGGCCAGAGGATCTTTCTTTTTTAGTTAAGTTCAAAATTTGTGGATGTTGGAAGAGCTAAAACTTGTTTGAGTTTTGTTCTTTTTTCCTATTTTTTGAATCATTCCAGCGTAAAAAAATTGTATGCACGTAGACATTGATTAATATCAGAGCCAATTAGATAGCTACCTATCTCATGAATATTTTGTAGCTAGTTTTGTTAATTCAACCGAACAAGACTATATGATGTGTCATTTAAGGGTGCATACATAACCTATTCAGTGTCCAAAATAAAACCCCTCTCTTTAAAATCTCACGCCATTTTATATGTAGTTGTGAAGCAATCTGGTGAAGTCTAAAGCAGCTTGCTATGTTTTAGTTAATTCTTTGGGGCATGCATGGAGAATAACTAGGAGAAAATTTTAATTTTCAGTATTTTCATACTTTAGTTTAGAATAGATGTTTAAATTCTTTGAAAATGTTTCAAAAAATAAATGAATGGATAGAAATTTGTTGAAAATATTTCATTTCCTATCAAATTGTTGAATGCTTAATGCTAAATCTACTTAAGTGATAGCAAAGAAATTATTGATGTTCATGAAATATTATTTCAATTTTTTTGATTTCATGATATTTGTTCTTAAATTCCAATTGAAAACTCAATATATGATACATATGATTCAAAATAACCATATTCCCTTTGAGATTAACAACAATATCACATTATACCCAAGAGCAAACCTAGTACAATCAAGACCTGATTACTGGAGACTTGGGATTGAACTAAAGCCATTTTTTTCCTGTTAAAGCATAATCCCCTTTTAGGTTGTCTTTGTTCCATATCTTTCAAGAAGGATATGATCTTTGTGGTTTATCTGTGAAGAATTTATTTTCCATGTTGTTGCAAGTAAAATCATCCTCAACAGGAACTTATGCTACAAGGGGGGCCATCTTTGAATTTTAGGGCATCCTTATTTTTGAATTGGAGGGTGTATCTTTGAATTTTATATTAGTTATGAGTTTTGGAAGGAAGCTTGTAAAGTGAAATTGAGTGCAAGCTGGTTTTTCAATATGGAAGTTGGTAAACTTTGGAAATTTTTTAACCAGATGCTATATCCTTTGAGTTTGTTCACTTTTGGTAGAGTCACCAAGTGTAGGATTCATATTACAATTGATCATGGTGAACTTGAGTGTGAATTTTTTTTAACTAGGGTAAGCTTGGCCCTGTGTAAAGTGATTTCGTTAATAGAATAAGTTCTAACTGCTAGAAGAAAAGAACCATTAGTGAGAAAAACATTTAACCCTAGTGGAATTGGAAACATTAAAAATTAACTGATACATCAAGATAGTTTGAAAACTACAATTATTATAAAGAAAATCCTAACATTTTGCAAGAAAATAAGTGAGAATGTTGAGATTCAGAGACATCGCATCAGAAACAAGGAAATGGTATTGGTGAGTCATCATTATCCTTATACATGGAAATTGCAAATGAGGTAAAGGAGCGGGAAAATCAAGTGGGAGACATGTAATTTGCTCCAAGTTGAAAATTCACAAGTTAAAAAAGGAAATTTCCCTTATTTTATGCAAGATATAGAATATCAAACTTTTACTTTTTCTCTCTCTGATAACAATATAAATTGTGATACATCTAGGTCTAAAAAAGTGCAAAGTGAAGGTAGGACCAAAGACATGAAGATTTCGGGAGGAGAAAGTTGAGAAATGGACACAGTCGTTCATGGAAATGAACCAGGGCTAGAAGAAGGTAGAGTATGGTCGCATCAGACAAAGTGTGTGCAATCGACCTTTAATGAGGTCATTTTCATACATATGAGCCAAGTCATTGGTAAGTACACCTTTGAATTTATGATTATTAAACACAAAAAATTTAGAATAATTCATTGTTATAGTAGAGTAATTGAAATTTTCCTAAATGAATATAAGGATAAACCTGTTGTAATTCGTACCAAAACAACAATGGAAATAGTCATAGAAATTAAAATAAGTTGTTTCGTTAAGGTTAATCACTTGTTAGATTAGAAATTTGGTTAGTTAGGGTTAGTTTTATTTTTGTAGGGTTTGTTGTGTTTTGTTTTGTTTTCTTTCTTTTATTTATTTTCTTTTTCATTTGGCCTCTACATTAGGAAATTCTGCTTAACTTATCTTGCACATGAGAGCTAATTCAAACATTTGTAAAATTGAACTGTGAAATGAAAAATGATAAAATCATACACAGTAAAACATGCTTTAAGATGTATTAAAAACCATATATGTGTGTGTGTGTGTGTGTGTGTGCATATCATGCATATACATGAGATATCAAAATTCTTGCTTCAAAAAGGATCATAAAAGCCAAAAAGAGTGAGAAAACCTACAAGTAGTAGTAACCATTCAGTCGATGTGGGACGCCTCATCCATCAGGGCTAAATACCCTATGTAGATGAGTTCCTGATGAACTTCAAAGTCACGAATATGGAGGTTAGTAAGGAAAGGCCTAAGTGGAACCACTTCCCCATGTTCCAGGAACTGAGGAATAACATCCATGGAAGGGATTTTGATGGTCGAGTAGGCAACAGACAAAATAGTATCTAGATTCTCCAAGTATTCAGGCCTTACTATCAAATTGGTAGTCGAGTGAACATCTTCAACAAGTAGCCCAATATCCAGAAAAGATGCTACAAAATGAGAAGCTACGTCGAAATAAAAGTGAAAGTAGTGGTTGGATTCAACATACTTTTCTCCAAGAATTAAGCACAAATTTGGTACAGTGAAACTGGAATTTTGAATGAAGAAAACCTTTTCAAGCATTTGCGGTGTGATACTTCCTAGGAAAAAATTCTAGTGGTGAGAGCAGCTTAAGCAAATTGGAGTATCCATGGCCTAGAAGCAAGAGATAAAAAATGAAGCAAAAATGCAGAACACGAGAAGAAAGCTAAGAAAAAGTGTGGAGAATTTGAGAAGAAAGGAAAAATTTATAGAAAGCCATGAGGAATTTGTGGTACATAGTTGCCTCGAGTGAAGTCTTGAAAATCGTAAGCAAGGTGGCAATTGGACAATTATCTTCAAAGTGAAATGTTAAATCAAATTAATTATTTGCATATAGTTGGCAATAAATTGCTTCAAATTTGAGCAGTACGAAGATTGTGAATCATGCAAGTTGAAGATTTCAAAGTAAAGGATGGTCATTTCATATTATTTTTCTAAGTTGTATTAATTATGGAGGTACTTGTGTGGAGTAGAAATGAAAATGAAGTCAGTAAGGCAGCACACGTCATCACCCGGGTAAGTTGAAAGGAATAATACATGCAAAGTAAGAAATGCAAATTTAATGCAAAATAATATGATCATGCTTCAATGTAATAATGACATTTTTGATCCATTAATGAGGTGCAACATCGTCAAATTGGGAGTGCTATCCGATTATTTAGCAGTTTCCATAAAATTTAATTGGAAGGGTGGTAACTAATGTTTTTAAATTTGGTGATTAAATTGGTCGTTGCTAAATTTTAATTTATGCATATTTTTTAACACATGGCGAGTCGCAATTAGCTAGGATTTGGCATAAAGTAGTAAAATTTAGCTGGAAATATGCACCAACAAGGAATTATTAAATGATTTTTTGGGAAATGGTGAATTGATGAAGGGATTTGCATTGAATGAAAAATCAAAATTTAACCTTTACTACCACTATAATTCCCAACCTAATAGCGGGCTTCATTGCTTGCAAGTTGAAAAATGAGTTATCATTGAAATATCAAAAAAAGAAAAATGAGCTATCATTGAAATATCAAAAGAGAAAAATGAGCTATTATTGTAATATATATAAAAAAAAAGAGAAATCAACTCTTTAGGCTATCCAACTAACTCTATCAGGGCTATAGACGCCTAGCTAGCAGTAGAGCTATGTTTGGAGGGAATTACAGAGATAACCTTGTCAGGGCTATGGACACTTGACTGGCAGGAAGGATCTATCCTTGGTTGGCTTTGGAGGATTACCATATTATGCAATTCAATGTCAATGAACTAATTATTTTCACTAAGTTCCAAAAACTAGATCAGAGCACACAAGGATGTTTTCGGTGGAGTTTTACTTTTTATGCCAGAATCTAGGTGAAGGTGAAAGTTATTGTTTTAAAATATGTACAAATTATAATTTACGACTGGTGATTTAATTTCAAGTTTGGTTTAAATTTGGTTTTATTGGTTGCAATTTTCTATGTATTCTCACAACACACCCCAAGACTGTAAGACTTGGGGACCCAAGTGAAAAATAATAACTCTTATGGCATGAGCTAGCAAGTTGAAAGGATCACCGGAAGTGAAAAGTAAGAGAAATTTTTACTCAAACAGTACTTTGTAATGAAAGTGTTTTTGGGTACTAGATACCAGGAACCGAAAATGTTTGAAGGGAAAAAGGTGGTGCAAATACTAAGTAGAGTGTTCTAGTCCAATATGTAGAGTCCGGTAAAAAGGAAGTTCTGATAAAACCGAAGTCTGGGGAAAGTTCATGGGTAAAGTTGAATATCGGGTACTGGGTATTGGGAAACAACGAACTAAAATAATTTTTTGAAATCTTAAGGATATCTAATGATTTTGATAGTCTGGTAATCCGGTATATGTAGAGAATAATTATGCAAGGATTTATGATATGCTAGAAAGTGTGTTATTTATGAGATTTATGTACTAACATTTGAATAATAGTTTTATTTACATGAGATGTTTATAAATGTTTTTTCTTTAAAAGGGATTTAATGTGTGGAATTTGTGATTGCAAGAGATGTAGATTGTGATGCAAAGTTCAAGTATGGACAATCAGGAAAATTGTATTTGCGAACAAATCTGATGATGTTGTCAAGTTCAATGATGCACTTTAAAAGCTCATGCTAGAATAGAGTTCGTTGCAAAGATGTGCCAGATACCGGAATCCTGAGACACTGGAATTCAAGCATGCAGCAAAGAAGTGTACCCATTATGGGGGTGGCTCATTCCTAGAATGTTTAAATTGAGGAAGAACCTAAAGTTTAGGGGTGAAAATTCCACTTGATCACTTTGATTTTGTGGGAAGTTCCTACATTTTGTTTGAGCAGATTATTTTGGTTCCAAGAAGGAACCCTGATGATTAAAGATTAAAACCCGAAGAGCTTCACTGTGTAATTGGAGTTGACTTTCATTGAATTTTATTGCAATTCTCCTATAAGTCACTACATTCCATGTAACTTGATGTGATTGGTCCCTTGGATTTCCTCTCATGTATTTTTCTTATCATTTATATGCCTTGTGTTCTATAAAAGGCCAGAGGATCTTTCTTTTTTAGTTAAGTTCAAAATTTTTGGATGTCGGAAGAGCTAAAACTTCTTTGAGTTTTGTTCTTTTTTCCTATTTTATAAATTATTTAGGAGTAAAAATTTGTATGCACATAGACATTGATTAATATTAGATCCAATTAGATAGCTACCTATCTCATGAATCTTTTGTAGCTGGTTTTGTTAGTTTAGCTGAACAAGACTATATGCTACACCATTTAAGGGTGCATACAGAACCTACTTGGTGTCCAAACTAAAATCCATCTGTTTAAAAGCTTGCACCATTTTATATGTAGCTATGATCTAGTGAAGTATAAAGCAGTTTCCTCTATTTTAGTTAATTATTTGGGGAATGCATGGAATATAACCGAGAGAAAATTTTAATTTTCAATATTTTCATGCTTTATTTTAAAATAGATGTTTAAATTCTTTGAGAATGTTCCAAAAAATAAATGAATGGATGGAAATTTGTTGAAAATATTTCATTTCCTAAAAATTGTTGAATGCTTAATGCTAAATCTACTTAAGTGATAGCAAAGAAATTGTTGATGTTCATGAAATAATATTTCAATTTTTTTGATTTCATGATATTTGTTCTTAAATTCCAATTGAAAACTTAGTATCTGATACATATGATTTGAAATAACCATATTCCCTTTGATATTAATAGCAATATCACATTATACCTAAGAGCGAACCTAGTACAATCAAGACTTGATTACCGGAGACTTGGGATTGAACTGAAGCTAATTTTTTCCTGTTAAAGCAGAATCCCCTTTTAGGTTGTCTTTGTTCCATATCTTTCAAGAAGGATAGACTCTTTGTGGTTTATCTGTGAAGAATTTATTTTCCCTATTGCTGTGAGTAAAATCGTCCTCAACACTATTGATGATAAAATAGTTGAAACACTTGTTGATTGGGAAAGTTATGGTAGTCTTGATGACATAGAACATTCTCCTTCTTCTCCTATAGAGAAATCTATTGAGACTTAAGTTTCTATGGCTCCTAATCCATATTTAGAGGGTTCAGCTTTTTCATCTATGAGTCAACATCTTGAGGTTGAGGGCTCTTGTAATCCAACATTGGCAGAATCATCTACTATTGTACTTGAGGATGCTTGTGATTTAACAATTTTGGCTCCTTGTGATTCAATACAACAGGATATATAGTCTTTCAGATTTGGATAGTTTGGATGACCTCTTGAGAGGTATGTCAAACTTGTTTGTGGAGTCTCATATTGTATATTTGGGAGAAATCATTGATGGCATTCATCTTCTCTTTGATGGAGAAGATCCTTCTTCAGTTGTTGCAAGGGAACACTTTGACACTCTTATTCAATCTCTACATGATATTCTTTATAATTTGACGTGACTATAGATCCTTTTGGAAAGAATTTGGAGGAGGATTCTTTCTCTTCATATGTGATATATCATTATCTTTGGATTTTTTTCTACATTCATCTCTACTAGATTCTGGATTGTCATCTTCAACAATGTGGCCTAGAATTCCTATTTGGAGTGTTTGAGCTTTCAACATCAACATGGAGACACTTGAGTATCCTTTAGAGACATCATCACATATCATCCATCTTCCTAACACCCTGCATGCATCCATGTTTTTGTTTCTTCCTAAGGGGAGGAATATTGTTGGACGAGATTGGATCATCTTCAGCATTCAATGTTGAGCTTCTACCATCATTGCAAGAGATTCAACATTGAGGGGGGCATGCATCATCTCTCTTCTACTTCTCTCTTATGGGGGGGTCTTTTTCCTCACATGGTTTTTTGGTCTTCTCATGCAAAATTGAGAGAATTTCTTTTTTGTATCTCCATCTCTCTTTTGGGGAGGAGTTTTGTCCCATTGGGTTTTCTGCTTTTCTCCATTTATGAGAGATTTATTTTGCATATGTACATGGGTACCTAACATGGCCTAGTAGTTGGGACCCATCCTTGCATCTTTGTGTCATTTGCATAATAATCTTCTACTCCCTAAGAAGGGGGGGTGTTGGTGTAAATAAAGTCTTGTACCTAGTTAATTCATTACTAGGTGACTTATTTACATGTTAAGTTTACTTAGGTCATGAGAAAGAATCTTTCTAGAAGGTGTTAGTTGTCATTAGTTTTTATCTTATCTTTTGACTTGTAACACATGTGAACCTAGGTAAGTGTGACAAGTTGTCTCATGTCATATTATTAAGACACTTGTCATAATCTTATGACATCTTGTATCTCACCTTGGCTATATAACCAGGGGTCTCTCATATATTACATCAAAACATTGAATCATAATTGATAAGAATATAGTTTATTCTTGTCATATTCATATTCTCTCTTTGTGATTTCCATTTGGCCTCTAGATCCAAGCTATATCCATAGCCAATTCTAACAAGAGGCTACATAGGTCGAATAGGTAGTGTAACGTCTAGAAAGTGTGTAGAAGAAAATAGATTAGAGAAAACATGCAATCTAAATCTAAAAACTCTAATGCAATCTAATGTTAAGCAACAAAGAACAAAGAAAATCCAAAACATAATAAAAATGAACAATCTCACCCAATATATACGTATTTCCATGTATCATCTCGATTTCCCTTATCCATTTTGTCATTGTAGTATAATTGCCCTCAAATTTCTCGTAAGTTCATGCAAGTATAGCCTATGATAGTGATTTAGCAAAACATCAAAGATTCAAGATAGTTTCCCCAAAAATTCATAAGATTTCGAGAGAGATCAGAATGAAGAATGACAGATCAATTTATAGAAAATTGATTATTCAAAGGATAGGCCAGGATTGAAAGATCAACGAACGATTGAGATCGACAGATTAGACATGCATTCTGATAACTATCAGTAGTGACATGAATGATACAAATTAGAAATAGAATTAAAGATTAAATAAATGATTTAATCTTCGAGTTTGGTATTTGAAAACATAAGAGTAGTCTTTGCATGACAAAGATAAAGATTGATTAAATCACCTCTTGTTCGAATGCATGCACAAGGTTTAATTAATTAAATGGGAGTATTTAATTAATATGCATGTACATGCAATTGAGTTAGAACTGGATGATTGAATGATTTGACGAAGAGATTACTTGAGAAAGCCACTTAGACATTAAATAAAGAGTTCACTGAGTGATTTAAATAGGTCTTGAGTTAAGTAAAAGTGAATTATACATAGATAATTTGCACAATTATCTAAATATAGAGGAATGCGTTAAAATAGGATTTATGAATTAAATAATTCATTTAATTCAACATTTGATATTTGAAGAATAATTAAATAAATAAGATTTATTTAATTAAGTGACAAAAGGATTAAATGAATAATTAAATAAATTAAGGATTTATTTAATTATAGTTGAAGTATGATAAAGAGTAAATTAAATAAGAATTTATTTAATTTGACAAGAAGGATAAGGTTAATTAGTAACATAATTAAATAAAAAGTGTTTATTTAATTAATCAAATGGAATAAAGAAAAGTGTGAATTAATTAAATAATTAAGATTATTTAATTAATAGAAGAATTAAAGTTAAAGTAAATAGTTAAATAATTAACATTATTTAATCATGACCATGGAAGAAATACGAATTATTAAGAATATTGAAGTTGCAGGCTTAAACTAGATTCCGGTGTCTACACTAACTGCCCTGGAATGGGTCCTAGTCTGAGACCTCTCATTGCGTGCCTCTGAAAAGCTCAGAGCTCATCTCTCTGGAGGAACTATTGTAATAAGTGGCCCTCTCTCCAGCTCTGACTAACTCTCTAGCAAAAGCAGTTGCTGGCCCAGTACACAAGGCTCTAATCTCTATGAATCTCTACTCAATCTCATGCCTCTGAGCTATGGCTTGATCTATGTCCATGATGGCCCTGTCCCTCTCCATCTATGCCAAATCCCTCTCAGACATCATCACCCTCATCTGCTCCTCCAAGGATGCAATCTGGGCTTGAAGTGTGGCAGTGTCAGAATCAACTGCCTCTATATCCACCTGTCTAACCCTCGACACACCATCCTCCTCATCCTCCAACTCCTCCAGGATCCTGTCCTGAATCTCTCGCTCATGATCATCGTCCTCCTCATCATCATCCTGATAGGCACCCAAGAAGCCCAAGGCATCAATCTCTTCCTCCTCTCTATTTTCCTCCTCCTCTGCAGGAACATCTGGAATGGCCTCCTCTTCGGGCTGCTCCTCCTCTCCACCTTTGCCAATATCTGGCATGACCACATCCTCCTCTCCCCGTCCCTCCTCATGAATCGGTGACAATGGTGGCCCTCATCCCCTCCATCCATGTCTCCTTCTCCTACCACCTCGCCGACCACCTCCGCCATCATCTCCATCATCATCATGACCTCCTCCATCTCTTCGCCCTCTACCTCTACCACGCTTGCCTCACGGTCTTGTCCCTCACTGCTCTATCGACACCACCTAATCTGGATCTGTCAAGGGAATCGGCCTATGCACAACCCACCACTAATCATACTCCTCTGTGGTACTTGGGTCTGTCGCACCATCTCTCCATCCCCAAGGAACTTCCTGTAATCCATCAATGTCTACCTCAGCAGTAGCCACTGGAATCTCTGGACCCCACAGAGGGATCTCTCGCAAAGACCTCATGAACTCGGCCCATCCTCTCAGTACATCATGTACCTCCCCGAACTGCCACAATACATGATTTGGTAAGTGACGCTCTATGATGTGGACATGTGAAATAGTTCGTCCAATCAAGTACTGAGTCTGGAGGAGAAAAGGCAAGTGCTCGTCCTCATCTAACCACTCTGCGCATCCCAAGTATGGCCTCCATGTAAACTAAACCATAGTGTCTATGGCATGCCTGAAATACCTAGTATCTCCCATGTGGTGCTGAGTGTTTTCCCCCGCATAGCGGAAGGCATAGGGAGCTCCGTGCTATACATCTACTGTCACTGGTGGCCTGAAAATAGCAATGTGTTCCCATGCCCATACCATCAGGAGTGTGGTACCACAACTCATTGACTATGCCTCTCGGTGGGAAATATCATGCAAATAAAAATACAACATGCCAAGGAGACAGGGACCCCATGCATATACCTCCTACCACTCTAGCATCCCTACTAGCATCTCCCCCCAACCCACAAGAAAACCATGACCTCGACGATCAGGAAGCACCATGCCACCTATCAAAGTACACACTAGAAAATCTAGCTGCCTATACCTCTGTGCCAGAACATGCCATCTAATCTCATAGTGGTCGAACCCTAACTATCTCACATCTGCGTGAGGGTAGTATCTACACATCTCGACAACACCCCTCTAGGTATCATACCTCACCTGTGTGCCTTTGATAGGAAGTTTGAGGATCTTGTAGACATCCTCCAAAGAAACTGTAGCCTCTTCAGTAGGCAGGTGAAAGGAAGAGGTCTCTGAGTGCCACCGCTCGCACAATGCTGTCAGTAAACCCCGGTTTGCCTGAATCTGGGGCATGTCTGTAACATGTAGCAGACCTAGGTGCCATAGGAAATGTCGCTCTGCACTCTGCAAGTTGTCTCGGAAGTGAAAAGTTGTAGGTCTCGACTCTCATGTATATACCATGTCTAACACAACCTACAATGGCATTATACATGCCTCATATCAGCATCAAACATCTATCCTAGTGCAAAATGACTAAATTCATTGCTATTCAAATGCGTCATTATTTTGCAAATGCATCGTTATTTTACATATGCGTTGCAAAAAAATCAAATGCGTCATTCAATTACACATATGTGTCACTCTTTGTCAAATGCGTAACTTTAAAATGCATATGCGTGCATAATAACAGATGTGTCTGTGAAAATTAACTATCATTTGCAACTGTGAAAATGAACTAACAAGTGTGTCAAAATAAAATCAAATGCGTTGAACAATAAACATATGCAGCTAATTAAAATGCAAATGCGTTGTTCTTTATCACATGCATTGAACTAAATTACAAATGCGTTGAACCGCACAAAATCTACGCTAAACTATCTACGTGATATTTCAAATGTGTTGATCCACATGCAAATGCATCGTTTGCGCACTAACATGCGGCGTTTTAATAAAATGACACAACTAAAATTCAAATTAAATGCATAAAACACGCACAAATTAAAATTTTCAAAAGTCAAGTTTGAGGTACATATCGGGGGGTCCGCATCGGCTGGGCACCTGAAGGTCTGGATCCTGTATGCTCGATGGTGGGTGTTCGGAATAGGAGACATCGTCGCTATGGGTGCAGAGCAAAATCTCAATTCTCGAAGCTGGGTGGGTGAAAATGAATTGGTTTTTACCCCAATTTCTATTTATACTTAGGGTTTTGGTGGCATTCTTTTCTACTGGCCGCGTCAACTTCCAATTTCAATCGACCCGTACCCATCCATACCATTTCCAAATTCAATTCCGTCAACTCCACTACATTTCTAGATATCCAATGCACTAATCGTGATCATTTCCAAATTTTTCTGACCTTTTTCGAAAATTTGTCAATTTTCCCGAGGGGGCATACCTTCACCTGTTTACATCGGGGCATGACTGGGGCATATTTTTATCGATTTTCTTTGACACAACGCCGAAATGACATTGTATCAAAGAGGGGCAAATGTAGACACTGAAATCTGGTTTAAGCCTGCGACTTCAATATTCTTAATAATTTGTATTTCTTCCATGGTCATGATTAAATAATGTTAATTATTTAATTAATTCACACTTTTCTTTATTCCATTTGATTAATTAAATAAACGCTTTTTATTTAATTATGTTACTAATTAACCTTATCCTTCTTGTCAAATTAAATAAATTCTTATTTAATTTACTCTTTATCATACTTCAACTATAATTAAATAAATCCTTAATTTATTTAATTATTCATTTAATCCTTTCGTCACTTAATTAAATAAATCTTATTTATTTAATTATTCTTCAAATATCAAATGTTGAATTAAATGAATTATTTAATTCATAAATCCTATTTTAACGCACTCCTCTATATTTAGATAATTGTACAAATTATCTATGTATTCACTTTTACTTAACTCAAGACCTATTTAAATCGCTCAGTGAACTCTTGATTTAATGTCTGAGTAGCTTTCTTGAGTAATCTCTTCGTCAAATCATTCAATCATCGAGTTATAACTCAATTGAGTGTACATGCATATTAATTAAATACTCTGATTTAATTAATTAAACCTTGTGTGTGCATTCAAACAAGACGTGCTTTAATCAATCTTTATCTTTGTCATGCAAAGACTATTCTTCTGTTTTTGAATACCAAACTCGAAGATTAAATCATTTATTTAATCTTTAATTCTATTTCTAATTTGTATCACTCATGTCACTACTGACAGTTATCAGAATGCATGTCTAATCTGTCGATCTCAACCGTCTGTTGATCTTTCAATCCTGGCCTATCATTTGAATAATCAATTTTCTATAAATTGATCTGTCATTCTTCATTCTGATCTCTCTCAAAATCTTGACTTTTTGGGGCAACTATCTTGAATCTTTGATATTTTGCTAAATCACTGTCATAGGCTATACTTGCACAAACTTACAAGAAATCTGAGGGCAATTATACTACAATGAAAAAATGGAGAAGGGAAATCGAGATGATACATGGAAATACGTATATATTGGGTGAGATTGTTCAGTTTTATTACGTTTTGGCTTTCCTTTATTCTTTGTTTCTTAACATTAGATTGCATTAGAGTTTTTAGATTTATATTGCATGTTTGCTCGGATCTATTTTCTTCTACGCACTTTCTAGATGTTACAGTTAGCACAGAGGGTGTGGAGCAGCCACGTAGAGCTAGTCCATATGACAGGCCCCACTCAGCTCATAGGTCATTGGGTTCCTGACATCAGTCATCCACTCACTCTAGTCATGATAGCAGTGGCATTTCATGATAGGGACTTCTCTTGACATGTATCAAGACATTGTATTATGATTATATAGCCCGCGGGTTTCCATGTTTATTGATATATTATGACATTTTGATTTGACACTATGGAGTGATATATATATATATATGATTTTGGCGGCGATTCTCATGATCTGCATTTCTATTTATTAATTATGCAGTCGTTTATTTGTACATGTGATGTTTATATGATATGCCTATGTGATGGATGATCATATCTACTTTATGATGTGTTAATGTAGCCTATGATATGTTGTTGATTCTATGTGATGATGTATGCATTAATATGTATGATGTCAATGGATGTGATGTATGCAATGTGATGCTCTATGTGCCATGCTTTCTATATGTGATTTACAAATGTAATGTGATGCAGGTATTTACATTTGTTATGTACATGGAATGCTTATGATATGTATTGTATGATGATGAATGTCTATTATGCCATGATGTCTTGGATATGATAAATTCCTATATGTATGTACTCTTCTAACATGTATGTGTATGCAAGATGATTTATATTGTTGTGTGTCATAGGACTCCGTCATAATGCAAGAAAGAAGAACTATTAGTGCAGAAAGAAAGATTAAGAAATATCGCTAGAAATACGATAGATGTTAGTATTAGCAATCTTCAATGTTTCACTGTATCACAAAAGGTGTTGCACTTTATCATCATTGGGCGGGACTAATACAAATGGAGAAAAACACCATGATATGACATAGATCAAGGTGTACAAGGTCATCCACTTGCTAACAATAAACAGTCGCAGACAAGGATTGTCGTTAACTCATACTAAGGGCACAAGTTTCCCTAGTCTTTTTGTCAAGACAAACCACAGACAACAAACAAAATAAAAGATAGGTCATGAGATGTCATCGCTCCTCTAAATCCTTCATGGGACATCCTTGAGGAAACTAGTAACATGACTCAAAATCCAATTTAAAAGACAGTGGATAGACAATAGTCAAAGAAAATAGAATTATGATACATCATTGCTTCTCTAAATCCTTCATGGGACATCCTTGAGAAAGCTAGTAACATGACTCAAAATCCAATTTAAAAGACAGTGGACATACAATAGTCAAAGAAAACATAATTATGATACATCATTGCTTCTCTAAATCCTTCATGGGACATCCTTGAGAAAGTTAGTAACATAATTCCCATCCTAAAGTCGAATGAAAAGATAAGATAAATAAGCCATAAAGTCAAAAAGCCAATAAAATATTTTCCAAAACTTGATCCATTTGTTTGATTCGTTTTGATTGATAGAAGGATTGATTGATAGATCCTGACCTCAGCAGATACACATACTGAATAAGACTTTCAGTTTGGTTTCAATGTTATGACTATATGTATAATGCATGAAAAAGCTTAGTTTCAGAAAGACAGGTATCGTATAAGACGTTGAGTCAGATGTCGTTGATGTGATAACCCGTGTAAGGCCATGTTGATTGTTTGACAATGTCAATTATGCAGGAAGGACTCATCCTGTATAAGACATAGATTGTTGTGCTAATATCAATCTTCAAGAAGGACTCATCCCGAATAAGATAGAGGTTGATCCTTTTGATTGTTTCGTTAGGCAAGTTGTTTGACTTGACGTAGAAAGATTGCTAACTTGTTCACCAGATTGATGTGTGACTTAATATGATATGTGGAAAATTGACTGTGTGTGACGAAAAACCCTAAAGGACTGACCTAATGCAACCTTGGGGGATCATCGCTTGATGGCCTTTCCTACGTTATACACGCAGAGACCTCATAGTTCAACATGAATAATGACCTTGTCATATAGACATATGGATAGAGTCATGATTTTATACAGACAAACCTAAACAGACTAACCTAATGTCTCGAGGGTACATCGGTAGATGGCCTTGCCTACGTCCAGTCGCAAAGGCAACGTAGTTTGACAAACGACAAAGACTAACAAGTACGACTGACTCTGACTCTATTTTGTTTATTTTTGAGATGTTTTGATTTTTTTTCTTTTTGAAGTTTTATGATGTTTTTGTGTTTTCTAGGTCATTTTGTGATGTTTTTGGATTTTTCTATGGTTTTACTTCTTCAACACAGCCAATGGAAGAACAAATATGAAACACATCAAGTGTTTGCCCCTAGTCGAGTATAAGACAAATTGATATTGAATAGGGTAAAATAGGGGATATAAAATGCTCTCGATGTCAATTGTTCCAAGTTATGGGAAAGACTACCACTTATTACAATGGATATGTACAAGTGATGGATGGGAAAGATAAGTGATATGTATAGGGATAGGTAGTATGTATAGGGAACAAGTAGTATATACAAGGATAGGGTGTATGTACAGGATATGGTGTATGTACAAGGATGAGGACTATGTACAAGGTATGCTAGATTAGAATGATAGTAGACAAAGGAGCAGAGTCAACTATGTTGGAAATATGTGCCTCAAACAATATAGGCTGAAACCTCCATTAGAGACAAGTCGGTGTGACATCTTCATTGTCTGGCCGACTAGTAGCTTGATTCATTCTGGTTTGTACAGGTCGTTGTGACCTTGCAAATGTCTTGCCAAACAGTTGCACTGTGGAGTCTATCGCTGTGACATAGTGTATTCATTATGACCTCATAGCGCTCAGGAGACCTCTGGCCAACAAGCCATTCAATCATATTTCGGGGAGACTCTTGGTGACCGTGGGCTTTGGGATAGCTAAGGGTTCTCGCTAAGAAGTCCCAGCGAATAGAGAAGGTCACACCAATAGGGAAACATTCATACGTTCTTCGAAGTAACTCAAAAGTGGTCGGAGAAACGTCTTAGCGACTAAAGGTTGTCTTGCCAATAGCTGATGGCTATCGGGGTAACTCAAGGATCCTGGGAAGACATCTCAGCAAATGTTGAAGGTCTCACTGACAAGAACATCTTTTGAAGTCTTTGGTGTAGCTCTTGGTGAATGTTTGTCATTGGTGGAACATGATGGTCTCGATAAGAAGTCCTAGTGAATTTGATGAGTCTTGCCGATGATGAAGAGCCTTCGGGTAAGTCTTGGAGTTTGGTATGTTCTCTTAGCGAAGGGTGTATGTCTTGGCAACTATTGATAGCTTTGGGTTGACAATAGAGATCTCGGAGAAACCTCTTGGCGATATCGGTATGTCTTGCCGACTATCTTTTGGAGCTCAATATGACTTGTATCTTCGGTATAACTTTGGTGACTTGCTATTATTTCTTGGCGAATGCGATAGGTCTGGGTGATTCCTTGGTGCCTTGGTGAAACTCATGGAGCTCGATAGAACATCTTAGCGATAACAGAGTCTCTTGGCAACATCGATATGAAGTCTATGTGGCATTAGCGAGACATTGTTAGTGTCTCACCGAGATGCTAGTACATTGCGAATTCTGTTGACCGAGTAAGACCATCCTATGTGGAGTCTCGTGGATGAATAGGAGGAGCTGAAACTAAACAGTTGGAAGACAATCGGTTGTGACAGTTCTATGAGGAAGTTTGACAGTCATGGAATGCCATGGATACATTCTGAGATTGTTGATTGTCATTGGGTTGGATTATCAATTGATTCATTGGTTGAATCGACAGGTTGTTGAGTGATTGTATCAGTGGATGAATTCTGTGGACTATAACATGAAGATTCCTGTACAAGAATGTTAATGGTGAATGCTGCTATATAATGACACTAGAAAGATAAGTCTGGAATTTCGTATGTAATTTCATTACTGTAATACAAAGTGATTTCTCTTGGTGTGGTGGGTTTTTCTCCCATAAGGTTTTTCCCACGTATATCTAGTGTTCATGTGTGATTGTCAAATACTCTGTTTCTATTGTCTATTTCATAGTGCATCTTAATTGGACTGTAATTGTAAATTTTAAAGTGTATCTACATTCTTTCCTAAGGTATTGACGTTAGGAGAATTTTGTTCTGCATCTAATTTTCCTTACAAGTGGTATCATAGCTTGGCTAGTTGTGTTATCCTTGTGGGTACGTTGGGGTTTTTGAGTCAGTTTTGTTCAGTGGGAGTCTTGTAGAAAATTGTTATTTTTGATTATAGGTTGAGATGGCTAGTACATCTAGAAAGTTTGAAATAGAGAAGTTCAATGGTAGTAACTTTGAGTTGTGGAAACTCAAGATGGAGGATCTTCTTGTTGACCGTGATCTTTGGATTGATGTGGCTGGAGTAAAACCTACAGGCATGAAGCAAGAAGATTGGGACCTTGTAGATAGGAAATTTAAGGGGCTGATAAGGCTCTGTTTGGCAGACTCAATGCTTCTGAATGTGCATGAGGAGAAGACTGCATCTTCTTTGTGGAAGAGACTGGCGTCTATTTATCAGGGGAAGTTCTTAGTGAATAAACTATTCCTGAGGAAGAAACTATACTCTTTGAGAATGCAGGAAGGAGGGTTTGTTGCTGATCATCTAAACACATTTAATATATTGCTTGCTCAATTGACATCTGTTGGTGTGAAGACTGAAGAAGAGGATCGTTGTATGCTTCTATTGTGTTCTTTGCCAGACTCATGGGATCATCTGGTGATGGCGATTGGGAGTACAACATCCAGTTTCAAGATGGAAGATGTTGTTGCATCTTTGTTGTCAGAAGAGATGAGAAGGAAATCTTCTAAGATGGCAAAGGAAGCTCTTGCTATCAGAGGAAGACCGAAGGAGAAAGGCAAGAAGAAGGACAAGAAGTCCAAATCAAAATTAGAAGGGAGATCAAAGTCCCCTGGCAAGAAGTCCAAGGTGAAGTGCTGGAACTGTGGGCAACCTAGTCATGTCCGAAGGGATTGTAAAGAGGAGAAAAAGAAGAAGAAGGGCTCTTCCGATAATGGTTCTTCTCATAGTGATAGTGATGCCTTCATTGCCGCCTTGGCTACACAGGCATCAGATGATGTCTGGCTGATTGATTCTGGAGCATCATTCCACATGACATCTCATAGAGAGTAGTTCACAAAGTATGAAGAATACGATGGTGGAAAGGTGTACTTAGCGAGTGATTCAACTTTGGAAATTGTTGGTCGTGGAAGAGTCAAAATACAATTCCCCGATGGCAGAGTGAAGGGAATAAATAATGTTATGCACATACCAGGTCTGGCTCGAAATCTATTGTCTGTAAGTATGCTAAATAATATTGGAGTACAAGTTACGTTCTCTAGAAATTCTTGCAAGATGACTAGAGGTTCAATGGTGCTAGCCAGAGGTGCTCGAATTGGTACCCTGTACAAGCTGGATGCACAGGCTGTTCAATGTAACAGTATCTCTATAAAATCACTGAAAGCTGCTCATGGAGGTAAAGAGGGAAATATCCCTAATTATGTAAACTCTATGGAAGTAAAACTTCCTATAGAGAAGACTGTGCTTTGGCATCATAGGAGAAAAAGGTTTAAAAACCTTGAAGAATAAAAACCTGGTTGAGGGGCTTGAAGATTGTAATCTTGAATTTGAATTCTGTAAAAACTATATATATGAAAAGCAGCATCGTGTTTCATTTTATTCCAATCCTCATAAATCTTCTAGTTTGTTAGACTATATTCATTCGGATGTATTTGGTCTAGTGGATGTTCCTTCTTTGTCTAAGTCAAGATACTATGTTTCATTCATTGATGATTATTCAAGAAGAGCATTCATTTATTTTTTGAAAAGTAAATTAGAAGTGTTCAGTCGATTTAAGGAATTTAAGAACCTTGTTGGAAATCAGACTGGTAGTAAAATTAAATGCTTAAGGACTAATAATGGTGGTGAGTTATGTTCTGATGAATTTGAAAGATATTGCAAAGACCATGGAATTAAAAGACACAAGACTACACCTTATACTCCACAGCAGAATGGAGTTGCAGAAAGGTTCAATAGGACAGTGATGGAGAGAGCACGAAGTATGCTCAGTAGTGTTGGATTGGAGGAGAAGTTCTGGGCTGAGGCTGTATCTATTGCATGTTAGTTAATTAATCATTCTCCAAATTCTGCTCTTGTTGAGAAAACACCTTTGGAAGCATGGTCTGGTAAGAAGCCCTCCTTAAGACATGTTTGTGTTTTTGGCTATGAGGCATATGCTCATGTGTTGGATGTGAAAAGATCTAAATTGGAGAACAAGGTTGTCAAATGTATTTTTATAGGCTATAGTGTTGTCATAAAAGGATACAAGCTTTGGAATCCTGATACAAAGAAGGTTGTATATAGTAGAAGTGTAATCTTTTGTGAGCTGAAACCTTCCACTTTGGATCTGTAGTTAGAGACAAAGTCAGATAAAAATAAGGATGTAGCATTAATTCCTCCTACACCAGAGAAAGAGGAATTGGAAATTCAAAATGTACCTGAAACTAAGGAGAGCTTGAGCAGTTTCAAAAGTTCTGAAGAAGAAGAACCTCAGCCTCAGCAAGTGAGGAGGTCAACCTGAGAAAGAAAACAACCAAATAGGTATGGGTTCTCTTTGATTGATTCTACTTGTGCCTATGCTTTGATTTCTAGTACTGATGAGCCTAGGACTGTGAAAGAGGCATTTAAAATGCCTGATTCAGATTCTTGGTTGGAAGCCATGGAAGAAGAGATGGCATCTTTAGATAAGAATGAAACTTGGAGTCCGGTGCCCTTGCCTAAAGGAAAAACGTTGTTGGCTACAAATGGGTATTTAAGAAAAAGATTGGTTTGGATGGTAGTGTAGAAAAGTACAAGGCAAGACTGATTGCAAAGGGTTATTCCCAGGTAGAGGGAATCGATTATGGGGAAATATTTTCTCCTGTAGCAAAGCTGACATCTATCAGATTTCTATTGTCACTTGCAACTACGTATGACTTAGAGGTCGAACAGATGGATGTGAAGACAACATTTCTTCATGGTGATCTTGAAGAAGAAATCTATATGTCCCAACCTAAGCACTTTGTTGAGAAAGGTAAAGAAAAACTGGTATGCAAATTAAAGAAGTCTCTGTATGGGTTAAAGCAGTCACCTAGAACGTGGTACCAAAAATTTGATACATTTGTATTATCTTTAGGATTTGTGAAATCAAAATCTGATCACTGTGTATATTATAAAGTTGAAAGTGATCAAGTATTAGTTATTGCTCTCTATGTTGATGATATGTTGTTCATAGGAAATAGCAAGCTAATGATTTCTGATCTTAAGTCTCAGTTGTTTGCTAAGTTTGAAATGAAGGATCTTGGTGCAGCAAGGTATATTCTGGGGATGGAGATAACCAGGGACAAGAAGAATAGAAAGCTTTGGCTCAGTCAAAGTAAGTATGTCAGGACTGTTCTTGATAGATTTTGTATGAATGATTGCAAATAGTTAGTGGTTCTAGTCATGCATGGAATAGAGCTATCTATTGAGGACTGTCCAAAATCTCCCACTGAGATGGAGGACATGACCAGTGTACCTTATGCTAGTGTAGTAGGCGGTCTTATGTATGCAATGGTCTGTACAAGTCTAGACATTACCCAAGCAGTGGGAGTACTTAGTCAATTTATGGCTAATCTAGGAAGAACGCATTGGGATGTTGTGAAGAGAGTGTTTAGATATTTGAAGGGTACTTCAGATTTCGCTTTGTGTTACCATGGGAATTCAGTTGAATCACAGAGGACTCTCAGCATTCATGGTTATGTAGATTCTGATTGGGCAGGGGACATTGACAGCAGGAGGTCCACCAATGGATACATTTTCATGTTGAATGGTGGTGCAATGAGTTAGATGAGCAAGCGACAAGCTATAGTTGCTTTGTCCACTATGGAGGCTGAATACATGGCAGCTACTCATGCTTGTAAAGAAGTTGTATGGTTGAAACATTTGTGTTCTAACATTGGTTTTGATGCAGGGGAAATAACTATTTTTTGTGATAGTCAAAGTGCAATTTGTCTGGCAAAAAACCCTACTTTCCATGCCAGAATGAAACATATTGATGTACAGAACCACTTTGTATGAGATATGGTTGAGGATGGAAAGGTCAGTTTGGAAAAGGTTGATACTCTGGAGAATGTTGCAGATTCATTGATGAAGCCAGTGAGCACAGACAAGTTCAGGTGGTGTGCCAGTTCAATGGGCCTTAGTTCCCATGATTTCAGTAAGTTATGATGTGCTCTGGAGGTGCCTGTATGATCTTCGTCAAGTGGGAGATTGTTGGAAATATGTGCCTCAAACAATATAGGCTGAAACCTCCATTAGAGACAAGTCGTTGTGACCTTGCAAATGTCTTGCCGAATGGTCGCACTGTGGAGTCTATCGCTGTGACATGGTGTACTCGTTATGACCTCATAGCGCTCAGGAGACCTCTGGCTGACAGGCCATTCAATCATATTTCGGGGAGACTCTTGGCGACCGTGGGCTTCGGGATAGCTAAGGGTTCTCGCTAAGAAGTCCCAGCGAACGGAGAAGGTCACGTCGATAGGGAAACATTCATACATTCTTTGGAGTAACTCAAAAGTGGTCAGAGAAATGTCTTAGCGACTAAAGGTTGTCTTACCGATAGCTGATGGCTATCGGGGTAACTCAAGGATCCCGGGAAGACATCTCAGCAAACGTTGAAGGTCTCACCGATAGGAACATCTTTTGAACTCTTCGGTGTAGCTCTTGGAAAATGTTTGTCATCGGTGGAACACGGTGGTCTCGATAAGAAGTCCCAGGGACTTTGATGAGTCTTGCTAATGATGAAGAGCCTTCGGGTAAGTCTTGGAGTTTGGTATGTTCTCTTAGTGAAGGGTGTATGTCTTGGCGACTGTTGATAGCTTCGAGGTGACAATAGAGATCTTGGAGAAACCTCTTGGCGATATCAGTATGTCTTGCCAACTATCTTTTGGAGCTCGATATGACTTGTGTCTTTGATATACCTTTGGTGACTCACTATGATCTCTTGGCGAATGCGATAGGTCTGGGTGACTGCTTGGTGACTCAGTGAAACTCATGGAGCTTGATAGAACGTCTTAGCGATAACAGAGTCTCTTGGAAACATCGATATGAAGTCTATGTGGCATCGGCGAGACACTACTAGTGTCTCACTAAGATGCCAGTACATTGAAAATTCTGTTGACCGAGTAAGACTGTCCTATGTGGAGTCTCATGGACGAATAGGAGGAGCTGAAACTAAACAGTTGGAAGACAATTGGTTGTGACGGTTCTGTGAGGAAGTTCAACAATCATGGAACACCATGGATACATTTTGAGATTGCTGATTGTGATCGGGTTGGATTATCAATTGATTCGTTGGTTGAATCGACAGGTTGTTGAGTGATTGTATCAGTTGATGAATTTTATGGACTGTAACGTGAAGATTCATGTACAAGAATGTTAATGGTGAATGCTGCTGTATAATGACACCAGAAAGATAAGTTTGGAATTTTGTATGTAATTTCATTACTGTAATACAAAGTGATTTCTCTTGGTGTGGTGAGTTTTTCTCCCATAAGGGTTTTCCCATGTATATCTGGTGTTCATGTGTGATTGTCAAATACTCTGTTTCTATTGTCTGTTTCATAGTGCATCTTAATTGGACTATAATTGTAAATTTTAAAGTGTATCTACATTCTTTCCTGAGGTATTGATGTTAGGAGAATTGTTTTCTGCATCTAATTTTCCTTACAAACTACACATGGCACCTGTTTGCGAGGTTTTCACCAGGGTACTTATCCAAAGCACCACCGAAGTGGTTTTCACTATTGGATGAATTATTTGTCTTTACTATTTTCTGGATTATCTAATTTTTTTAGTGTTACCAAGATGCCTATTTGCTAGGTTTTCACCTTGGTAACGATTTTTTTGATTTTTTGATTTTTTGGTATTTTCTCTAATTAAGAAAAGGCTCTCAGAAGCTATGTTTAGAACTTCTTCAGATGAAGACTATTGATTGGCGAGGAAAATGGTTCCCCTTTAGGAGTAGAGAGTTGGTACACTCCTGATCCAAAGGATTTTGTAACAATATAAGGTCCTAACCAGTTTGGTTCAAAATTTCTTGGTTTTTCTCTTTATGCTTGATTCTTTGGGTTCTCCATTAAAACCAGGTCACCAATGTCAAAGTTTATGTTCAAGACCTTCCTATTATAGCTATGATGAAGGTGATTCTGATATGCTTGGAGATGGTCTAGTTCCTTCTGTCTGCGCTCATCCAGGAATTCTAGCTCATGGAGTCTTGATACTCGGTACTCTTCATCATCAATGTGTCCTTTCAAGGATACCCTCAAGGAAGGAATCTTTACCTCAATAGGAAGAATGGCTTCAGAACCAAAGACTAGTGAATAAGGAGTGGCGCCAATGGGAGTACGGATACTTGTGTGATAAGCGCATAAGGTAGGATTAAGCTATAAATTCCAATCACGGCCAGCATCATTGACAATATTTTTGAGGATTCTAATGATGGTTTTGTTAGATGCCTCTGCTTGGTTGTTACCTTGTGGGTGGTATGGAGTGGAAAAGTGATGTTGAATATGAAATTCATCACAAAGATGGCAAAATTCTTGATTCTTAAATGGGCGGCCATTATGATTAATTATGGATTGAGGGACACCATACCGATAGATGATATAGTTTAGGATAAAATTAGAGATCTGTGTGCCGGTAATGTATGTCTAGTGCAGGAGCACCCAATACACACATTTTCGAAATTCAAGATCAAGGAAGACATTAGGAAATAGGGGGTATTTGGGTCATTTAATTATTTAATAAGGCCTTTGAGCCCATTAATGATGTAATTAGGGGTCTTTTATGTTATTTAGTTCAAAAAGTACAAAAGGTTGCATAATAATGTACTTATTATCAACAAATTGTTAAAAGTGAAAAACTAGGCAATTAGGGGTCTAATTGGTAAAAAGTTGGTTTCCAATGTCCAACTAATTAAAATTTCAGTTGGAGGATGTTTGTAAGGGTGGTTAGATGTTAAATAATCCTCTTATGGTCAAGGCATGGTTGTTGAATCATTTTCTTTGAAGTTCTAATGAAAAAAGTGGTTGTTTTCTAGAAATTTTTGTGTGTAAATTGCTACTAAAATGAATGGTACAACCTCTATACAATCTGTACGGGCTCAAACCTATTATGGTTGGAAAGAGGAGAGTTTAAACTTTCATTTGGCATTGATTTTACTAAATTTCATTGAGTATAGCAAAAGTTATAGCCGTTTTAGTAGGGGAAGGTCAAGAAACCCTCAAAACTAGGGCTTGGCCAAAAATGCTTCTATCTTCCACTCCCACGGTGTATAGTTGCTAATTTCTTGTGGGATGGAAGGTATTTATGTATATTTTCATCTTTTCAATTTTTTGGAGAATGGATAAATGTGTGGGGAATTTTACAAACTGATCTAGGCCTGGTATCTTCATGTGACATGCCTAGCTTATAAAGCAAAAATATGAGTTTTGCTTGTTTTGAGAGATTTTTCTTCAAGGTGGCACTTAGGAATGATTGAAATGGTTGTAAGTAGCCTGTAGGAGTTTGGAAAAATGCTTTGGGGAGAAGGGGTGAGCCTAGCTAACCAGAAACTAGTCAAGTGCACTCAATTAGGCCTCTTGAGGACATCAATAGGTTGGTCCATGGTTGCTTTTCCAATAACTGTCAAGAAGTAAGATTTTGTGGCCTTGTAGAGGCATATCATACTTGCCTAAAAATGTTATTTTACATTAGATATAGATTTTTGGGTGAGAATTAATTGGACTGTCCTACTAGGCAGTGCTACAAGCAATTGGGTTTAAAGAGGCCTACTAGTTGAGGAATGAATTCATGGGGTTTCCTAAGTGCTGATCATGGCTATGGTGTTATGATTATGGTTTGTTAGAGCATGCTTCAAGTGATTATAAGTCCTTTAAAAGTATGATATTCAAAAACCCTTGGTGTGTTGAGTTTTCCTTATAGAAGGATAGTGATTTGATGGTGTGTTGATAGGAGTATTTGAGAGAAGCACTCATAAAGAACTTATACCATCTGAGATTGGTGTACTTCACTATTCACTCTGCATCAATTTCATAGGAATAGCTTCAATCCAATTCGTAAAATACTCAGTAGCAGTGATAATGAATTTGTGGCCATTAGATGATGTGGGGTGGATCTTACCTATGAGGTCGAGTACCCATTGGGTGAAGGGCCATGGTGATATTATAGGATGGAGCTCATGTGCTGGTGCATGTATCAAGTCTCCATGAACTTGGCATTGGCGACATTTCTTGACAAAGATATATGAGTCCTTTTCCATAGTAGGCCAATAATAACCCAGTCTCATAATCTTTTTGGCTAAGGTAGGACCGCTAGAATGGGAACCACATATACCCTCATGCACCCCATGCAAGGTTGCTTGTGCTTCATAAGAATCAAGACATCTCAGTAGGGTACTATCTAAGGCGCATCTAGATAGGGTGTCTCTCACGATGGTGTATTTGGTTGACTTACGAAGGAATTTCCTATGTTGGTTGTTTGAGAGGCCAGTGGGTATGATTTCGGCATGAAGACATTCATAGATTTATTTGTACGATGGCGAATCAGGACCAACAATCTCACATACCATCTCAGAATCTGGGATATTGTAGGCTGGGACCAAAAGTTGTTCTACCAAAAACTCAAACTTAGGCATGTTGTTAGGAATGTCGAGAAGTGATGCAATTGTAGCCATAGTGTCTGCTGCCCTATTTAAAACATGAGGTATTTGATGAAATTTGACTTTTTCAAAGTACTCTTTAAAGCTATCATCCATACATTTGTATGGAGCAAGCTTCTCATCCTTAGTCTCATAATCATCATTTACCTGTCTGATTACTAGTTGAGAATCACCATATACAGGTCTATAGGTTCTTAATTTTCCACTTGACTGCCATGTGTAACCCTGTCACTAGAGCTTCATACTCTACTATGTTGTTAGTACATGGGAATGCAATCCTGAATGACTTTGGAATGGAATCACCCTATGGTGTGATAAACAGTATACCAGCCCCTAAGCCATGATTTGTATGTGAGCCATCAAAGTACAGTTTCCATGTTATGTTTGTGTCAATTGTAAATATAAACTCATCTGGAAAGTCTGCAACTAATGGGTGATCTTCTTGTAGTGGTGCATCGGCTAACTAATCAGCAATGACTTGTCCTTTAATAGCCTTTCTCTCCACATACTGGATATCATACTCATTAAGTATCAAAACCCATTTGGCCAATCACCTTGTTAATGTTGCCTTGCTGAGAAGATATTTCAGAGGATCTATTTTAGCAATCGGCATCGGTTGATGGTTTAGCATATAGTTCCTTAGTTTTTGGGTAGCATATACTACTGCAAGACATGCACGTTCAATGGTACTATAGTTGAGCTCATAACCTACCAAAATCCGACTGATATAATAGACTGCCCTTTCATGACCTTCATCATCATTTTGTGCAAGCAATGCTCTGAGTGATGAATAGGTTGTTGTAATGTAAAGAATCAATGGTCGTCCTTCAACAGGTGGTGTGAGTAAATATTCCTTAATCAGTTGAAAAGCCTCTCTGCACCTAGCTGTCCATGCAAAGGGCACCCCTTTCTTAAGTAAATGTTGAAAAGGATGTGTCTTATCTACTAACTGCAGTATAAATCTTTAGATGGATTGTAGTATTCCTTGTGATGTCCTTAGTTGAATGAGATTAGTTGGTGGAGGCATGTCTATGCTTGCTTTCACCTTGGCCGGATCCACTTCAATGCATCGTCTGGAAATGATATAGCCTAAAAGCTTTCCTGACTTGACTCCAAACACACATTTCTTGGGATTGAGTCTCACTTTATTCTTCTCCAACCTTTGAAATATCTTTTCTAAAACCTGTAAATGTTCTACCCTTGTTTTGAATTTAACTATAAGGTTATCAAAATAATCCTCCATAAGAGTGTGTACTAGATCATGAAATATGGTGGTCATGGCACGTTGATAGGTTGCTCCAACATTTTTGAGTCCAAAGGACATAACATTCCAGCAATACCTTCCCCAAGAACAAGTGAAATTTGTCTTAGGATGGTCTTCAGTTGCAATTCTGATCTGATTATATCTTGAAAACCCATCCATAAGGGAGAACATCTCATATCCCACTGTCATGTCAACTATCATGTCTATGTTAGGTAAAGGAAAGTCATCCTTAGGACAAGCCTTGTTGATATCTCTAAAATCAGTGTAGATGCGGATGCCCTTGATTGGTTTAGTGACTAGTAAAAGATTGGAAATCCAATTTGCATAGTCGATTGATCTAATGAAACCATCAAAATTTATCTATCTCTATGCAAAGAAGTTGTAGAATTTTGGTTGTTCTTCTATTGTCAATGATGCTACAAAAAAGACCAGTTGAGGATTATCTTATGTGCCTATGTTGACTTCCACTAACTCTTCAACAAGCATGTGTGACTTTTCCTGTGCAACGAGAAGAATTTTCAAACCTCCATCCTTAGGTGCCTCAGAGAGGTTTTCGCCTTCGGATGCATCCTTTATTTTTACTTTTTCAACTAGATGATATTTGCAAAAGGAATTCATAAAATAATGTTTCTTATGAGTTTTTGGAAGAATGAAAATGAAGTGATCGTGGATATGTCTCAAAAAGATACTCTCTTGATCAATGGGAAAAGCAGTGTGTGTTGTGGTTATCAAATATATTTCTTTCTTAGAATCAAATGTCTTCAATGAGTCTTCATTGTGTTGGATAACTCCATTATTGCATGCTTCATTACATTCTTTCTTCATTTGGTTTAATTACCTAAAAGGGGGTTTGACCAAGACAAACCCCCATGCCCTAACAATCAATATTTTATCTTTCTATCTTTATGTGTTTGTATATTTAGGTACTTTGAGGGTTTGAAGATCATTAAATATTAGGTTGAAGACTCATTGAAGACATCTCTTTGGAAAATACATTATGATATGCAAACATGAACTAAATGACCTAGAAATGCAAATAAAACCAAATAGATAGTTGTAAGACAAAAAGTTTTCACTTGGAAGTGTGTTGCAGACTTGAAGCAACTCTGAAATTCTAATTATTAAGCCTGATAGGACACTTGTGCCAATTTGGGTGACTTAGTCATGATGCTAGAAAAAACTACTCAGAAATTAGTTTCTGCCAAATTGGTATCTATATCTTCAAAAAATCACTGAAATTCAGGTTAAGTGGGACTAATTTTCCCGAAGTGGTGACTTAGTCCACTTCTAAATCTCTAAAAATTCGGAAGTGGAAACGAAATCCCTAGGTCTACACTCTCATTTCCTAGAGGTGTCCGCTTCTGAAACTCTGATTTTTGGGCCTCAAGGTGACTTTTTGTTGATATTTTGGCTAGGTCAACAAAGAGATGTCTTCAATGAGTCTTCAACCTAATCTTTAATGATCTTCAAACGCTAAAAGTACCTAAATCTAAAAACACATAAAGATAGAAAGAGAAAATATTGATTGATAGGGCACAGGGGTTTGCCTTGGTCAAACCCCTTTTTAGGTGATTTAACCAAATGAAGAAAGAATGTAATGAAACATGCAACAATGGAGTTATATACTTGCCATGATGTTTGATCTTGAATTTTTGCAACAAAACATGAAGAATTTTCCCTTGAATGTCTTAGGAAGCTATCTTGATGACTTAGAATGGTAAAACGCTAGCTTGCTTGACTTGAGAATACGATGAGTGATGAATGATAAAGAGTTAGAACTTAAGATGAGTTAGGAGATTGGAAAATGAGGGGAAAAACCCTTATTTATACACAATTATGTCTAATATCTTGAAAATACCTCATCACAAGCCGACCTTAAGTATTAAAGAATTAAAACTCGAAAGAAATTTGAATTTATTTTGATTTTTGAGCCAAATGGGACCAAGTCGCCCAGGGTGGTGACTTAGTCTGATTGGGAAGTTTTATGTGGATGTTGGAGATTAAGATGTATTAAATGTTGTTTATCGGGTTCTTCTGCAACAAGACACTTAATTAAGGCTTGTAAGTGCATAAAGGGGCCATTTAAAGCATAAGAAAGGTGTAAATATTGATGACAAGCCTAGGAAAGTGTGAATTTTTTTTACAAGACTTTACAACACTTTGAAATAGGTCTTGGTAAGGTTATTTAGGTGAATTATAACATTATGACCCTATAAAAGTGTGAAGATGTGTTACAAAACCTTACAACACCTTTACAAGACATCAATAAATGTATTTTATTCAATTTGCAAGGGTCCAAGACCTAGTGTGGATGTGTAGAAACCTCACAACACCAAATCAAGGCCTCATTAAGTCCAATTTGTCATCAAGTATTCCCATATCAAGAAAAGTATACACTTTTTGGAAACACATGAAGCCCCCACTTTAGTGAGAGGATGAACTTGCTTCAAACTCTCGCTAAAGTAGCCATTCAAGTGGAGTCAAATCATACCAATGTGGATGACAAAGAATGACAAAGATCAAAGGAAATTGCACAAGCCCCCAAGATCCAAGATCCTAAGTCAAGCCAACATAAGTATGAAAAGACACATGCAAGGTGAATGATATGCAACAAAACAAGATACACAATCATATAATGGCAATAAATAAAGGAATGAAAGATGGGGTGGATCAAAGATGCGCTCACTATGTGGCCACAAAACATTAGGTCATCCACAGGGTGAGTTGTCCCAAAGAAGTGGTTTAGTGAGAAAGTCATGCTAGTGTGTCGGCTTTCCATTATACTAACCATACCAAATTTATGCTCCTGATCACATTGATAAGGAACCACAATGAAAATACTTTTTGTATATGTTTTGAATTCCATGTAAAAAAATTGTTGAAGGGGATTTTTCTTTGTTGATGTATGGTCTTCTTCTTAGGGAGAATTGTGCCTAATGTCTCCAAGAGAGGAAAATTCAGGGTGTCAGATCGTTATCCATGGGATGCCTCGTTCCCATCAGACCACTTCAGTTGATCATTATTCCCTTGTCAGATCATTATCCATGTGATGCTTTGTTCACATTAGGCCACTTCAATTGATCGTACACTCTTGGAAGGAATCAAACCCAATGACACCACCAAGGAGAGGACACGCCACAAGAAAAATTAAATCACACCATAAAATTTTCAAAAGTATGTTGTCTATGTATGCCCCCACTTTAAAGTGGTTGCTACACACCGTTCTGTGGGGAATTTCTTTAAGGTAGAAGAAGAGGACATGAGAGTTTACTCGGAAATCCCTATGCCAAGTCATAGGTTTCCAATAAGCTATGTCATGAAAAGGGGAAGTATGTCACATGGGAGCAAACTTAAGGCATGTTGTCCACATCCCAAGCTTGCTCGGATATGTTCATATCATGAAAGGTTAACATCTAGCCAAATGAGGCAATAGCAAGTGACATACGAGGACAAGGCTACCTATCCCCTTTCCCCCACTTAGTGCAAGACAAAGGTGAGCCAAAATCAAATTCATGTTAGAGTGAAAATCAATATCAATTAGAGGAATTAGGCTCCCCCACAGAGGGAAGCTTACCAAACTCTTGAAAATGTTGGATTTTACAACTCAAAGCTTTACATTCATTAGTGGAATGACCATGAACTCAATGATATTTTCAAAAGGAATTCATAGAATAATGTTGCTTGCAATTTTTTGGTGGAAGGAAGATCAAGTGATCTTGGATAAGTCTCAACAAGATACTCTCTTGATCAATGGGAAAAGCAGTGTGTGTTGTGGTTATCAAAGATATTTCTTTCTTAGAATCAAATGTATTGTTCTCACTTTTACAGGAAGTTGGAGAATCGAATAAATTCCATTTATTAATTTTTTGTGGGATGACATTGACATTAAGCGAAGAGTTTGTTGTTTGCATCATGTTGTGGAAAGGATGATTTGCAAGACCACTAGTGTCAAGAACTATTAAAGGTGTCTTAGAAGGATGGTTTATGATAGTATTGATGTTTAGGGAAGGTTGGTGTGGTGGTATTATTTTTATGAAAGGACAATCACAAAGATCATGAGTTATGGGTGGATTTTCGTGTGTATCGATAGTGGGGAGAGTCAGGGAAGAATCTATCTGATTGCCATGTTTCTCTAAGGTCTCATTGTCATGTTCCATATTATCTATCCCACTAGGAGAGCTTATAATATGTGCTTCCAAGGTTGAAATTTGTAAAGTAGCTTCATCACAATTGGGGGAGGCTTCAAGAGAAGGACCCTTAGGGTGTGCATTCTTACCAAATAAATCCTCCCATAAGATAGGAAAATTAGGGAATGGAGGGACAATATTCTAATGACTTTCATTTATTGTGTCTTTTAACATCAAAGTATCATCTTCATAGTTATGAGAGATACCAGGAGAAGAATAAGTAAGAGTATCATGATCATTTATATGTTCATTTCTTTGTTCCCTAATGTTTTGCAAAAGAGGGTTGTTAGAGGCCTTAAAGATTTGATCATCTAACCCCAACATTCCCTCAGTATTTATAATCCCGTCATTTTAACAAGTCAAAGGAGAATGGAGATTGGGTAATGTGATGTTTAGAAATATCTCTATGATCTCTTCGCGTTGTTGTCTAATATCGTCCCAAAGGGAATGAATAGAAGGATAGACAAGATCCTCATGATGCTCAATGATTGTATCTTCTTTCGCCAAGATACCTTCATCACTAAAAGAAGAGGTATTAGGAGAAGCACAATTATGATCATCATAAGTATCTATGTGTGTATTCTCTTCTATCACATTATCCACACAAATGGGGGAGATAAATGGGGGAGATAGGAGAGGGTGTGAGTTTAAAGTTAATATTGTCATTTTCACTCTCGTGTGCTAAGAGACTCACATAACTAGGACATGCGTTGAATGAATGATGATCATGCATATTGAATAAATTTTTCTTTGCAAATTTGGAGAAGATTGAAAATAAAATTTTGAAAAAACAATCTATGCTAACTCAAAATGCAATGTAAAATACTAAAATGAAATGTAATTTTTAGATGATAATTGACTGATTCTGCTATGTAACAATATGAGAATGCAAATGTGAAATTTAAACCATGTATGAAATGAGCTAATTTGAGCTAGTTTTACTAAAATGCACATGACAGAAACTCGACCAATTAATATAGATAGGTATGGGCATCAAACATAAGCATAAAAACAAGATTTTTAGCTCTGTAAAAGGTTGTTTCAAGGGTGAACAGGGACTAATTAGCCCAAGGTGGTGACTTAGTCCTAGTAGGGATTTTTTTGAGATTTTTCAAATTTTTCTAATGGATTTTTATGGTCTCTATACTATACAATGCAGTCTTTAGATGAAAATGTAAAATTTTAGAGATTTTCAATGCAAAAATGCAAGCTATTATGAACTTTTTCACTAATGCAATTGAAAACCCTAGGATGCACTTTAACCAATGCAACATGCAATGCAATGTTAATAGAAGAAAACCTAGGAAAATGAATGACTCTACAATAGAAAAAGAAGGGATTCAAAAGTCGGGTTCACCAAAATGCAAATGGTGATTTTGGTTTTCCCCTCACAATGCTTTGCTCCTCCTAGGGATTTTTGCCTAAAAGGAGAAAAGGGATCAGACGGGGGACCAAAATGCAAGGGTTTACACTCAATACTATGTTAATGAGATGTAATTATGCCTAATTAAGATTTACTAATGCAATAATATGAAATTGAAGTCATCTTATGATGCAAAATGATGAAAATGTAAAGTTTTGGAAAATAAATTGTGATATGCAAACATGAACTAAATGACCTAGAAATGCAAATAAAATCAAATAGAAAGTTGTAAGACAATAGATGTGAACTTGGAAGTGTGTTACAGACTTGAAGAAACTTTGAAATTCTAGAAATTTTGATTTTTTAAGCCTGACGGGACACTTGTGCCAATTTGGGTGACAGTCCTAATTCTGGAAAAACTACCCAAAAACTAGTTTCTACCAAATGGGTATCTGTATCTTCAAAAAATCACTAAAATTTAGGTTCAGTGGGACTAAGTCACCCAAAGTGGTGACTTAGTCCACTTCTGAATCTCTAAAAATTCAGAAGTGGAAACAAAATCCCTAGGTCTACACTTTGGTTTCCCACAGGTGTCTCCTAAAACTCTGATTTTTGAGCCTGAAGGTGACCTTTTGTTGATATTTTGGCGAGGTCAAAAAAGATATGTCTTCAATGAGCCTTCAACCTAATATTTAATGATCTTCAAACCCTCAAAGTACCTAAATATGCAAACACATAAAGATAAAAAGAGAAAAATATTGATTGTTAGGGCATGGGGGTTTGCCTTGGTCAAACTCCTTTTTAGGTAATTAAACCAAATGAAGAAATAATGTAATGAAGCATGAAAAAATGGATTTAGATAATTTCCATGATGTTTGATCTTGAATTTCTGCATCAAAACATGAAGAATTTTCCCTTGAATGTCTTAGGAAGTTGTCTTGATGACTCAAAATGATAAAACCCTAGCTTGCTTGACTTGAGAACATGATGAGTGATGAATGATAAAGAGTTATGACTTAAGATGAGTTAGGAGATTGAAAAATGAGGGGAAAAACCCTTAATTATACACAATTATGTCTAAATTTTTGAAAATACCTCATCATAGGCCGACCTTAGGTCTTAAAGAATAAAAACCCAAAAGAAATTTGAATTTATTTTGATTTTGAGCTAAATGGGACTAAGTCTCCCAAGGTGGTGACTTAGTCCACCTGGGAAATTTTGAGTGGATTTTGGAGATTAAGATGTATTAGATATTGTTTATCAGGTTCTTCTTCAACAAGACACTTAATTAAGGCTTGTAAGTGCATAAAGGGGCCATTTAAAGCATAAGAAAGGTGTATATATTGATGACAAGCCTAGGAAAGTGTGAAATTTTGTTACAAGACTTTACAACACTTTGAAATAGGTCTTGGTAAGGTTATTTTGGTGAATTATAACATTATGGTCCTAGAAAAGTGTGAAGATGTGTTACAAAACCTTACAACACCTTTACAAGACATCAATAAATGTATTTTATTCAATTTGCAAGGGTCCAAAACCTAGTTTGGATGTGTAGACACCTCACAACACCAAATCAAGGCCTCATTAAGTCTAATTTTTCATCAATTATTCCCATATCAAGCAAAGTATACACTTTTTGGCAACACACTCTCTATAATTAAATAATTTCTTAAATTTATTTAATTATTACTTATCCACTATGTCTTCCTGATTATTTAAATAAATAAATCTAATTTACTTATTTAAATATGTCATTAATTTCTAAATGTCTTCTTATAATTAAATAAATTCTTTAATTTATTTAACTATTGTCCACCTTCGCTTTTTCTAATTTTAAATAAAGACATTTATTTAAAATTGTCCACTTTATAATTTTTTCTTTCCAAGTAAATAATTAAAAAATATATATTTACTTCACATGGCCCCTCTTTTGAATTAAATTAATTTTTTAATTCAAAATGTCAACTTCCCTCCATAAATCAAGTAATTTCTATTATTATTTGATTTTCCAGCTTTTTCTTTTTTCGTGCCTTTCTTATCTCCTTATCACATGTAACCTTGTCCATTCATTGATTTTTCTAAAATCAAATCTTAGCTCTTCGTTTCAAATTTTGACCTAATGTTGTCTTAACCCTAATTGTGGGTTGTCACATTTATTTCAGCCATTGATCTTAGGGCATCTCTCAACTTTCAATCTTGGCCATTCATCCAAAATTGAGTTTTCTATAAAATGGCAATTTTGGTCTTATTTGGACATCTTGGCATCTCTTGACATTGTGATATTTCATGCTCTTAACTTCATGCTTTATACATTTTCATTCTTTAGGCTTGCTTCATAGTTGCATACTTGCATTGTGTAGCTTTTAGATTAGAATCCTTCAAAGTTTTCTTTGGACATTGTCATAGTCATAGGTTGCTCATCACAAATATGAGGGCAAACATAATATTGTAGCAAATAGAGAAGGTGCAATGAAGGTTATTCATGGAGGTTGAAGACATTTGGTAACATTGTTCTTTGTTTTTATGTTTTCTAACTCCTTTTCTCTTCATTTCTTTGCTCAGGATTAGTTTGTTTATGCTTTATAATGCTAACCTAATAATTTTCCCTAAGTTACATTGGTGAACCCAACACCAAAACATGTTTTTTGCAAGTTTTTGTATGGTTTTTTTGTGTTTTTGTATGTACAAGTATGGAGAGCCACAATCATTGTGTTGTGATGCATTCAATTTGTAGAACAATGCATCCGCAGTCCTGAGTCGCATTTGCTATCTAGAATGCCGCATTTGCTCTATTGCGATGCATTTGTAGGCTCGACCGATGCATTTGACAGCCACGGCGCATTTTCTTTGTAGACTGACACATCTGCTTGGTAAATTCTAGCTTTCTTCTCTATGACACATTTGCTTTGCAAAACGACGCATTCACCTGGTAAAAGTTTACTTTCAAGTTTTTATAGAATTTCTATATTTTCTTTTTTTTGTTAGTAGTTTAGAGGTTTTTTGGGTTACTAATCTATGGTTTACAACATGTGGCAAGGAGTCTAACCTTTTTTTATTGATCTTTTTATAACACTTTTTCAATTCCTTAATCAATCAAACAAACAAACAAACAAACAACTTGCATTCACATTTCATTCGTTAAAATGAACACAATCTTGCATTGAAACTCATAAGGCTAAAATTTACATGCATTTTCATGGCATGGGCTTAAAATGAACTTTGTTTTTCTCACACTTGAGTTAAGTTTAAAATGAAAAAAGTGTTTGATGTGTTTGCCTCACATTACAATTTGGATAATTAAAATGAACAAGTGTTTCCAATTTGTGTAACCCCGATTCAATAGTAGAAGTATCCTCTCCCCTTACACACTTATGTGATCGTAGGTGCAAGAGAAATTGTTATTGACTCTAGGAATTGGTTCTTCCTTGGTGGGAAAAAGTACTCATCCCAAGCTGACTCAAGCTAACAATGAAGCTCCTTAGCCAAGCTACTCCTGGCCGGTATACAAATGTGAATCCTAATGGAAAACTTAGGATTACAAGTGCGGATGTGTCACACAGACAAGTGAATTCACCAAACCCCTATTGAGCATAACCTCTGCAGGCTGGAATTCCTCCTTATCGGAGCTAATCTTGCCTCATGTGTGGCCACTTGAATGGGAGCCTGAACTAAAAACCTTTGTGTAGTAGCCTAAAACCCATCTATTCATTGGTGCAACAATGGTCGTTGCCAAGGCATCCACATTCTCATAGTTCTTAGTAGAGGTGAAAATATTGTCATGGGAGAGTTATGAGGGCTTGAATCTTGGTGAGTGCAATGTAAGGGGGAACCAGTGTGGCCAAGCTTCTAGATCACTCGCTAAGAATAAGTGCAACTAGGGAAATCCATGTAGAATCTAGTGGATATAGTCCTTGCCTAACCTAGGATTGTGTTTTTCTTCATTGTGATTTTTTTCAACATTCAAAGACAAAACATTGTATTTACCAAGTGTTTTCTGAAACAATGAACAAATAAACATCCTTCACAAATCTGGAAACACTCACTCAAACTGAAACAATTCTAAAAATTTTCCAAAATTGCAAACAAACCAGACTCTTATTCACTTTGCAACGCATTTTCTATTTTGTGCAATGCATTTGACATTCTGAACTACATCTGAGACTTTCTACAATGCAATCACCCTGCTAAGCCACATTTGATCACTTAAACAATGCATTTGACTGGTCTGAACCACATTTTATTTCTAGAACACCACAATTGATTTGTTGAACCACATTTGTGACCTGAAACAACATATTTGGTGAAATTGAGATGCATTCACTATCCTACAACACATTTTCCACCTGAACTGACACAATTTCCTATCATTAGGAAAAACATTGTTACTATCCAAAACCCAAGACCAAACATTTTCAAACTATTTTGAGACATCTTTTTCTAGCGACCTCTATTCAAAACCAAACTAGGAATTTCTCAAATCTTCCTTTCTTGCATTTTTTAGCTTGCATTCTCTCATAGGCCCATCCTTGCAAATTGTTAGTTGCATATTAGAAGCCATCATTTCCAGAAATAAAATAGTCCTTAGGTCCTCATTTTTGCAAATTTTGGAATAGGAAAACTTACCATACCTTGCAAAATCTTTGCCTTCAAGAGTAGGTTATCATTGTACTTAGTCAAAATCATTTCCTTTAGTCATTATCCTTTTGTGAGGCCTTTCTAACTCAAAAGTCTAGTTAGGAAACCTCACTTTTTCATCTTGTCATTTTCATTTAGTCATACCCAAAAGTCCTTTGATGATCCAAATTGAGACATTGACCAAGCTTTGAGTGGTTGAGTAAACCTTTTTTAAAATTCCATCAAAATTGCTTAGACCTTTGCATTTTCCTACCTAAAACATTTTAGTCCTCATTTTGCATCCCTTATTCCAAAATCCAAAAAAATAGTGTCATACCTGTCATTTTAGTCTTCATTGTCCTTTTGCATTTGACATTCCCTTTAGACAACATTATCATTATTTTATCCCTTATTGCCAAAAACACCAAAAATATATTTGCATTTGCATCCTTCATTTCAAAAACTTCAAAAACATAGAGTCATCAGATTTAGTTGTCATTATCATCCTTCCTCATTTGAGCAAATCCTTATATGGTTCAAACTAGGCTCCAAAGGAAAAGAAGACAAATGGACCCTTTTGGACAAGACACCAACCCCTAAAAATTTTCTAATGACATGAATCAAAACAAAAACTTGGGGGCATCTTTCATCAACCCTTTTAGTGACATGAACATGCCATCTTCTTCATGCAACCCCTTTGAACAGTTTATACGTAGAGATGAAAAATGGACATGTATTCATGGAAGACTTAGAAGTTTTCCACTCAAAATCCCAACATGGCCTCCTTTGTGGAAGAACTTATCTTGCAATATTCAGAGAGATATCTAGCCATGCTTTTAGACCAAGGGGCTAAATTACCATGAGGGTTTGACATTAACACCTTAAGAGCAACCTCTCCCAATCATAATGCAAACAATACTTCCAACACCAACCAACCTCTTTCGACACCACAACACAATGCCAACAATACTTTCATTGGCGTTGTATATGCATAAAATTGGTCATGTCTAATCCTAGAATTTAATTAAATATTTATTATTTAATTAATCCTCTAAAGTCCTCTACATATGATTAAATTTAATTAATTTAATTATATTGTTCATTCACTTTATTCTTCCACTTTAATTAAATAAATTCATTTTATTTAATTACCACTTTCTTAAGTCCACTTAATTAATAAAATAAATATCATTGTTTATTTAAATTAATTATCACATTTAAGTTTAATTAAATCTTTGATTTAATTGAATTTAATTCCCTTTCTTCTAAATCAAATATTAATTAAATATTCTTATTTAATTAATTCCACATGTCACTTTCCAAATCTTAATTAAATATTCTATTTTAAGAAAATCTTCCATGCCACCAATAAATGAATAATGAATTTAATAAATTCATTATTTATCTTCAAAATATTTTCTCAATCTCACAAAAAGATGATTTTTACAATTCATCTTTATCATCTTTCCAAATGTCACTTTTAAAATCTTAATTAAATGATTTATTTAATTAAGAAAAATCTTCATGTCACCCATAAATAAATAATTGAATTTATAATTCATTATTTATCTTCTTAAATCTTTCCAAAATCTCACAAAAAGATGATTTTGACAATTCATCTTTATCATCTCATCTTATCTCTTCCACAGAAAAGGAAACAAATCCTACTTTCTGGTTTTCTTCTATTTTTCTCTCCAGTCTTATCCATCTTCGATCGTTCGATCTGCCAGGAATTTTCACAGCCGTTGATCACATCAGCCAATCAAAATCTATAAATACCCCTGCGAATCCAAGCATTGGCTACAACACACACGTACATTAGAGCTTACTTGCATTCTAGCATTGTCATTATCAGTTTTAGCATTCATAGCATTTTCATAATCTTCAATTCTAGAAATCATGTTTAGTTTAAGCATAATCATATCTTAGCATAGCACACATTCATCTTCAATCTTGTTCTCTAAGAAGACTGTTTGTTGAGCCTAGCACACAATCTGAGAGCAAGCTGGAATCAACAAAAACACTGGAGATAGAGGGTGATAGGACGACATCAACTACAAAATACTAAGTTTGCATTTATGTTATTTTAATTTTCTATTTTGATTTAATGTTCTATCAGTGTGTTTTGATTTGTTTTTAATATACATTTGATACACACAAAATCAATCACACAGCTGCCACCACACAAAATGTGAAAAAAACCATCCATGCTACCTCTAATGGCACCTCCACCCAAAATACTTCCAACATGGTCAACACAATATCCATTGGAGGAACATCAACCATGTCACAAGCCACATCGCAATCAATACCTCTAATGTCAACAACTTCATCACAAACTATTAGACCTAATTTGGGTCTTCAACAATGGGTAAAAATTCATCCAACCTTTTATTTGGAGCTTCATCTAGTGCCATGGAAACGACATCGTCAAATAATTAATTGGGTAATCAAACAATGCCATGGGAACAAACTCATTGAACCCCTTTGGGAGGAATAAACAATGAATCACCATTTTAGGACCTCAACCTAATGTCAATACTTAATCACAACTAAATACCAACACCAATATCCCCCAAAGACAAAACACAAACATTCCACGTGGCCACATTTACCAATTTGGGCAAGGAAATCAAATAACACAACACATGACTTCATTTGGACATCAAAATACTCAAGGACAACATATTCCACAAATATTGACAAACACTATTGGAGTGCACATTCCCACATACACATCACACATCCATACACAACAACACATTCTAAATCAAAATTATCAATACCAACAAATACCAAACCAAAACACATCATACATTCCACAACAACACATCCTCACAACAAATGGGAACTCATGGAATACCCATTACTAGCATGTGTGATGCTACAAACAACCCCATTATTGATGCACTCACAACTCAACTTGCGACCTTGCAAAAAAAATGGAGAACATGCAATTGCAACACAAAAAGGCCCACACATCATATGACTTATGTCGATACCCATTTGACATGAGCTTATACATGCTGCAGTTCCCTCCTGGATATGTGGTGCCTAACTTCACCAAATACAAAAAAAATCCAATCCCCTTGAATACATATTCGAATTTACAAATAATTGTGTGGACATTGCATATGAACAAACTTATCTAGTGAGACTCTTCCCTAGGAGTCTCGTAAGTCCCACACTTGAATGGTTTGCCACCTTGCCTAAAGGAATTGGTGCAAGCATAGTAGGAGTGTCCTCAAAGAGAACAATTTGGTTCGTGCAGCAAGAGTAACACAACAAAAGGAAACATAGAATATGGAGGAAAATGCATATTCAAATCTTCTCATTAACAAAAATATCAGTTACATTTGGCCGGCAACATCTGGACTTACAGATTACGCTCATAGGCCTGATACAATGTGCTCAAAATACAACATTCTAACATGCTCCTATATGTGAGTTGAATATTACAAATCAAATCTATCTCAATATACTCAATCAACTACTACTAGATTACTACTCCTTTAATGATTGGTTACAAGCTTTATATCATATCCGCAATTCTAGAAACATCCACGTTGGCCAAAGATCATTACATCATCCAAGGAAATAAAATGTAGCGTGTGCAAGAATATGTCAGCCTCAAATTTGAATTACTCTTCAACAGGTGCATAAGATGAAGTGTGGACCTATAATGAAGGTCGAAGACACTCCATAGAATAATTAAAATCACACCATTAAGATCTGCAAGTCATGGGGATGCTCCACAATGATCGAACTAGCCAAAAATTTTGAAATTATTCTAGTGTCAGTTCAAGAAACTCCCATGAAATCCAGAAGTGATAACTTGTCAAAAAAAGATCCAATTGCGCTCAACTCTTGGAATAAGGAAAATGAAAATTTCAATGATGTATACAAAGATCCACAGGGTCTGGTGAGTAAAGATGACGAATCCACCAACATGAATTGAGCAAGAACGGAACAAGAACAAAGAACTAAAAGAAAATATTTTTAGTTGATGCAAGTTTGCCAAGAACCAAGGATGCTCTTGCATCAAACATATGAGGTTAATGAAAAGTGATTCCCTCACATTTTTGAGGCTACAGGAAAACCAAAATGGTCTACATCAGCCTGGGAAATCCATGAAGAATCCTCCACTGGTCTACCTTTCCACTTCACAAGGTACTCCTTGTACTATTTTCCATGAGTCTCCCTTCCATCTCTAACATCCAAAATCTCTTCAATCTCATCTAATTGTTGTTTAGGAAACTGATTCTCCAATTTTATTTCACTGTCTTCACTAAACTCCGCTTCATGATATTCATATAGATCTGCAATGTTGAATATAGGTGATATTCCCATACTTTCTGCTAACTCCACTTCGTAGGCATTTCCTGAATCAAATTTCTTCAAGATCTTACAAGGTCCAAACTTCCTCATCTTCATCTTGTTGTATTTTCCAACTAGAAATCTTTCCTTCCTCAAGTATATCATCACTTCATCTCCAACTACATATTCCTTATGTCTCCTCTTTTCATCTGCTTTCTCCTTGTACTTTTTTTTAATGTCTTCCAATTGTTGTTTCACTTGAGTATGCACTTTCTTCATGTGTTCTGCAAATTCTACTACTTTTTCACTTCTCTTATCTTCCATACTGATGTCTCTCAATTCTAATATACCTCTAGGATGAACTCCAATAATGATCTCAAAAGTTGTCTTTCATGTGCTCCTGTTTACAGAATTATTGTAAGCAAACTCTGCTTGTGAAAGGACTAAGTCCCAACTTCCAATCTTCTCTCCAACCAAACATCTCAGCAAATTCCCTAAACTCCTATTTACTACCTATGTCTATCCATCAATCTATGGGTGAAAAGTAGAACTGAACTTCAAATATGTCTTCAACTTCTTCCAAAGTGTCCTCCAAAAGTAACCAGCAAACTTTACATTTATGTCTGAAACAATACTTCTAGGTAACCCATGCAATCTGACCACTTCCTTGAAAAACAAGTCTACTACATGTACTTATCTGTTGTCTTCTTACAAGGCATGAAATGTGTCATTTTAGAAAATCTATCTACCCCCACAAATACAGAATCATTACCTCTTTGTGTCTTTGGCAAACCAAGTATGAAATCCATACTGATATCTTCCCATGGTCTCTTCGAGACTGTCAAAGGCTTATACAATCCAACATTCTGACTACTTCCTTTTGCAACTTGACAAACTCTACAACTCTGCACGAATCTCCTAACATCCTTATGAATCTACGACGAAAAGTAACTCACTCACCAATGCTACTATCTTATCAACTCCAAAGTGTCCTAACATTCCTTCACTATGCTTCTCCTTCACTAAGTTATCCCTCATTTAACTCCAAGGTATACACAACTGATTTCCTTTCAACAACATATACTCCTAAATGAAATAATCCAACCACTGACTTCTATCCTCCAAAATAGGATCTTTGCAATCTCTCCAAGGTTCTACAAAATCTAGGTCTTCCTCATACAAGTTCTTTAATTAATCAAAGCCTAATACCTCCACTTTGATCTCTGTCAGTAAATTCCTTCTCCTGCTCAAAGCATCAACAACTCTAATTGATTTTCCACTCCTATGCTTCAAATCAAAAGTATAGCTCTGCAAGAATTCTACCCATCTCATGTGTCTCTGATTCAACTTACCCTGACTGTTCAAATATTGCAATGCTTGATGATCCGTATACAACACAAGCTCCTTAGGCAAAAAATAATTTCTCCACTTCTTCAAGGCTTGAACTATAGAATAAAACTCCTGATCATACATTGAATATCTTCTCCTAGCATCATTCAACTTCTCACTGAAATAAGCTACAAGTCTCACTTCTTGACTCAATATTGCTCTAATTGCATTTCCACTTCCATCACAGTCTACTTGAAATACCTTATTGAAATCTAGCAAATCCAACACAGGTTGCTTAGTCACCTTCTATTTCAACTATGTGTGGGAAATGTTAGTATCAAAATAAAATGACAAAAACACACCAATGCAACATTAAACTAAAGAAAGCTAAATAGAATAAATCAAAGAAATCAAACAGAGCTTCTTCATAATCGTTCCATTGTCCTCTATCTCCAGTGATTTGCTTGAAGCTGCTACTCTCAGATTGTATAAGCAAAGCTTCTCAGAATGGCAACCTACAGAACAAGTATGCAAAGAGAGAGAATACTTCTCTATCCTATATGTTGGTGGAGTGAAATGTTGGTTTATGGATATGCACAGGGGCTATGGATTATGAATGCTATTGAAGCTATGATATGAGGATGATAGGCCATGATATGGATTGTTAATATGCTAAGCTATGCTATGCTATAATTCTAGAGGCTATGGATGTAGGAAGGCTGATTGACTATAGTTTTCCTTTATGCAAGCCTCTTTTTTTTCAAAGACCCGACAGTCCTTTTTATAGATTTTTATAGGCAAGAGCCTGGCTGGAAAAGATCAATGGCTATGAGATTGTCTGGTAAATTTAAATGGTGGGAGATGGAGAGGTTGAGAGGAAGATGGAAGATGTTGGGAGGTTGGAGAGAAGAATGGAGGTTTGTCTTCAACCCACGAGAACAACTTTGCTCAAAAATAGAGAAATTTATTGATTTTCTGTTTTGAAGTTATTTCACGGTTGTTGCAGATAATCCAAATTAAATAAATAAATTTATTTAATTTTATGTGTTATGTGGGTTGGAGGATTTAAAACATTTTTGAAATATTTGATTTTAGGACTATAGAAGACTCAATTAAATGTTTGGGATATTTAATTGGGAATAGACTTTAGAAGAATTAATTAAATATTTGGAATATTTAATTGTGAATGGAATTTAGAAGAATTAATTAAATATTTGGAATATTTAATTGTGAATGGAATTTAGAGGATTTTTAGAAGAGAAGAATATTTAATCTTTATTTGAATAAAATATTCAAGTAAAGATTATATATGATAATTAATATAAATAAATCATAATGTTATTTAATTAATTAAGAAATGGATAAGAAAAGTGATTAAATAAACTTATTTATTTAATCGAAATGAAAGAATGAACAATATAAATAAATTATTTAGATTTATTTATACGTAGATTGAATTCAAATATTTAATTAAATATTAAAAATATTTAATTAATTACTAGACTATCGAGATGTGACCATTTTTAGGTGTATACATTTTTCCCCTCTTTGAAGTGATGTGTTTTACGCATTAGTTAAAGAATTTTGAAATTTTCCCCAGATGTTGATTGTCGAATGTTCATAGGTATATGCCCCCTCGGACGATGAATCGATAAGATTTTGATTTTTGTGAATTTTTTTTTTTTTTTTAGATTTATTGGAATTTTTTTATTTTTATGATTTTTAAGATGTCGATTCATCGTTCGAAAATGATGACGTGAAGAAATTGACATGGAAATATGTGAGATGAAAATTTGATGACTTAAATTGCCCCTACAATGATAGAATGTGATAAATTTCCCCTGTAATATTGCAACACATGACTTTGTATTGATTGTTTGTGTATTGCAATGCCCTGATTTGATGATGTTTTTTGATAAATTTGTTCCCAAGTTTGTTGGAAAACAAATAGTAGCTGATAAATTTTCTTTCAAGTTAATGAAAAACAAATAGTTGTTTGATAAGTTTTCTTCTAAGGTTGTTAAAAACAAATAGGATGTTGATAAATTTATTTTCATGATGAGGAAAAACAAATAGGTTGTTGATAAGTTTTCTTCTAAAGTTGTTAAAAACAAATGGGATGTTGATAAATTTGTTTTCATGATGATGAAAAAAAATAGGTTGTTGATAAGTTTGCTTCTAAAGTTGTTAAAAACAAACAGGATTTTGATAAATTTGTTTTCATGATGATGAAAAACAAATAGGTTGTTGATAAGTTTGCTTCTAAAGTTGTTAAAAACAAACAAGATTTTGATAAATTTGCTTTTCATGATGATGAAAAACAAATAGTTTGTTGATAAGTTTGCTTCTAAAGTCATTAAAAACAAACAAGATTTTTATAAATTTGATTTTCATGATTTGATTGATTTGTCGTGATGATTTGATATTGATTTTTCTTTGACTTGATGATTCTTCCTATTCAATAGGAGAGATTGAGCTTCTTGCAATTATGGGAGCGATTCCCAAAGAAATGGAGGTTGATTTTGTAGCTTGTATAGGCAGATAGAGATGTGATAAAAGCATGTGGACTGACCTCGAGGTGGATCAAGGGTAGGTGGATCAGGGGTAGGTGGGACAGGTTCCAGACCAGTACCATCAAAGGATAGCACTTCGTAGTGCTTTTTTTTTATATGATGTGTTATCAATTTTATGTTGAGACATTTGTATACACACTGATATGATCCCATTTTGGATGATGTTATGTCATGCATAGCTGACATCTTTGTATATTTTGACATTCATTTTTGAGATAATATGATATGCAGTGATGATTTGTTCATGCGATGAGTATGTGTACCTTTATTATGTGATGGGTGTTGATTTTATCTATGCATGATGCTTATGATATGATTTATGATGTGACATATGATGAAATGATACGTTATGAAAAATGAATATGATGATGTTTTCTTTTTCAATGTCAAATATACTTAGTCGTTTATTGGAAATATATGAAACTTGCATACTTTGCCAGCTTTTGGGAAAATCTATAAATGCAAAATGTAGATTCTAAAATGAATGCAATCTATACTAACCATGCAAGGTATATGTACAATATTGCCATTCTGAGAGCTTATTTGTGCTTTTTGTGTCATCATAGAGCATTGAAATGTTGAAAGTTAATACAAGCATCAAAGGGTATGTTAGCACCAATGATGACCTGAGTATTGCTTTCATGAATTTTGATATAGCAAGATAATACAAGCATCTAGGTATAATTAAACCGAGATTACCTAAGTATCACTTGCATAAATAGACAAGAGTTAACCTGTTTCCCATGCAAATTCTGAAATGTCATCAATGATACTTAGTAGAGCATGTCTCATGACCAATTTGCATAGTACTAATGATTCACTCACAAACAGCAGACAAAGAAAAATCATACTCCTTCCTTGCTTTTTCTAGTTCAGTACATCATCAATTTGCTCCAGAGATATGATAGAAAATCAACCAACAATTCAAATTTTTCCATTCCAAACATTATTCAGACTAAGATCATCCAACTTGGTTATCAACATTGATGTTTTTGTTTTGATTAAATTTTGTTTTGATTTCATTGGCATTGAGTAATCGTTTTGGTGTTGAAGTTTATTTAATGCATCAATGTATGTTGCATTTTTTCAATCCATCATTTGTCCATTTGTGATGTTCTAAAATCTTATTGCCTCTTTCTTGTTTAGTCTGTGTTTCTACCCCCAGTGTAAACACAACCTGAATATTATGGATATGTACAAATTTCATCAAGCCATGATGAAAACATAAGGATTCTCGTTGCATGATATGGATATGATAGATATGTACAAATGATAGATATGGATAAATGATGTCGTAAAGTGAATGCAAGACATAAGCTAATAGATAGAGGAGCCCATTTTGATCACAAGTAGTGCCTATTTGCCAGGTTTTCACCACTTGTTTTTATTGCACTTTTTTAAATCATGTGCACTCTTTTTTTTCTTTTTCTTTTTTCATTTCTGATTTTTATGTATTTTTTCATGAGTTTTTCTGATTTTTATATATTTTTTCATGACTTTTTCTGATTTTTTATGGATTTCTTCAGGACTTTTTCAGTTTTGATGATTTAGACATAGAAATTATTCAAATGAATGCTATTGATCAGTTCTTCAAATAGGTCCCCTTTTGACGTAGATAACTGATATGCTCCAGAACCGTATGCTACAATGATGACAAATGGACCAAACCAATTTGGTTCAAATTTTCCTTTCTTTTCTCTGTCTTGCTGATTGTGTGGATTTTCTTTCAAAACTAAATCACCTACTTGAAATGTCTGTGGTTTAACTCTGTTATTGTAGCTACGGGACATAACTTGTTGATAACCCTTAAATGATCAGCTGCATGTTAACATCTTTCATCTAACAATTCTAGCTCTTGCAGATGAGATACTCAGTAGTCTTCATCATTTATCAATCCTTTTAGTGAGACCCTAAGCGAAGGTATTTCAACCTCTAATGGTAAGATTGCTTCTGCTCCACATACCAAGGCATATGGGGTAGCCCCTGTTGGTGTGCGAATGCTGGTTCTGTATGCCCACAAAGCTGGATTTAACTAGACATGCCAATCACAACCGACATCATTTACCGTCTTCTTTAAGATCTTCAAAATTGTTTTGTTTGAAGCTTCTGCTTGACCATTTCCTTGTGGATAGTAAGGTGTAGAGAACCTGTGTTGGATGTGAAATCTTTCACAAAGTTGATCAACATCCTGATTCTTGAAAGGCCTCCCATTATCAGTGATGATAGAATTAGGAATTCCATATTGATAGATGATGTAATTTAAGATAAATGAAGAGATTTGTTTACCGGTCATGGTCATGAAAGGAACAACTTTGATCCATTTTTTAAAATACTCTATAGCTATGATGATGAATTTATGCCCATTTGATGATGAAGGATGAATTTTTCCAACAAGATCTAGTCCCCACTGAGAAAAAGGCCATGTCGGAGTGAAAGGGTGCAGTTCCTATGCAGGTGTATGAATAAGATTCCCATGGATCTGGCATTTAAAACACTTCATGACAAAATTAAAAGATTCTCTCTCCATGGTAGGCCAATAATATCCCATTCTAACAAGTTTCTTGGCTAAGGTTAAACCACTTGAATGAGTTCCACAAATACCACCATGAACCTATTGTAAAGCCTTTTCTAATTCATTGTGTTTGAGACATCTAAGGAGGGTACCATCCAGACCATGCCGGTATAAGACGTCAGCAATTAAAGTGTAGCGGGCGGAATGACAGATGAAATTTCTTTTCTGGTTTCTAGACAAGTCCAATGGTAGGACATTTTCCTTTAAGTAAGTGTAAACTTGGCCATACAATGGAGAATCAGAACTTGTTAAGTGTCAAATGATTTGGGTTTCCGGATTGTCATAGGCAGGAGAAAACAATTGTTCCACCAGGAAATCATATCACGCTTGATTCTCAGATAACTGGAGTAAGGATGCAATTGTAGCCATAGCATTTGTTGCTTTATTATCAATACGTGGAATTTGTATGAACTTGATATCAAGAAAGTACTTCTTAAAATCATCCACCATCTTTTTGTAAGGTATCAACTTGTCATCCTTAGTGTGATATTCATCATTGATTTGATTTATAACAAGTTGTGAATCACCAAAAACTTGAAGCTCTGTGATTTTCCAAATTCTAATCCTTCCATCCGACTTTGAAATAGGTACGATATTGGAGATACATTTTGCATAGTCGATAGACCGAATGAATCCAACATCCAAAAGTTTCCTTAACTCTTCTTTAACTAATAATGCAACATGTGGATGCATTTTTATGAGTTTTTGTTTCATAGGTTTTGCCCCCAGCATAATAGATAGATGATGCATTATGAGATCTGGATCCAATCCACGCATATCCGCGTAGGACCAAGCAAAACTGATTTGATTATTTTTAAGAAATTCTGTGAATCCTGAGATTTCCTCCTTTGTTAGAGATGATGTGAGTTGTAAGACTTTGGGCTGTTCTGTAGTGCCTATATTGAGTGCCTTCATTGGTTCTATTAGGATAGAAGACCTTTCCTAATAGTGCTCTGGAAGAGCATCAAGTTTCCCATCCTCTAGTGCCTTTGAAAGGTTTTCACTATTGGATACGCTTTTAATTTTTCTCTTTTCATGATCTAATACTGCCTTTGTTAGGTTTTCACCATTAGATCTTTCTTTTATGTTATTTATTTTATAGCCGAGAAACTTGGCACTTTCTTGTCGAGAACTCTGATCTTGTGATTCTTTGGTGGAACTTGTTTCCGGTTGGGATGAGCAAAGAAAGTTTATGATGGTTTCATCATTTGGAAAAGTTGGAATATCAATTGGAGCAATTTGTTCCCAATCGATGAGTTCAAGAAGGACCAAAGGAAATGGATCAGTAGGATGATTAAGGTCACTAGCCGTTAAGGTCATGATGCTATTATTAATGTCATTATGGGAGAGATCTAGGATGGTATCCTCATGTAGATGATCTATCTCACTTTGAATTGAATCAGTTTCATTTGAGTCATGATTGCTTTGTAAAACATAATCAAGTGGAGGCCTTGAGCCCTCCCCTTGTAAGAATGTGGGTGCCAATTTGTGTATGACATCCACCCTTTTCTCTGTTAAGAATGTATCATTAGAGGCATCATCCCATTCATATTCATTGGATTCAGTGTCAGAATTATTTGCTTGAATTCTCATAATTGTTTCAATTAATTCTTCCTTGGACACTCTTTGTACCACCTCTTCCTTTGTATCTTTATCATATCCTATCCCAGTTTTATCCTTTGGGTGTATTGTTTTCAGTTGGATAGGTTCAACAATACCCTCTTTTCTTTTACCTATAGGGCCATTTCCTTCATAACCCATTTAATGCATGATTGCATATCCTTTTCCATATTGTTCTGTGGATAACGTGACACTTTGTACTGATTCTTCTTCATCCTTATAGAGCCAATCAAGGATAGCTCTATCTTCAGTTTCATTTTCTTTAATAAATATTCCATTAAACTTGGTGATGGGAACTGAAGCTGAAGCTAAAGTTGTTGTAGCCTACTGTATGGACGTTGATGGTTGACCATGGGATCTCAGAGATATGGGTAGATTAGAGAGACAAGGAATATTCTCCCACCCCATTATCTTTCAATTTTACCTGGGTGCCAAAATTACTTATCATTTCCCTTGCTTGTTCATTTGTACTTAGAGGTAGAGATGGCCAAAGCCTCTCTATTATGTGGGCCGAATGTGTCATGAGTTGCTCGGAGATTTGAACAAGTTTGGGTGCTATTGTAGTCAGCTTGTATAGTTATTTCTTTTCCATCATACAAAAAACTTGAGGCATTGATGGTACATTGATGGTACTGCCTGCATATCATGAATCCATGGACGACCCAAAAGTATGTTATAGGAGAGATCACGATCTAGAACCTGACAAAAGGTATTTTTCACAATAGGTCCCACTCTGATAGGTAGCATTATTTGTCCTTTAGAAGCTCTTTCTTCATCATCATATGCCTTGATAGTTATTTTTCTTCATGGATCAATGGAATTTTCTGATATTCCTAAGGAATGTATTAGCTTTAAGGTACAAATGTTTAAATCGGCTCCTCCATCTATCAAGACATGTCTGATTTGGTGTTTATGGATCATGACTTCAAGATAAAGTGATGAATTATGCGGATGTGTCATGGAGGCATCATCTTTTTCGAAGAATGAAAGACAAGTTGGGGAAGACAAATGTCCCACCATGGCTTGAAATTTGTCTACATCCATATTTGTGTCGACGGTTGTGTTTACAAGAGCTTCTTCCTAAATATTCTTGTGTACGGGGGATATTTTGAGAAGTTCAAGGATGGAGATTTGAGCTGATGTTTTTCTCAATTTATCAACTAGATTATAATGACTTGGAGGAGGACTAGCTGCTTTAGATGAACTACCTTTTAGGACAACTTTTGCTTGTCCTCTCGTAGTCACATTAACCTGTTGATATTCTTGTTTTTCCTTGATTTTGATAACATTAACCCATTGATCATTTGCATAGATGTGGCGGATTATGTTGTCTTCAACATTATTTATACTTTGCACTTTGGTATCTAATGTTTTCCCCTTTTGATAGTTTGGTAAAGGATCTTTGAATGCTTGATGATCATCATTGGTATGATGTCCTTCAATTGTGATAGTGCCATTGTCAATTAAATCTTGTACTAGATTTCGTAAGGCTTGACAGTTATTCGTTCTATGACCTTTACATTGATGATAATTGCAATAATATGATTCATTCCATGATGGTGGTTTGACTCGTGGCTCATAATCTCTTTGTAGTGGTAAGGTGATAACCTTATTATCAAGAAGCTCCTTGAGAGTAGACTCAAGAGATTGACCCAAAGCGATAAAATTCCGTCGATTTGAAAAGAATGAAGGTCTGGATGGATTTGATGTTTGGGTATTGCCAAGATTGTTATTGAAATTACCATGATTATCCTTGGTATTTTGATTGGTCATGCTTTCTTGGTTGGAGTTTTGTTTTTGTTGATTTTTGTTTCCTTGTTGGTTGGTATTTCCTTGTTGGTTGTTTCGTGGAGCACTTGATAGGTTGAAGATAGATGATCTTGTTCGTAGATTGTTTGCATCCACTATACCATCATTGACAACATTTTTATTTCTGTTCCAAAACCTTGTTTTATCATTGTTGTTATGGTTGGATGAACTTGGATTATCAAGTTTTATTACTCCTCTTTTGACCAAGGCCCCTTCAATGGTGATTTCATTTTCAATCAATTTTTCAAAGTTATGAGGACAATGAAGATTAAGCCTGTAGCTTAATTCTTGATCTAGGCTATTGATGAAGATATCCATCTTTTCTTTTTAGGAACGGGATGGGAATATCGTGAAAACAATCTTCTCCATCTTTGCAAAATGTAGTGAAAGATTCCCCTACTTTTTGTTTCACTTTACAAAGATCAAGCATGGTTATCTGGTGTTGGATGTTGTAGGCGTATTGTGATATAAACTGATTTATTAACTCCTCAAAGGTTTTGATGGGGGGAGTGATCTTGGAAAGCCACTCCATGGATTTTCCACCCAAACTTCGTGGAAACAATTGCATTAAGTAGGTATCTTCATAAGCGAATTCTAGACTCATATTTCGGAAATCCCTCACATGTTCAATGGGGTCAGTTTTTCCATTGTACCTATCAAATTTAGGGATTTCGCAATGTTTTGGAAAAGGGATCATTTGAAGACTCCTATCAAATGGATAAGGAGATATGTCATCCAAAACATACTTCTTTGTTGCACCCCCTTGCATTTCCTTTATTTTCCCTTGTAATTCTTTTATCTGTTGAGTAAGGGTACTAAAATCATTAGGAGTTTCAAGATTCTCTTTAATCCCTTCTATTTCAAAATCAGAAGGTAACTTAGCTCCTTGATTAGCTAATGAAGGAAAATATGTTTCTTTGTTTCATTCTAAAATCCTTTCCATAAGAGTATGGAATTGGGGATCCTGCTCTGCTTCTTGAAGCTTTTCTTCTATTAACTCTTCAGTATGAAATGGATTCTCTTCTTTCTCACTATTATCACCCATTTTGTTTTTGGTACTTTCTCTTTCATCTTTTTCTATGTGCTTTCGAGATCTCGTGACAACAGGCATAAGCTTTGCCCCAAATTCTACTAACTTTTGATCAAAAGAATGAAATAGTGCAATTTTTTATGGTTATGAAAGTCAGGATAGAATGAAGATTCTATGACTTAAAAGATTTCTAGTCTTTAGCTCATGTTTTCCCTGATTGAAAGAATGAAAATCCTGTTGGCGGGAATTTAAGCAAAAGATCAAGAAAAAATGATTTTTCACTTTATTAAGTTTGATCGTAGCTTCGTAGAAAGATGGATTTGTGATAAATCCCTAATGTGATTGAGTTCCCTATTGCAGAAATCGATTCAGACGAGTAGAATATTCAATTGCAGGTTGGGGAATATAAGAAGAATGAATACGCTGACTGTGGTTGTGCCTTTGAGAAAGGGATCTTCTTTGAAAGAAAGCTCGTGAGTATAATGGTTCTACAGCATAATCATCAGTGAAACCTCTAACACAGTCATGATATCGATGGATAAAGGTTCTATGTTTAAGTTAAACCTTTCGACTTTGGTACAAGAATCGTCTTTTCTTCAATAGTTTCTTGTAGTTAAGTGGTTTCTTTGGCTTTTTGATTCATTTGAGAATGGATTTCTTAACAAAGGTTGTGGATTTCCAATCTCTTAACATGAGAGTAATCAATGTAATTGTGAGTTTTGGATGATATTTACTAAATTAATGTTTTGAAAACACATCAAGCAAGTTGTAGAATAGTTGTTTCAAAAACCAATGATAAAATAAAGTAAACAGACTCACTCTTATGGTCAAAAGGTCACCAATAATTTCATAGCCCACATCTTAAAACTACGTCAGCTCACACAGCCTTGTCACCCCCTAAAGGGTGCCCGTGTTTTTTCCTTTTCCAAGTCTTAACCAAAGAGAAATAGTCAATGGTCAGGGTCTATGGTAGTTATATGGTGAGTATCCTAGGGGCAGATTATTCCCTCCCCTTGCACTGTGAGAATTAAGATGTTCGGAAACTGACAAGTTAGCCACTAGTTCTAAAGTTCGTAATATGGGTTTCCGTTCAATGCGAAAAATGATAGACTCCCTCAAGAGACCTCCCAACCTTTAGAACAAAGGCTTTGGGGATGGTTATCAATGCACACTACCGTTGAATGGGATTTTCATCAACCATCTGCATTTGATTAAAGTGGGTTGGAAAACTTAGCTTTATTTGTTCCCACTTAGGTCGTTCCCGTAGGGTGAGTACCTTTTCCCACTACTGTAGGCCTTCTATAAGGTTTTAACAAAGCTTAAAATTGCATGAAATAAAATAGATGAGTCTGGCATTTTGATCACCCAGTTAAGGGGAGAGCATAGGCCTATCATCATTTAATCATAGCAAGCAAGAGTTCAATTTTAATCCCAAATAAACAGTTTTCTATGCTAGGTGAAGATATTGCTTCACAAAGACATGGAGTTCTTTTTAGTCCAAAATAGAAAATGAGGTGACTATTCTAGGATTGCTTGATTTTTTTTATTTATTTTTAATTAAGTGACTATCCTAGGATTGGTTCATTTTTTTCTTTAAAGCTCATACTAGCCGCGGTCTCGTCGGATCCAGTCAAATCTTACTCAAGTTACAGATTACAGTTGCATACTTACAAATTCTATGCTAAAATAGAAAAATGCACTAAAACAGACATCAAGAGCGCTAAAACAGAAATGCTCTAAGGAAACTGAAAATAGCGCTACATAATCATTAAAGGGCACTACAGAATAATTAAAGGGCACTACATAATCATTAAATAGCGCTACAGAATCATTGAAATGCACTTTGGAATATGAAAAGAGTGCTAGAGAATCCTCCATGGGCGCTAAAGAACCTGAAATGAGCGCTAAAACAGAGTTAAAGAGTGCTAAACTAGGTGTGTGTTGAAGCGTGTTTGATGCACTAATACGCTCTTCCAACCGTAACCTGTCAAAAAAATATGCACAAAGATGTTAAAAATTGGGGCAGATGCCCCACAGTGGGTGCCAAAAATGTGTGTGGGAAATGTTAGTATCAAAATGATATGACAAAAACACACCAATGCAACATTAAACTAAAGAAAGCTAAATAGAATGAAATCAAAGAAATCAAATAGAGCTTCTTCATAATTGTTCCATTGTCCTCTATCTCCAGTGATTTGCTTGAAGCTGCTGCTCTGAGATTGTATAAGCAAAGCTTCTCAGAATGGCAACCTGCAGAACGAGTATGCAAAGAGAGAGAATACTTCTCTATCCTATATGCTGGTGGAGTGAAATGTTGGTTTGTGGATATGCACAGGGGCTGTAGATTATGCACAGGGGCTATGGATTATGAATGCTATTAAAGCTATGATATGAGGATGATAGGCCATGATATGGATTGTTAATATGCTAAGCTATGCTATGCTATGATTCTAGGAGGCTATGGATGCTGGAAGGCTGATTGACTATAGTTTTCCTGTATGCAAGCCTCTTTTTTTTCAAAGACCCGACAGTCCTTTTTATAGATTTTTACAGGCAAGAGCCTGGCTGGAAAAGATCAATGGCTATGAGATTGTCTGGTAAATTTAAATGGTGGGATATGGAGAGGTTGAGGGGAAGATGGAAGATTTTGGGAGGTTGGAAAGAAGAATGGAGGTTTGTCTTCAACCCACGAGAACAACTTTGCTCAAAAACAGAGAAATTTATTGATTTTCTGTTTTGAAGTTGTTTCACGGTTGTTGCAGATAATCCAAATTAAATAAATAAATTTATTTAATTTTATGTGTTATGTGGGTTGGGGGATTTAAAACATTTTTGAAATATTTGATTTTAGGACTATAGAAGACTCAATTAAATGTTTGGGATATTTAATTGGGAATATACTTTAGAAGAATTAATTAAATATTTGGAATATTTAATTGTGAATGGAATTTAGAAGAATTAATTAAATATTTGGAATATTTAATTGTGAATGGAATTTAGAGGATTTTTAGAAGAGAAGAATATTTAATCTTTATTTGAATAAAATATTCAAGTAAAGATTATATATGATAATTAATATAAATAAATCATAATGTTTATTTAATTAATTAAGAAATGGATAAGAAAAGTGATTAAATAAACTTATTTATTTAATCGAAATGAAATAACGAATAATATAAATAAATTATTTAGATTTATTTATACGTAGATTGAATTCAGAGATTTAATTAAATATTAAAAATATTTAATTAATTACCAGACTATCGAGATGTGACCATTTTTAGGTGTATACATCAACAATTCAAAACTACAGTCTGCTCTAGATGTCCACTTAAAATCCTTCTTGTCTCCCCTCATTGTTTCTTTCATAGGACTACAAATAGAACTAAAATTCCTAATAAATTTTCGATAGAAACTAGCCAATCCATGAAATGATCTCACCTCTCGAATGCTATCTGGTGTAGGCCACTCAAAAATTGCTCTTATCTTCTCAGGATCCATCTTCAATCCATCCACAAATTTCAAAAATCCTAGATATACCAACTCCTCCTTCATGAAACTACACTTCTTAATGTTTATCAGCAACCGCTCTTCTCTCAACCTCTACAAAAAATTTCTTACATGCAACAAATGTTCTTCCCTACTCTTACTAAAAATCAAGTTGTCATCCAAATACACGATCACAAACTTACCCAAGAATTTCTTCAATACCTCATTCATCAACCTCATGAAAGTACTCGATGCATTTTTCAATCCAAAAGGCATCACCAAGCACTCATACAATCCTTCATTTGTCTTGAATGTTGTTTTCCACTCATCCCCTTCTCTAATTCTAATTAGATGATATCCATTCTTCAAATCTATCTTTGTAAAGTACTTAGATCCACTCAAACAATCCATAATGTCATCCACCTAGGGAAAAGGAAATCTATACTTCACCGTGATCTTGTTTATGGCTCTAGAATCTATACACATCCTCCATTCTCCATCCTTAGGTGCTAACACAACAAGTAATACACATGGACTTAAGCTTTCTCTGATAAAACCTTTCCTCAACAACTCTTGCACTTTCCTATTCAACTCCTCATTCTCTATCGGTGTCATCCGATGTGCTGCTTTATTAGGAAAACTAGCTCCAAGAATTAGATCCATATAGTGACTAATACTCCTCGCAAGTAGCAATCCCTTAGGTACATTATCTGAAATGATCTCCTCATATTCTGTCAGTATCTCCTTTATCTCTTTTGGGTGTTCTTCTACATGCTCCAAGTCTTTAGCCTTCTTAGGCACCAAGGCATAGCATACATTCTCATGTCTCAATCCATCAAGGAATCTCCTTCCATCAACCAGACAAACCATAGCATTTGTAAAAACTTTAATTTTAGGAACATCTTCCAATGGAAACAAAATCTACTTCATCCCATTAGCAAAAATGGTGTATATATTCTTCTTTCCATCATGAATAGCCTATCTATCATACTGCCAAGGCCTTGCAACAAAACATGGCATATATCCATAGGCATGATATCACACAAAACTTCATCATGATAATTTCCTATCTTCAATTTCACCAAACATTTTTCACTTACCAATATCTTATGCTCATCTTGAATCCAAGCAATCTGATAGGGCTTCGGGTGTTTCAACCTTTCCAACTTCATTTTAGTGACCATCTCTTTAGAAACTAGGTTCTCAGAACCTCTACTATCAACAATCACTTTGCGACATTTACCATTCACCTTGCATCTAGTTCGAAACAAATTATTTATCTACAATGGATCCTTTTCCAACTCACTTTGACACAATTCTCTTTTATTCAACAATGCTTCTCCATCTTCTAGTTTGTTAGATGATCCAGTATGTTCTTCCTCAACAAAGGATGTCCTTCTATTGTTCTATGTCTTCCTGCTTGTCTCTCCCTGATTACATTCAAATGCTTTATGTCCTCCACCACGTTTATAACAAGTTCCCTTGAATATTCTTTTCTCCTATCCTCTATCATATCTTCTATAACCTTCATTCTGGTAACCACCATAACCTCCTCTTCTGTAAGAGTTTCTATCACCTCTATGGTATGAATTGTCATTCTTACTAACCTCCTTATCCTTATTCTGATCTAGAAAAGATCCTTTTCCTCCTCTAGTAAAAGTTCTTCCTCTTTAAAATCTTCCACCTCTTCCTCTCTGTCTATGCTCATGTCTTTTATTCAACTTCTCTTCTTCCTTTAGGGCACATTGATATGCTTCCTCCACACTCACCAACTTGATTAAACTAATATCATCCTATATAGATGACCTCAAACCATTCATATATTTGGATACTTATTCAATCTCATCCTTTGAATGTCCAGATCTGATATTCAACTTATAGAATTCCTCGGTGTACTCTGTCACACTAGATTCTTTTTGCTTCAAATTTTGCAACTTTTGGAAAAAACTAATCTGATAATCTATAGGCATAAACTTTGTTTTCAACTTGTTCACCATCTGATCCCATGATTTTATCTTTTCTTTTCCTCTTCTTTGTCTATCTGTCTACAAATGTTCCCACCAAAGGGATGCATGTCCTCTCAACTTTGTACAAGCATATTTCACATTCTTATCTTCAGTGGTACCTTCAAATTCAAAATATTTTTCCATCTCTGTAATCCAATCAAGAAATTCTTCAAAATCCAACTTACCATTATAATCTGGTGGATTGAAATGTGGTCTTGTATTCACTTTAGCTAGGGCTCTTATGAACCTCTCTTCTCCCTGATCTAGGCTAGGTTGCTCTTCTATTCCTCTTTCTTCCTATACTTCTACCTCTTCATCACTCACATCATCAACTGGTCAACCTCTCGTCTAGGTCATTTCAATTGCATCTAACCTAGTAGCAATTCCTCTCAACATCTCCATCATAGCTTGGTCTACATTTCCATGCACTCCATTTCCTCTAACATTTCTTCTTCCTGCCATCTTTACACAAGTCCTCTATAGCCACAGGTTAGACCCTCAATCCGCCAACCCACAACAAATCTTCAACAGGACTTCGTGAATTCTAATGACCTCTCACAGATCAAATCTTGCTGTAATACCAATTTGGCGCAACCACGGTAGGAAGGTTCTCAAAGAGAACAATCTGGGTCATGTAACAAGAGTAAAACAAAAAAAGGCAACAAAAAATATGGAGGAAAATGCAAATGAAAATCTTCTCATTAACAAAAATCTTAGTTACATTTGGCCGACAACATCCAGACTTACAGATTCGGCTCACAGGCTTGATAATACGTGATCAAAATACAACATTCTAACATGCTCCTATATGCGAGTTGAATATTATAAATCAAATACATATCAATCTACTCAATCAACTAATATTGGATTACTACTCCTCTAATGATCGGTTACAAGCTTTATATCATATCTGCAATTCTAGAAACATTTGTGTTGGCCAAAGATCATTACATCCTCCAAGGAAAGAAAATGTAGTGTGCACAAGAATAGGTCAGCCTCAAATTTGAATTACTCTTCAATGGGTGCATAAAATGAAGTGTGGACCTATAATGAAGGTTAGGGACACTCCACGAAACAATTAAAATCACACCATTAAGATCCACAAGTCACAAGGATGCTCCACAACGATCGAAATAGCCAAATTTTTTGAAATTATTTCGGTGTCGGTTCAAGAAACTACCATGAAATATGGAAGTGATAACTTGCCAAAAAAAGATCCAATCGTGCTCAACTCTTGGAACAAGGAAAATAAACATGTCGACGATGTATAGAAATATCCACAAGGTCTAGTGAGCAAAGATGATGAATCCACCAACATGAACTGAGCAAGAACATAACAAGAACAAAGAACTAAAAGAAAATAATTTTAGTTGATGCAAGATTGCCAAGAACCAAGAATGCTCCTACATCAGGAATAAAGTCATGGGAAGAACTTGCTGACAAATTTGTACAAAATTATGCCTATAACATTGACACTAATGTTACCATTACAAGTTTATGTACGCTTACTCAAGAGGAAACTGGTGAGACCTTTATTCCATATTTCCAAAGAAGGAGAAGTTTAGGAAGTTGATGCCTTGTCAAGATACCAAAAAAGGAAAAGGTAGACATGTTTGTCCAATACATTATTGAACCCTTAAAATACAATTTACAAGTTCATTGTTGCACCACTTTCACAGAACTTGTCGAAAAAGGATTCCAACTTGGAAAGGCCCTTATTGCTAAAGGAGAACTCAAATATGGAAATAAGAATACAAACCCGAACCCATCCGCTAATAAAAATAAATATTGGGTCAAAAAAAAACACATCACCAATGATGGCATTGTTGATGCTAAGGAAAAAAACACAATAGGTCCTGTACTCACTCTCAAAGGAGCTCAACCGCAAAACACACCATTGACCACACCGACACCTACTAAAAATGCCATCCAAAATAATCAAAACAATCAAAACCAAGGGTAGTCATGTCAAACCAGACAATTTACAAAGAGACACACATACACCCCCTTGGGTGAACCAATCAAAGAGGTCCTTAAGAAGCTCCTCCAAAATGGTGTCATCACATTGCAGGACCCTAAGCCATATGACCTAGGACAATTTAAACCATCTTGGTGGGATGATAACACATTCTATGATTACCAATGAGCAAAAGGGCATAAAACTTCCTCTTGTCGACAATTAAGAAATATTGTAAAGGATCTCATTGAAAATTGCATTATCAAATTAGATGGATAGCAATTTCCTTCAAACGCGGACCATACAATTCATAAAAACCCACTATAGAAGCATGGTTCAAATAATCCTGTTGATGGTGTTTTCTACATAGCAACAACTCTGACAGAATGGAATATCCTATCTCTCTTGAAAGGTAAATCTCTATCAGTAAGCCTCAAGAGATAACCCCAAGGTCTCTAATGTCAGTTCTTGACAATGCATAAACAACTTAGTGATAAAATGTGAAAATGCTGGTAATCACAATGGGACCTTACTGCAAGCAAAATACTTAACCGATTTTATCAGATCTAACAATCTGATGATACTTTAATCCTTAATCTAACCCAATAATCAAAGAAAATAGAAAAGGATAAGGTTTTCAAAGAGATTTCTAAATCTAATACTACTTCTAAGATTAACAATGAGAATAACCAACACTCAAAATGGACCAATCCCTCAAAGCTGATCTCTACTTGACCCAAATAAATCTGCAATCTTATAGAGAACAGTGCAATCTTCTGAGGTGTTAATATTTTCAAATCATGAACATTCATTCAACAACCCTATTGAATTTGAAATGAACAAATCCTCACAATCGAACTAAGCACACTGAATATGAAGTCCAGGCTAACTTTGCAAAGCAACTAACAATCAATTGGTTGTGAAAAGTATGGACTGAAGGATTGCTACAACATTCAAGTATCAAATTACAAACATTATTAAATCAAATCTAATCTAAATATTAACCCCCCTCAAAGCAATTTTAAAGATAGAATAGCAAGAACCATGCAAGACAAGAGAATACAAGTATGGCACCAAATCACAATGTCATTACTTGCATTCAAGTTATCCACAGTAACAACAATTCCAGTTTTCTGTTACAATGTTTGCTTGAGAATACCTACTTGCTAACTTGCTTCCAACTACTTAAATTAGTTCTAACTATCTCTGCCCTATATCAATCTCTATATTTTAATTACAAATTCTAACCATTTTTTTTACAAATGAGGTGAAATGCCAAATATAGAATCCCCCCAGAAAACCTGTCAGCCAAGCAAGAGCCTGCGGCATTAATGACACAACAACTTGGTCAAGAGAAACCCATAATTGATCAAATAAGCATTAAATGCGCATTCCATCCAAGTTGGCCTGGGATCCACAATGCAGTTTGGACCAACGCACGGGAAGATAATAGGGAAGCACAAAACATGCCGCAGCCTATCATTAGCTCCCTTCCCTACTATCCCTGTTCCAATCTGGCTCTTCATGTACTTTCAAGAATGCCCCATCGAAGTTGGCTACTGGTGGCAGGGGCAGAACCCTAAGTCGATTCTCAATGGATGCAATCTCTTCCCTTGACCATTTGACTGACTTAACCTAATCCACCTTATATGCTAGGTACTTGTCAATAACTGCAAGGTAGGTGGTGGCATCATCCAACTGGGGCTCAGAGACAGAACCATCATCAAGTGGTGCGTAAACATCCTACCACCACTTTCTCAACTGTTCCAGATTCAAATATTTGGGTGCGATCTTCCTTCTTCCCGTCATAATTTCAAAGAAGGAAATGGATCCATTGTAGACACCAACTAGGGTATCATCAATCTGCTTTCTTTACTTGTAAGTATTTCTCAACACTTTCTACCTAATCTGCAACATTTCATACTACTCCCATGGCTCGGCAGCTCTAGAAGAAGGAAGGATCCCATCACTCATCAATCTGTCCTAGGCGTAATCCATTATAGTTCTGGTTTTCTGTAGAAGGAGATCTGTATCTTCCTTATCCTGTGCCAACACCTACTTCAACCAATTAGTTGCCATGATAGCATCCTTCCCAGTTGACATAATCTCTTTAATAGCTTCATCACCCTTTATTTGTACCCCTTTTAGCCAATTCGTGGTGGCAATGGTGGAATCTTTCATCTTTTCTAGCTCGATGATGGTCTCTTGAGGTAGAGGATTCATAGTAGAGATAGAAGGGTTAATGGATTGCAGGGGCTTCATTAATTCCTCCAAGCATTTCCTAAGATTCTCATTCTCTTTCTTCAACTCATGCTTGGTCTTTATTTCCTCTCTCAATCTACCCACAATAACTGCACTAAAACCCTCATAATCTTCAATGTCCTGCTCGACTGATGTAGGTCCTAGATTGAAAGTTTGAATATTGTAGTCCTTTCCAACCACATCATCTCTATTTTTATCTAGGGAAAGGGTAGCAATGTGAACAACTCTATCATGAGCCTCATCTCTTTCAATTCTCGAGATCACCCTAGCCTTCTTCTTACCTTTATCTTTTCCAATTTTGGCTAGTAGTGCATCCCAATTCGGTGGGTTGTCTTCCACAACAATTTTTTTTTTTTATTTCCCTGTCCAACCACTCCGAAACAGTGGGCTCCAATTGCACTTCAACCTATTTTTCCTCTTCTTGTTGACCCTTAGGTGCCTCCTTATTCAAATTATGTTTATCAGAAGCTTCATCTGTCTTACTTTATTCCCCTTCAACATGTTCCTCCTCTTGTTTAGGTGAGGGAACCTTCACTATTTCCTCTTCTTAGGGAGGGACCTCTTCAGTTCTGACAGGGGAGTCCACATATGCAACCATAGGGGATTGCATTATCTTTTCAATTTCTACCTCTGCACTATGGAGATCACCTTCATGAAACTCCTCCCCTTCAGTATCTAGATGATCCTCAACATCCCCTATCTCACTAGGCTTGCCTTGAGCTCCATGAGCGGAAGGCACATCATCACGTTGTTCCTCATAAGAAACCACCAGAGGGAGATCTACTTCAAGCACACTGTCCCTGGGAGAAGGAGTCCTAGACCTCCTTGCATACACCCTGGCCTTCTCCTCTGAACTTTCAACATTTATCACTGGTGGGGAAACTTCTTCCTCCCCTACCTTGGAGCTAGCCTTTTCTGACAATTTTATAATTCTTCTCCTCTTGGGCACCGACACCTCAACCTCAGGACCTTGATTTTTAGTCCCTTTCTGCTTAGACTTCTTAGTTCTTGTCCTCTTCTTAGCCTTTGGCCTCCTCTATTTTTCTATCTCTTGGGCCTCTATTCCTTGAACACCTTTAATCTTGACCTAGGATGGAGAATCCAACTTACCCTTGCCCTTGGGATCCTGCTCGGTAGATTCATCAGAGGTGGAGTGGGGATCCAAATCTCCCATCAGAGCATAGGTGCATTGCACACCATTATTTTCCAACTCCCACAGCTTATGCTTTAGCCACATCCTAGTGAATTTGAGAACTGGATCCATCAATTGTTTTAACTCTGTCTTTTCCTCCTTTGACCAATCCACATCACCAATTGGTCTATCCTTTATGGCCTCATAGGCATGATCCTGGATCAAGTTTCCATCGTCTTCGAGCTGATCAAGAAGTGCCTTCTCATTGTATAATCGAACTAACTCAACTAGAAGCCGGGAGAATTTCTTCTTTCTGACCTCAAATTCATCACTGTAGTTGGCCCAATAGTCTTCCAAATTTACCTTATAACAATATTCTTTGCTGGCCTTCTTCTGAGCTTCTCCTGTAATATCAAATCTAAACCTCTTGGAGTGGAAAGATAGACCAAGGGCACTCATTTCTTCCTCTAAAGCCTGGGCATAAATAATGGAAGGAAAAACCTCTCCAGTTCTAATCCTTAGGGGAAAATCCCCACCAAAACCAGTCTTATGCTTGTCCTTTTTGAAAATGGCATCAAAGTCACAAATTTTCCTAGTCACTTCTAGCAATATAATGTGGTCAGTAGGGTACCTTGGAAGTTTGTATGGGGCCCTTTGGTAGCCATCAATCTGAATGTAGGAGAAAGTTGGGAATTGAATAAACCATGCCCCACATTTCTTGATGAGTCCTTTAGCCAAGTCTGAAATTCTGACATGCTCTGCTTCCTGAAGCATTCTAGTGATATACATGGTAAATGCATCATTTTCCCTCCTATAGTTCGAACCTCCTAAGTGCAACTGAGGGAAAACTTCATAAATAACATCCTGTCCAAAAATTCCTTTTGTATCCAATCCCCTATAGGGGTGGAATCTTGCAAGTGCATAGACCAAATATGAGGTCATTATGAAGGTCTTCATTTGCAACACATTGGACAACTGCTTGTGCATTACTTGGCTAATGAATCCTACCCAATGGTAGTCAGTCTTCTCTTGCTCCATCCTCACAATCGCATGGAACATCCAATTCTCAAATGTATAAGCACTCTTCAATCCAACCACCCTACTGAGGAAAGTGATGGCATCATAATACTCCTTGAATTTGGATTGGAACAACTACTTGGGAAACTTGGAATAGTGGGACTTGGGCTTCTCCAGCTAGGAATTGATGAGCTATTGTGACTTCATTGTCTGATCATCGTAGAACTCCTAAGCTGCCTCAATGGTGAATCCCACCACATGAGACCTGTCAGGCATGTCAAATGTTTGGGCAATGGAGACAGGGTTGAGATTTGCAACAACTCTCCCTTAAGGACCAATAATCCTCTGTGTATCACTGTCATAGTGCCTCGCACACTCCAAGACTAGCTCATAACATTGCACCATAGAAGGGAAACCAACAACATGTGACAAGCATGATTCCATCATCCTTCTAGTCACCAATGGAGGGTCCTTAGCCACCACTCTTTCTTTAAACTCTTCATAGTCCTAAAGGCCAACATTTGTATCAGTGACTTTTGACCAAACAGAAGTGATTTTAATCTTAGGGACCTTGCTCTTAATGTCCAGCTTTATCTTCTCTGCATCAGACAATGAAGACCCAGCCACTGCCTTACTTCATTCAGCCTGCAATCAACATGGAAATCATAGTAAAAATCATAGGAAAGGGAAGGTTAATCCAACAAAACACCGCTAGAATGAACCTTATACAATCAAGGTGTTATTAAAATTCATATACAATGACCACAACAAATTTTGGGTTTCAAGACCATCCACGGAATCTGAGCCGGAGAGGAATTTCGAGAAATTCCAGACCGATCGGATTCCAACGGAATAACCAAGAAACACCTACTCAACCATAAAAACTGATCATGATCAATCAATAAATCACATGGGAGATCATAAGATAGCATGAATAAATCATAAAATGCATTGAAAATCACTAACACATCATCCTATTCCATATTCCTTTACATTTCAACAACTTTTTGGAAAATCCACCAGAGACGGATTCCCACGAAGGAGCCAAGGAGGAAATTTGGGAAACCAGCGAGATGGCGGATTTCAGAGAAATCTAGACTCGATGGAAATCCGCGGTTAAGACAAAATTTTGAACCAATGGAGATGTCCGGGAATGAAGGCTTCGGCAAGAGTTAGTCATCTTGTTGAGAAGTCTTGGCGACTTCTAGGAGGTCACACCGAAGGATGTCATCAGAAAATTTTTCGGCAAGATCGGGAGAATTTATGTGTAATGTCTCACTAAACGGTGATATAGAAAATGTATCGATATGACCAAGGGGTAGTCGGGGTAAGGTCCTAGTGAATCTTTTGTCTCACCGACTTTCGGGGTCCAAGCAAACACTTCTGCCAAACTAAAGTTTTTCGATATGAGGTCTCAACGAAGTTGCGATGTCTCGGTGACTAGTGATAGGTTTGTGAATTCAGCTAGAGGTCCTATCAACCAGGTAATGTCTTGCCGATAGAAGATTCGAACCTGCCAAGAAAGGAAGGTTTCATCATGAGGTCTTGGTGACTGTCGGTAGTCTCGCTAAAGGTGAAAGTTTTGGCAAGAGTTGTGATCTCGCTGAAAGGTCTTAGCGACTTGGTAGGGTTTCAATGACAGAAATGAACAAAGCTCGACAAAAGCAAAACATGCTCGGTGAAAGGTCTCGCCGAAGGATGGATGTCTCAGCGAAGCAAATGGGTATCAGTATAACTAATAAAGCCCGCTATGACCTCTTGCCGACTAGGGCTTGTCTTGCCGATGGCGAATATGAAAATGTATGTTGATGAGAGATTTTCTTATGGGGTGAGGTTTCGGCGAATCCTCTTTGTCTCACCGACATTCCTAGGAGACTTTATCAGTGAACTATAGGGTGATCGATATGACATCTCTCCGACTTTGAAGGGTCACAGCGAAGAAATTTTGGAAGGAACGGAGAGTCCTGATTTTACCCAAACACCAAATCGATCAAGAATTTCAATAGTTTAACTCAGGACAAGTCAGGGATGGACCTTTCATAGATCTTCTTTACATTCTAGGTCAATTTTAAGATGAAATAACCTGACACGACACTGCCCTAGGTTTCAAACCCTATTCATCCACCATTAGTGCACAGGCAAGCTTAGAATTCAATTGTTTCAACTGCTAAGTCATCACTAGGGTTTACAAACTACTCTCAGGGAAGATTCATCAAAATGCAGGTAGGCAAATGAGCTCAAGACTCACCTAGGAGATGACAAATAACTCAATACTAAACAACCCTAGCATGACATGATCAAATACACAAGAATTCAAATCCCACAAGCTCTCATAATACCAACGTGCCATTCATAATTCAATTCAAAGCAAAGCAATCAGACACATACCATTATAAAGCAGAAACCAATCCGAGAATCAGCAAATGAGAAGCCCAATGGCACCCACAAAGAACAGAGGCGAGAACGTGCAAGAAATCACCACTAAAATCAATAATTAGCCCGAATATCCCAAAATGAAACCAACCAAAAGATCAAAGAACAAACTCTAAGGATGCAATTCTCAACTCAGACAATGGCCAATAGTGGGCATGATGGCAGAAAGATCCTAGAAATTAAGTAAAATCTAGCCTTCACAGCACGTACAAAGCCATTAATGCAATCGATAAGATAGTCATGAAACTCGAGGAGCCAATGACAGGGTGGAATCTAGGAAATTCCAGCCCATGCAGAAATCCACGAAAATCGAAAATCCCCAAACAACAAGGTCGAGCCGGAGTCCAAGCAGGATCTAGGAAGATCCGACCAAGGTGGAAAATCCTGAATCTGAGCAAAAGCCCAAAATTTTTCTAGAACTTAGGATTTTCAAAGCACAGCCAAGGGAAACACTTAGGAAATCAAAAATAAACCTTTAAGCACATGCCTAGATATGAAAAAACCTCAGAAAGAAAGGGCCAAGAAACTAAAACTGAAGAGAAAGAGGGTCCCTGCCTCCAGCGGGGCGTGTGTGTGAAAACTGCACAACAAATCCCTCTATGACAGGTCCAAAGACTAATAACAATCAAGCCAATTACACTTGCACCACCTTTGATTATTCTGGTGGACCCATTATTAATCACCTCCGAGCTACCGATGAATATGTCAATACAATTACCATTAAGAAAATTCCTGAGTGTAATGTCACTACCAATGGAGGTAAGGTCACAATAGTTGGTCCTCCTCCTAGACAACTGAAGATCACAATACCCAGTCCATCTACCAAATAGTCACAACCTGGTCCATTTGCCAAAAAGTCACAACCCAAGGGGAAATTTAACCTCATTTACTAATTGGGAAAAATTCCTACTTAGATCTCCATACTCAAGCTGCTACACATTATGCCTACACACAAAGCTATACTTGACAAAACTTTATAGGAATATTTCATCCCTAATGACATTGATGTCAACCAATTTGAAGCCATGGTGGGATACTTGACCACATCACATTACATTTCCAAACCAAGAATATTCGTCACCCAAACCATCTCACAATGACACATTGCATATCAATTTTTTTATCCATAAGCATAAGGTTAGATGAATATTAGTAGATGGCGGAGCAGGATTGAACATATGCTCCCTAAAACTGGTTAAACCACTAGGCTTCTCTAATGCTTGTGTAGACACTACCAAGAGTATTGTCATAAAGGCATATGATGATGAAGAATGCTCCTCTCAAGGCATTATCACACTTCCCATCTGAGTTAGGTTGGTCATTGTAGATACATGTCAAGTTCTAGCTCTTGAACTACCCTATAACATCTTACTTGGTTGACCTTGGATCCATGCCTTAAAGGTCATACCATCCACTTACCACCAATGCTTGAATTTTCCTTTCAATGGCACCAAAATCAACATACATGGAGATTCTAATCCCTTCCACTATTGCACCAATTTGAGGGGTATTTCAAAACATCAAGTGCTAATTAATTGAGAAGCTTCGACATCATCTTCATCCAAATACATCAATCCATCCACACTTTCCAAACCATCCACATCCACTCCTTCGACTTCCACCATACCATCTCCCTCCATGTTGAAGGCTGATCCTAATATCAAGATCTAGGACCAAGGTTGTAGAGAATACAAATTGAACATGGCCTATTGCATCACTAAAATACGCAAGTCTCCAAAGGCTTATGGTAAGCCTTGTTTTAGAATGGAGCCCAAAGAAATTTTTTAATTTCCTCTAACAAGGATTTTCACAAAATGGGGAGAACTGGACAAAGAATGCATTGAGGACATATCAACTTGGATTTACAAAGACCTAGAAGATCCATCCCCATTACCAGTCCAGATATATGGCAAAGGCTATGACATGGTGAAGGCACAAGGCTATGATGGAACTACTGGCCTTGGTAAAAACAAAACTAGAATATGAGAACCTATAATGCCTTCTAGAAGACCAAAGTATCTTGGGTTAGGGTTTGGGCTACCCAAAACTGACGACTAACGTGCTAATGTACTTTCAGGTGAGAGCGTGAATGTTTCCAAAAGTGTCAAGACTATCGAAGATTACCTTACTGAAACTAACTCACATGAGTGGGAATTTGGTTCCCAAAGATCCCTAAGTGACTGTTGCCTTGAAAAAATGTTTCTAGAACCTGGTGAACTTTCTTTTGATGAACGATTCAAATAGATACTCAAAGTTGACCTTCCTAAAGATCCTCCTAAAGTCCCATTGAAAAGAGAAGAATGAGTAGGACTCTTTTGGCCTCGCAATGATGATAAAACTACACCATCATCTGACCATCATTCCAACACTCTTGTCTAGCCATTTGACCTTAATTACCATCATTTAGATTCATCTGACTCACCACATGACACTATTGATCGTGATTCCAATCCATTTGTCCCCTATTTTTCCAATGAGTCTGACTTGTTTGAATCAAGTGAAGAAGAATACTAGATAGAGTCTGAATGGGAGTTGGAGGATGATAATTTCATCTTTACCCTTTCCCAATCAGTCTGTACGCTTTTTGCATCATCCCCACCATTTACCAATACTGATGATGGTATCTCCCTTGTCTACCCACAGCTCAATGATTGGGATCAACAAGGCCCGCCCACTATGGACATTTTTTAGAATGATGAAGCTATTACAGAATTCATGGGACTCCATGAAGGCATACCAATTAGGGACTATAAAGCTGGATTTTCTATAGACCTAGATTATGCAACATACTTTGGGGAGACTATGCAATCCTCCAATCGCAAAAAATAATAAAAAATGAAAATAAAACAAAAAAAGACTCATCTTTAGGTGAAAAATGCAAGGCGCCTTCTGACAATACAAAATTAAAAATAAAGGACATATCCAAGGGTGAAAACCTCTTCGAGGCACCCAAGGATGGAGGATTGGACTTTCTCCTCATGACATAGGAAAAATAAAAAATTCTCATTGAAGAAACCATCGAAGTCAATATAGCTACAACAAAAGATCCTAAAATTGTTCTCTTTGTAGCATCTTTGATAGAGGAAGAAAAACCTGAATTTCAAAAATTCTTCTTAGAATGTAAGATTAACTTTGCATGGTCATATGTCGATATTCCTAGGTTGGATCTAGCATTAGTATTGCACCATTTTCCTTACTTCTAGATGCCAAGCCAGTAAAAAATAAGTTGTGAAAGATGCATCCACAAATCACCTTGTTAGTCAAATTTGAGCTCAAGAAATTGCTAGACGTGGGATTCATAAGATAAATAGACTATGCTAAATGGATTTCAAACATTGTGGTTGTCACTATGTCGAAGGACAAATACACATCTGTACAAACTTTCATGATCTAAACAAGGCATGCCTGAAGGATGACTTTCCACTTCCAAAGGACCTTATAGCAAGCTACGAGATGTTGTCCCTTATGGATGGTTTCTTAGGATACAATTAGATTCAGATAGCCCCAGAAGATCAGCCCAAAATGGCATTCACTTGTCCTTGGAGTACTTACTGTTGGAATGTCATGCCTTTTGCTCTCAAAAATGCAGGTGCCACATATTAACAAGTCATGACGATAATCTTTCATGAACTCATGCAGACTCTAATGGAAGATTATGTGGATGACATCTTGGAAAAGTCTTTGACATGCAAGGATCACCTTAATGTGCTAGACAAAATTTTCAAAAGACTAGAAGAGTACAAGATCCGCTTGAATCCTAAGAAATGTGTGTTTGGTGTAACTTCAATTTTTTTTTTGCGATATATAGTTTCTTGCAGAGGCATTGAAGTAGATACTACCAAAGTGAAATCAATATTGGACATGCCTCCACCAAAAGGAATCAATGAACTAAGGACATTATAGGGAAGATTAGAGTCTATTTGACACTTCATCGCACAACTATCAAAAAAGTGCCAGCCATTTCAATACCTCCTAAACAAAGTCATCCCCTTTGTGTGGACTAATAAATGTCAAGCGGCCTTCCAACAGATCAAAGACTATCTATTGTCACCACCTATCCTAATGCCACCCATTGAAGGAAAAACTTTGATTCTATATATTTCAGCAACAACTTCAGCACTAGGGGCATTACTTGCACAAAATGATCATGATGAGAAGGAAAGGGCTATATACTACATTGGTCACACATTGGTCGAATATGAGCTCAAATACACACCCATCAAATGTGCTTGTCTTGTAGTTGTCTTTGCCGCCCAAAATTTAAGACATTACATGTTGAATCACAAGACACAACTAGTAGCAAAGATTGATCTCTTGAAGTATCTCCTAAGTTGAGCAACATTGATAGGTCAATTGGAAAAATGGGTTATAATAATGAGTGAGTATGACATATAGTATGTTGAATGAAAGGCCATAAAAGGACAAGTAATAGTGGATCAACTCACAAATGTACCCATACAAGGCGATCATCCATTGGTAGCCGACTTCCCTGATGAGTCTATATTTCATACGAAGCCTAAATTACCTTGGAAACTATATTTTGACAGGTCTCATACTAATCATGGCTTGGGAGTAGGTATATTGTTTATCACACCACAAGGGGACTCCATTCCTAAGTCATTCTGCATTTCTTTCCCCTATACAAACAACATCGCAGAATATGAGGCACTTGTCACAAGACTTCAAATGGCCATAAAATGGAAAATAAAAACACTTCTAGTCTTCAAAGATTCTCAGTTGGTCATCAACCAAGTCAATGATGAATATGACACAAAGGATGAAAATTTAATGCCCTACAAATGCATGGTTGATAGTTTTCAATCATATTTCCATATGCTTGCTTTTGAGTAGATTCCTATGGCACAAAACAAGGTAGTAGATGCAATGGCTACAATTGGATCTCTCCTAGACATTCCCAGCAATGTGTCACAGTTTGATTTCTTGGTGGAACAACTTTTGGTTCCTACATATGATATTCTAGAGTCAAAAATAGTTTGTAATCTTGTTGGTCTCAACTCACCTTGGTATCAATACATATACAACTACCTTCAGTCCTAGACCCTTCCCCCAAACCTTTCCAATAACCAACGAAATTCCTTTATCCGCAAAGCCACCCGATACACCATCATTAGTGACACCTTATACCACCGCAACTTTGACAATACCCTTCTTCAATGTCTCCACACTGACAAAGCATGAACAACCTTACATGAGGTACATGAGGGTATATGCAGATCTCATTTAAGTGGCCCTACCTTAGCTAAGAAAATCATGAGACTTGGGTATTATTGGCTGAAAATGGAAAAAGATGCACTTGAGTTTGTAAGAATGTGTTACCAATGTCAAATACATAGTGATTTGATTCATGCACTAGCAGAGGAACTTCAGCCCATTACCTTTCCATGGGCCTTCACACAATGGGGTTTCGACCTCATGGGAAAATTACATCCCACCTCTTCCAATGGCCATAAATTCATTATCACCACCACTAAGTATTTTACCAGGTGGATCGAAGCCATCCCCCTTGCATACATAATTGGCAAGAAGATTTCCAAATTCATCCTCAATTACATCATCTGCAGGTATGGTGTTCTGCAGTCCATTATCACAAACAACGGTCATCCCTTCAAAAATCAAGATTTTTGTGAGCTTTGTGAACACTTCCACATCCAAGACCATTTCTCCACACCTTACCACCCACAAGGAAATGGTCAAGATGAGGCATCCAATAAGATAATTATCAAAATTCTTAAGATGACAATCAATGACGTTGGTCATGACTAGCATTTACAACTTAACCCTGCTCTGTGGACTTACCACACCAGCATCCGCACGCTTATAGGAGCCACCCCCTTGACCTTGGTCTTTGGAGCCGAAGCCATCTTTCCCATCAAGGTTGAAATCCCATCTTTAAGAGTCTCCATGAAGGGCCTGATTGATGACAAAGAGTAGAGATAGTCCCAACTACATGAGCTAGAAATGTTAGAAGAATGAAGTTAGAATGCCTTGAATCATTTGCAAGCATATCATAATTTCCTTTGCTACAGTTATAAAAAGAGAGTCATGGTCTATAAGTTTGACATTGGTGACTTGGTCTTAATGCAAAACCCAAAGAATCAGTCTGACAGAGAGAAACCCATCAAGTTTGATCCCAATTGGTTGGGTCCTTATATCATCATTACCTCATTTGGTTATGATGCATACTAGCTAGCCACTCCAGGTGGGGAGTAGTTAATGGAGCCTATCAATAGTCTACACCTCTGAAAATCTACACATAGCATCAGAGAGCTAGGCTAAAAACCATAAAAATACAAAAAAATCGTCACCCTGATGAAAACCTAGCAAATAGGCATCTTGGTGACACCAAAAAAAAATGACAAAAATGACAAAAATAGTAAAGAGAAATAATTTGTCCAATAGTGAAAACATGGTAAACAAATTCTTTGGATAAGTACCATGGTGAAAACCTGGAAAACAGGTGCCATGTGTAGTCATTCCTTGCTTTGCCATCTACTTTCATTCCATCTACCTTAGTCCATAATAAACACCCACTTTTCTGGCACCATCATGACACCCATCATAAAATCCTACCATTTCTTTCCATGGCTGACAATGGTTGACATCAAGTCTTGCATACCATCCATCTACCATCCTCAGCACTTCCTTTTCCATATCCTTCAACTTGGCTAGTCCTTGACCTAACTAGGGGAAATCCTTTATCACCTGATTGCAGTGGGTATCACACATGGTCTTGTCAATCAAAAAATGTCTTGAATAAAGACAAAAAAAGTCATAAAAAGTTCTAAAAAAGAAAAAAAAATCATAAAAAAAAGTCCTAAAAAAAGCCAAAAAATCAAAAAACATCTAGAAGAAATACAAAAAAATAAAAATATGGAAAAAATACAAAAACATCCAATTAACATTCAAAAAAATCCCAAAACAGAGTCATATTTCGTCATAGTCAATCATGTCAATTATGTCAGTCTTTTTCATTTTCAAACTACATTGTCTCTATGCATTTGCTACGTAGGCGGGGCTCATTTTTGAGCCCCCAAGATATTAGGTCAGTCCTCTTAGGTTTTTCCAAATAAAATCATGACTCAATATTTTGTCATCAAGACAAAGTCATTGGTCATGTTGAACTACGAGGTCTCTGAGTGTATGACGTAGGCAAGGCCATCAATCAATGAACCCCCAAGGCTGCACTAGGTCAGTCCATTAGGGTTCATGACACTGCACTAGCACACACATCAAATATCTTCAAATCAAACAAATTATTCTAAAATAGACAACTCCTTAAACAAACTTTGGCAATCAGTCAAATCGGCATTTCAATTACAATAACATGTCGACACAAACATGCAGTCAATTTAGGCATCAAGTCAACTTTGGTCAAACTATCAATTCTTGGTTATTCTTTGGATGTGTCCTTCTAAAGAGAAACCCCTATCATTTATTTATGCCTTAGGATGTGTCCTTCCTAGGAATCATCACTGTCATCTAGAATTTTAAGGGATTCTCGTTGCATTTGGGGATCAATCCTCTGAACGTCGACATCATTTACGATGTTTCCTTCCTGAATTCGGCATTACCCGGCATTCGTCATCTAGACTTCATCAAACCTAGTATCGTGGCATCAAAACACTTGACATTTAGACACACTTGGAAAAAACTATCTTGGAATTCGTCATTTGATTTTTTCGTCATGCTACTAGTTCCTCAAGGATGTCCTGACAACAGGATTTAGAGGAGCAACGACGTACCATGATGATTGTCTTGTCTTGTCTTTTCAAAATAGTCATGTTGCTAGTTCCTCGAGGATGTCCTAGCAACAAGATTTAGAGGAGCAAAAACATTGCATGGCTTGTCTTTCTTGTTTGTGGTTGATTGTGACAAAAAGAACGGGGCAACTGAGCTCCTAGTATGAGTCATGATCATCCTTGTCTGTGACTGCTTGTTTCATGTGATGGTATGACCTTGCACACCATTGATCTATGTCATATCATGGTGTTTGTTTTCCATTACAATAATCTACCCAATGATTATTCAGCAACATCTATTAGTTCTTTGGAAATATATTGAAGGATTCTCTCTCCACACTAACATCCATCTCCTTTCTTCTTATCACTTCTCTTCTTCCATCTCCTGATGATATCCTATGACATACAAAAATATAATTGCATACATGATCATATAGATATTGCATTAGTTCATTACACATTTACATACATTCATTCACATATAGGCGTTTACATAACATTAAAAGGCATACATTCATTAAACATTGATTCACATATTTGTATTCACATTATTAGCATAAAAGTCACATATAAGTGCATTAAAAATTTTCATACATCATCCATATCACTAGTGCATACACATCCTAAAATAATACATCACATGTCGCATTATCCATACATACATAATCATACAGCTATCATCATAAATATGGCATCACATAAGCAACATTATGTATACATATAGAACATCATCATCATCATCATCATACATAACATAATATCATCATGGAATCATCATCACAAATAACCATCATAAATGCATGCATCACATAACATATAAATGCATCATAGAAATCATCACATAAAGCACATCACATGAACATAATAGAATCATAATTCATCATCACATAACACAAAGCATATAGTCCGCACCAAAACTGCATCATATATATATAATCTCAAAAATCATGTCACAGGATAGAGTCACAAGGTATCCCAAAAATAGAGCTTGTAGGCTCGATGGTCAATACATCAATGTCTCAACATAATGACAAGATAACAATAGAAAAATTCCCTAGGTTGTGCTCTCCTCATCCCCTCAAGGAGAAGAACAGGGTGACTAATGTTATGTGACTGGAGCTGATGGAACATGTGAGGACATGGTAGACTTAGTTTGTGAAGTTGAAGGATCAGTGATAGGTGACTAACATGCTGGGACCTGTGTCCTAAACACGATGATACATGGCTATGGCTAGATCTATGGCCTAAGGAATGCCTATGACTATGATGGGACCGATGACCTGAAGACTGTCCTGATGATGTAGATCCACCCACACTACTCTGACTACAACTACTATGACTCCTTCTACTACTGCCCAAACCACTACTTGTCCCCGACCGAGATCAAGATAAACTAGGATCCCGCTGATTGGCCAGCACTATCCTCTCATATAGCATTTGATATCCCCCTCAACTTGCGCTAACTCTGGCCAACTCCCTTGCTATCTCCCCAACTGGTCTGATGCATAACTAGGAAAACTCTAAGCACTAGCTCTGTGCCTCTTATTGTCTAATCACAGCCTGATCCTGCTCCACATGAAGGGTCTTGATCTATGCTAAGGCCTCATCCAATCTCCTTTGCATATCAACTAGTCGTTGATCCACTGTAGCATCTCAGGGAAAATGTGACCTACTAGCTACATCCTCCTCTCCATCTACCATGCACTATCTCAGTTGTCTCTCAACCTCATCCATCTCGTCCTCTCTGTTGATGTCTAGCTCATCATTGTCTCCTCCAATCCCCTCCTCACCCCCAACTACCTCCTCCATTCCACTGAAATCCAATGCCTCCTCTCCTATATGGACCTCCTCCTCCCTTAGTACCTCTCCCTCTGGTTTCCTTGCTAGCTACTCTCCCTCTGCTCTGACCACTGGCTACTCAGCCTCCTATCTAACCTCCTCCTCTCTCTCACCTACCTCACGAATAGGTGATAATGGTTCCCACTCGACTCACTGCCACACCCACCTTCCATGTCTCCCATTGTCTCCTCCTCTCCTCCTCGTCCCTCCATCCCCACCATATCCTCTATCACCTCCATCAACCCCTCCTCCCCCATCTCCTCCATCCCCTCCATCATCCCCTCCTCCCCCATCTCCTCTACCTCTATCCCTGCCTCCATCTCTCCCTCTCTCTCTCTCGATCAATTGATGTTGGCTGGTCTAGATTTTTCAAAGGTCGTGGCCTATGTGTCTACCACCATGTATCAAACTATGCAATAGTCGCAAGATCTATCAGACCCCCACTCCAAACCCACTGCTATGCCACCAAATTGTTCACCTACTACTCTTCTAAGGGAACTGATATGTCCATTCCCCACATGATCTCCCAGGATGATCTAGCATACTTTGTAGTCACCACAGGCACATCCTATTGCTCCTCGAACTAGCGTAGTACTCACTAGGGCAGGTACACCTCAATCATAAGCTGAGACTGAACAATATGACCAATTAGATATCTAAACTGCCAACAAAATTACAAATGATCACCCTCTCCTAGCCACTATGCACAATCTCTATAGGGCCTCTAGACAAATGCCATCAATGCATCAATCTGATGATGCCAGAATCCAGTGTCCCCAACTCTAGTCTACTATAATGTGCCTACATACAAGTAAACATAAGGCATCCCCTTAGCAAGTTGTGGTCTTTGAATTGGTGGAAAAAAGATAGGAATATGCTCCCAAGCCCAAATCATCAATAAGGTAGTCCCATAGCTAATATTTTGTGCCTCCCTATAGGCCACCTCATGCAACTAATGATATAACATACCCAATAAACATGGCCCCCATGTGAGAACAATCTTGTCTTTCCTCATGCGAATGAGCACATCTCCCCATCTGATAGGAAAACTATGTCTACAGCGATTTGGAATGAATACACCAGCAATCAAAGTGCATAGTATCACATCCAATTAAGGGTAGTGCTTGGCCATAAACTCCCATCTAATCTCATAACTATCAATGCCTAGCTGCACGACATCACTAGGCTCATAGTACTCTATTGTAGCCTGAAGTCCTGGTGTAGATCATAAAGCACTTGCTCCCCTCTAATCGGAATGTGCAGAATCTGGTACACGCCCTTAAGTGTGACATTCGACTCTCTCATTGGCAAGTGAAATAAACAAGTGTCTGAGCGCCACCTCTTGGCCAGTGCTGTCATAAGACCCCTATTTTCCCAGATAATGGGCATATAGGTCACATAATATAAATCTAGTTGCATTAGTCGCCTCTTCTCCCAATCCCATAGTTGATCTCTGAATGCATATGTTGGTGGCCTAAATTGACGCATAAAAATAGGTGGTAATCATTTATGCACATTAGCACATCATTGAACATCATCATTTCCATATATCTCATCAAAAGTGTCTAAGAAACTAAACCTGAATTGATTCAACCCTAGTCAAAGTCAATTGTGTCATTTTACACTTCATTTGCGTCGCGACAGAGCACATGCATCATTTCATCTGATAGTTGTGTTGCACCATCTCGATTGCATCGTTTGGATTTGTACATGTGTCATGCTAATGCACTTACATTGTTTCCTCCATTAGTTGTGTCATTGTAGAGAATTTTCATTGCACGGTCCCACATTTGCACCTCAATTCATCGATTGTGTTGCAAAACCTAACATTTGTGTTATGACACGGTGATTGTGTCTCACCAGCCTACATATGCATCATTGTAAACCTAGACTACCCTCATCCCTTTCGTTTACGTCACAATGCATCAAATGCATGCAACACAAACGTGAATGCGTCTTTCAAGAACGCAAATGCATCACGATGCATTTGATGACCTAACTTTAACCCCTAAAAGTGCATGTAAAATGACAAAATCACAAAGTGGGTACGAGGTACATACCAGTGGCTCTGTGCCCTCTAGTCGTCGGAAGGGCTGAACTCGATAGCCACGATGCTCAGTCACTGGAATCACCATCTTCATACAAGGTCTCCTGGCTCTAAGTTCTCAAAATCTCAAAAGGTAAATGTGAAATTGAATTGAATTTTTACCCAAATTTAACCTATTTATAGGGTAAAAGTGGGATTTTCTTGAAGACTTTATTACTAGAGGCTCTTTTGACCAAATTTGACCAACCTTTTGACTACATTAAACACGTCTAAATTGAAAACCGATCACGCCATTGTTTTTCTAGACATCAAATTGATTAATCAGGACACTTTCCAAATTTTTCTAGCCCCGGGTCAAAATTTGCAAATTTTCCCAAGGGGGGCATAGATACTCTGTACCTTCACTAGGGCATGTTTTTGACTAAATTTTCTTTGTCACAATGTGACAAAATGTATTATGACAAAGAGGGGAAAAATGTACACATAAAATTGATCTAGGCCTGCGAAATTTATTTTTCTCCATAATTCTTCTCAACATAATTAAAGTATTTAATTATGTCCTATAGTCCGATTTCAACTATTAATTAAATATTTTTTAATTATTTAATTAATTCATGCCTTTTATTCCTCCTGAATATTCAAATAAATAAATACGTCACTAATTTCCTATGTCTCTCCATAATTAAATAAATTCTTTAATTTTATTTATTTATTTAAATACGTCACTAATTTCCCATGTCTCTCTATAATTAAATAAATTCTTAAATTTATTTAATTATTACTTATCCACTATGTCTTCCTAATTATTTAAATAAATAAATCTAATTTATTTATTTAAATACGTCATTAATTTCCAAATGTCTTCTTATAATTAAATAAATTCTTTATTTTATTTTATTATTGTCCACCTTAAGTTTTTCTAATTTTAAATAAATACATTTATTTAAAATTGTCCACTTTCTAATTTTTTCTTTCCAAGTAAATAATTACAAAAAATTATTTACTATCACATGGCCCCTTTTTTGAATTAAATTAATTTTTTAATTCAAAATGTCAACTTCCCTCCATAAATCAAATAATTTCTATTATTATTTGAATTTCCAACTTTTTCTTTTTTCCATGCCTTTCTTATCTCCTTGTCACATTTAACCTTGTCCATTGATTTTATTTTTCTAAAATCAAATCTTTGCCCTTCATTTCAAATTTTGACCTAATGTTTCCCTAACCCTAATTGTGGGTTGTCACATTTATTTCAGCCATTGATCTTAGGGCATCTCTCAAATTTCAATCTTGGTCATTCATCCAAAATTGACTTTTCTATACAATGACAATTTTTGTCTCATTTGGGCATCTTGGCATCTCTTGACATTGTGATATCTTGTGCTCTTAACTTCATGCTTTAGACATTTTCATGCTTTAGGCTTGCTTCATAGTTTCATACTTGTATTGTGTAGCTTTTAGATTAGAATCCTTCAAAGTTTGCTTTGGACATTGTCATAGTCATAGGTTGCTCATCACAAATCTGAGGGAAAACATAATATTGCAGCAAATAGAGAAGGTGCAATGAAGGTGATTCATGGAAGTTGAAGACATTTGGTAACATTGTTCTTTGCTTTTATGCTTTCTAACTCCTTTGTTATTCATTTCTTTGCTTAGGATTAATTTGTTTATGCTTTATAATGCTAGCCTGATAATTTTCCCTAAGTTACACTTAGAAGTTCCATGAGCAACATAGGCATCTAGTCAGTGCGTCAGAGTCCAATGGTTGCATAGGCATCCAGTTGGAATGATAGAGTCTAGTGGTTGCATTGGCTTCTTTCCTACATGTTATCATTGTCTGGTTAGGTATCAAACACCGTGTCACACATATTTTTGTGTGGTGCATAGGCATCTTAGAGAGAGATTGATAAAATTTTGTTTAAATAAGTAGAATAGAGAGTATAGAATGGATTTGCATGACATAGTTTTTATGTTTAGAAAACCTTCCGAAGATTCTTAAGCATGGAGGTGCAACTATCATGTCACTACTTAGGAGTCACAACGGACATATATCAATTGATGAGTACTCATTACTATAGCGGGTTGGGTTGTGGTGAGTTTAGACTATACTAGAGATTTGGTTCCATGCTCCCATGTTGATGGCACTAATGGGGAGATGGGATGTTGATACCTCCTCTTTTCATCTCCCTATAGGGGAGATGATTGTAACCCTCCTAGACATGTACAACATTATTTATTTCCCCATCTAAGGAGAGGGGGTGGTCTATGAGGAAGGACACACAACACAAGATGTATAGATGATGTAATAGTATTGCATCATATGTGTCATCACGAAGGACACCATCGGGTGCATCTACATGTGGTGGTTAGAGAAAGGGTGTATCACAATGCTGCTAGTACACCATGTGATGATCATGATAATGGCACTATGAGTATACATCGATGGAAAAGGATCTCATCTTCATGAGGGCCTCATTTTTTGCATCAGAGCGATGGAGGAAAATAGTATTGTATATTCCTAGGGGTGGAGCATGCTTGTGCATATCTCCAATGACCTCATAAAATACATCCATATTACTACTTGAAATTCTCCTTCAGGTATAGGAATTCTATCATATCACTTCACACGGCCAATTGGATATCCTCAAGGCATAGGGAAAGGAGATTTGCATGCACACGCATACCTGTTGGAGTGTAATTAGAGATTTGGGGATTTACTTTTTTGGAGATAGATTTTTGATAGATTAGTAAACACAAATTTCAAATGGTAGTTGTATAGGAACATGAAGACATGGCCTATAGATAGGAGGTGGTTCCAATGCATGTGGTAGGATAGGCTCCTATTCAGGAGGATATATCACATCATCGTCTTGTACTACTAGCATCAAGTGGCTTGCCAATTTGGCTAGGTACATGCAATCTCTTTAATAGCACCCATGTACATATAGTTGGACTAGAGTGTCATGTGAGGAAGATATTGTCCTTGTTCCACCATCGTGGATGTTGCAATCAAACAGTGATGATGGTGAGGATGATGACTTATCATAAGCCCTTGCTACCGATGACATTGGTGTATCATTTGGCTTCACTAACTAGTGAACGATAACAAGTGTGGCCTTAACTTTCCTGGTAGATGCCCCTAAGGGTAATCCCAATACATAGGGGTTAGATGGTGAGGTGGAGAACAACAGTGGAGAGGTGGGCACAACAAAGGTATCCCAAGTGGACAATAGACCAAGGCGGTAATGGTGAGTTTCCTCACTCGTACGTGTATTGAAAACCTATGTCACACAACTAGGTGTGCTTACAGTCATACCTCCTTCCACTACCGCTACAAGACCCAACATCACATCCACTAGTGGTGCTACACCTCTGAACCCACATTAATAGGTTGGAACCTAGGTACAAATTTCATTTGATATAGAGATATGATGTAGAAGTTGTTTTATTTTAGTGATTTAATTGTATGCTAAGATATATATTATTATGTTACAATAATGATATCATTCACTTTCTCTATTATTATAGTTTTTACATGGGAGTGGATCTACTTCTTCAATCAATGTATAAGAGAGGCAACCTCATCTACCCAGATCTAGGTCCAGGTCCTAGATGCACATAGGCCACAATGAGCAAGGTAACATGTTCAATTATTTTAGCCTATAATGCATCTTCAAATGACCTATGAGGAGATCCATGTGGATCTGGTTCAATGTGTTGAAAATATTCCTATCATGACTTGACAGAGAGATCAGTGGAGTGCAAAGCCCCATTTTTTTCCTCATTGAGAGAGACCTGGCAGTGATGAGATCCGAGAGTTTCAAGCAAGAATGTGAAACTCTCCATAGTTAGGTTAATTATCTTAGGAGATAATTATATGTTAATAGGATGACCCCTAATGATCTACAACATCCATAGGTGCAGTAGCTAAGAGATGAGTTGGAAATGGTGAGGAAGAGAGAGGATACAATGATAGAGTGTATTACTACCCATAATGAGTAGGTCGAACAGAGAAGAGTTATGAGGAATTTGATCATGTAGAATGTCCATGTTGTAGTCACATCAATCCCATTTGCATGCCTCTATATGCCAGCCACCCCCACCACTACCAACACCAAAGGGCTCTAAGGACCATGCTCACAACTGATAGATGTATTTTTATCATTTTATAACATTTTTGATGTATATATTCATATACACACATAAAGGCACCACATTTTTTTATAGTGGTGTGATACATGTACATGACATTGATATAGATTTTTTTAATATAAATATATATAGACATGATATTTTGGATCGGCATTATGTATTTCATGGGTGTGATTTCTTTTCATTTATGGTTATTTTATGGATGTATGTTTAGATTAGATGATATCATGATCTAATTGAACATGCATTGGATGTATGCTTAATTAAATACAATGATGATCTAATTATTTCCTAATGATTTGGATAGAATGTATGATGTAGAATATATGGATAAAAGAATTAATCAAACACAATTCACTTATACATAGCATAGAAATAAAACACACATATATATAACTCCTAATTAAAGAAACTAAGTACATACACATGTTTACATCATAAAAAAATTAAAGATTAATATGTTAGTGAAATAATTTCATAGCATAATCAACTACTATCCCTAAAAAATGGATGAGCATCATGCACATGCCACATAGACCATATGCATAGTACCTACAAAGGTGCATTGCATTGATAGATTTTTTTAGAGGAGTACCATCCATAGAAGACAATCCATAGGAACTAGAACCATACATGGAGGTGATGATGTAAGGACCTAAGCAATTAAGACTAAATTTCCCCTTTTGATCAGGTGGTGCGTTTATGTTTCTTTGGTTGTAATTCTTAGAAATATACTTTTGATAAGCCTAAAGATGATTGAGGGCCTATAATTGAAGCCCATCGAGCAATTCAAGCTGATTTAAACATTCAACACAATAAGTTTCATCATCAACTAACCCTTTAAGGGAAATTCACAAATATAGAATTTTCAACTCTAGAGGCATAATCGGCCTCATCACCATATACAAGGTTATACAAAGCCATACCAATAGCTGTACAAACACATGTGTGATAGACCCATAATGGTTGATTCAATTGAGTATTCCAATCTTTACCATGTGTATTCACTATTTTTTGAAGAATTAGTTCAAGAGTTTTATTAGATGCTTTTAGTTGGCCATTAAATTGAGGATAGTACGGTGTAGAAAAATGATTTTGTATATAAAAACTCTCTAAGAATTTCCTTACCTCTTTGTTCTTAAATGAAGTACCATTTTCAAATACAAAGGTAGAAGGAAATTCAAAGCAAGCAATAATATTATGTAGAAGAAAGTTATATATTTCTTTAGCATTAGTGGATCGAAGTGGAATAGCTTCAACCCACTTCACAAAGTAATTGGTAGATGTAATAATGAAGACATGTCCTTTAGAATGAGAAGATATTTCACTAGTAATATCCAACCCCTATGTTATGAATGGCCAAGGAGAGGTCTTCCTATGAACTTTTGTAGGAGCTTGAATAAGATTACTGTGTTGCTAATATTGAGGAGATTTCCTAATAAAGGCAAAGGAGCCTTGTTCTATTGTTTGCCAATAATATCCTGTTGATGATGTTTTCTGCACAGCAACAACTCAAACAGAATATGAAATCCTATCTCTCTTGAAAGGTAAATCTCTATATCAGCAAGCGTCAAGAGATAACCCCAAGGTCTCTAATGCCAGGTCTTGACAATGCATAAACAACTCAGTGATAAATGTGACAATGTTGGTAATCACAAAGGGACCTTACTACAAGCAAATACTGAATCTTTAACTTATCAGATCTAGCAATATGATGATACTTCAATCCTAAATCTAACCCAAATGATAAAAGAAATAACAAAAGACAAGGGTTTCAAAGAGATTTCTAAATTAAAACTACTCCTAAGATTAACAATGCAAATGATAAAATAATTGAAATGGACCAACCCCTCACAAACTAATCCCTGCTTGACCCAGATGAATCTGCAATCTTACAGAAATAGTGCAATCTTCTGAGGTATTAAAGATTTTTAGATCATGAACATTCATTCAAAACAACCCTATGGCAATCGAAATGAATAAACCTCCATAATTGAACTAAGCACAATGAATATAAAGGTCTAGGCTAACTTTTCAAAGCAACTAACAATCAACTAGCTACAAAAAGTATGGACTAGGGATTGTTGCAAACACTTCAAGCATCAAACCATAAACACCATTGAATTAGATCTAAATCTAAATCTAATATACATCTAATAACCTTGAGCAATTTCAAAAGATAGAATCACAAGAACCATGCAAGATAAGTCAACACAAAAGAGATCACCAAAAAATCACAATGTCTTCAATTGTATTGAATCACCGAATGACAACAACAATTCTAATGTTCTGTGTTACAACATTTGCTCCAGAATTGACTAAATTCTAACCCTAATTCTTACTTTACTACCCTAATTGCTTCTAAGCCAAGAACTATCTCTAATGTCCTCTACTACTCCTTACAAATGAGGCGAAATGCCATATTTATAGAAAGCCCCCTAGGCATGTCGGCCTAATTAGATTTTACAATAATAATTAGCCACAAAATAGGTCAGCCAAGAGCAATTCGAAATAAGATATGTATTAAATGCACAAACTCCATCTAGGTCGGCCTAGGATTTCCAATGTAACTCGATCCAATATATCTAGCACCTTGAGAAAAATCCCCTCCAGGTCGGCCATAGGTGAATTAATAAATACTTTAAACCATCCATCAATTGAATTAATCTCCTCCAGAACTTCCTTGACAACCCCGTTAAATCCAACCTACACTTAGCAAAAAACACCATCAATAATATCCATTATCACATGAAGATCAGAATTAGCCCATTACCAATAATATATTCATCATTCAAATAAATTCAAACACAGATCAAAATCAACCCTGAAATATCGTTAAAGCACAATTTCTTCATAGTTTGAGATTTTCACCCCTTCACGGAATTTAGGCTAGAAGGGAATTTCGGGGAAATCCAAGCCAGGCGGATTCTAGTGAAATAAGCACAATAAGCATCCAAAAGTCACTCAATCAACATAATTAATTAAGAAATAGCATGAAACATCCTTGAATCATTCAAATCAATCATATAATGTGATATCTCTAACTAATAACTCATGCTATCCCTTAATTCATTGTTTTCAACAAAGTTTCAGAGAAATCCGCCCAGGATGGATTTCCGCGAAAACAATCAACAATCTACAAATTTCGGAAAATGAAGAGACAACGGGAATTTCAGGAAAATATAGAGGGAGCAAAAATCTAGAAGCAAGCAAAAATCTGGATTTCTCGAAAATGGAGCAATCAAGGAAAATCAGGAGAATCCGCCACCATAGGAAAATCCCGAAACTGAAAGAAAACCTGAACTTCAAAGTTTTCACATGATTTTACTCAAATTGATAGAAAGATCACAAATTTGAGGGACTTGGGTTTGCCACCAGCTCGATTTGAACCTCCTACATATCATCATTAAAATTCAAGGTTGATCCTAAAGCAAATCGAGGGAAAATGATGATGCCATAAATTTGAAACCCTAAAATTTCACCAAAATGAAAACAATCATACATAAGATCGAGCTCAAAAATGCAACAATAAGAATTCTAGGCACCATTAGACTCATCAATCATTAGGAGAAAACACTGACTGGGCCATCAACATTCATAAAATAATAGACCAAACCCAAATCCGGGAATTCGACAAAAAGATGAAATTTTGGGAAAATCCGATCCATGTGGAATTTCGCGAAGGACTGGAATCTCCAGAAAATAGTGCAAAACGTCAGCCGTTGGGCTTTAAGTGAAATCCAAGAAAATTCAAATGGGGCGGGAAATCCTGAGACGAGCCAAAAACCTGAAAGGAGGTCAAAACATTAGACTTTCAAAGTACCTCTTACGAAAGGGGCATATGTACAAATAAGATAATCATTCAAGCATGTGTTAAGGAAACAAAACCTCAAAAAAAGGGACCAAAGCATCAAAAACCCGAGCAAAAGAGGGTCCCTACTTTTAGTGGGGCGTGTGTGTGAAAATTGCACAACATATCCCATATGAATTAGTTTATGCACTAAGGATTTACCACCAAAATGTCCACCCCTGGGTCTGAATGAGCTTCTTGAAGGGCAAGGGGTATTTCATCCTTACTGAGACGCCGAAGAAGAAGACCATTATAATATTTATATATAAAGAACATTACACAAAATGATGTAGTGAGTCAAAATCTTTTGTATCCAAAAACAAGTATTCTTAAGTTCACATCATTGGGAAAGTTTCCAATTCTTAGGTAATTATTGATAGTAGAATACCATTCCCTTGAGTCTATGTGAGCAAACATAAGATTTTCAAGTTTAGGTTTGTCCAAAATAGTAGGAGAGTGGAGCATTTAGACCATGAAGTTGTTACATTGGTGGTTTTCGTTGTACCAAAAGATTGACCTATTAATGCCCAATACAAACCCCAGATTTATACAAGACCCACATGGGGTAGTTAAGCCATGTCACAAACCCAAGCATCATGCTAAACAAGGAGACCAAGGGACAAACCACCTTGCAACATGCCCTCAGTGCAAGCAAGGGGTTCAAACTTGTGACCTCGGCTCTAATCGAATTGTTACATTGGTGGTTGCCATTGCACCAAAAGATTAACCTATTAATACCCGATAAAACCACCAAATTTATACAAGATCCACAAGATGAGGTTAAGCCATGTCATGAACCCAAGCATCACGTTGAACAAGGAGACCAAGGGACACAAAATCTTGCAATAGAAGTTGTATTTGAATCTATACCATCATCCAAGGGTACAAGGGAAGTTGTGATTTCCATTACACCTGCATGATGATTTTCTCTCCTAGGTACACTATCTATAGTAAAAGAAGAGAAGCGATCAAGCAAGGATAAAGTCAAATCTTAGTACTAGGATAGCTTGTTCTACTTATCTTGATATGTTCCCATGATCTAATTTTCAATAAGCTCAAAATCACCATGAATATGAATGTGCTTAATATTCAATTCTATTGTGGTATGTAAGCCAACAATAAGGGCTTCATTCTCAACAATATTATTTGTACACTGAAATTATAATAAAAAAGATATAGGAATCGGCTTCCCTTTAGGAGAGATTAAAACTACACCTACCTCAAAGCCAATTTGACTTCTTGATCCAATGTAAATAGATTTTCATCCGAGAACAAGTCCAAGTTAGGGAAAGAATGAGGTGAGGGAGAATTGATTAGTGATAGCTTGTCCCCTAATCACTTTTTGAGACGTGAACTTAATATCAAACTCAAAGAGCAACATCATCCATTTTTCTAACCTTCCAAAAGTATCAATTCTAGTGAATAAGTGTTTAATAAGATCACATATTACAATCACATGAGTATTTGCATGGAGAAGATAATGTCGTAACTTCTACATTGCAAAAACAAGAGAAAGATATTTTTTTCCATAGCAGAGTACCAAGTTTCATCATGTTGAGCTAACAAAGCTACTAAATCATGAGGTGATTTAGAAATATAAAGAAAAAAGGGTGTATCTTGCATATTTGGCATTAAGATGAGAGGATTAGCCAAATAATTCTTCATCGACTCAAAATCCCTGTGACATTCATCATCCCACCAAAAATGGACATCTTTCTTCAATAATCACATGAATGGAAGAGTAAAATCAACCAATTGAGACATGAATCTATGAATTTCCTAAATCTTCCCTTGTAAACTACATATTTGAGAGATGTTCTTAGGTGGAGGCATGTTAAATATTGCATCGATATTATTTGTATCTATTGGCATATGGCTTGGGAAGATTGTTTATGGCTTCTAGTGTTGTCATTTATGGCAACTAAAGTCATTATCTCAGTCTGCAGATTAGGATCTACTTATACCTGCAGGAAATGTAGAAGACAATGTGTTACCGGCAGAAAGCATGAAGAACAGGGTATTCGGTCAGATAGTCAATCTGTATGCTTCATCAGATCATAATTTTGTGTTGTGGATCCCCAAGAAATTTTTTTGAGCATGTGTGTTACCTTATTGGTAAGTTTTGTGGTGTTGTAGCAATCGGTGTACGAGTTAGGAGAATTGGTAGAGTGATTTTTGGTTTATTTGCTCATTGTGGTTGACTCAATGAATGTAGCGTGTCATGGATGTATAAGGAGTATTTGTTTAATTGTTTCTAAGTTTTCAAATTTTTTTTGGTCCTAGCTATGTCTTAGCCAACTTGTGTGGGAGTGCATTAAAGATTGCTAATGATTTGAGTCAACTATTGGAGAATATTTCATGTTTTGTAAAAGGTGACTTAAGTGATTAAAATATTTGTTAGCGGATATAAATATGAGATCGGTAATTCATTTTGATGTGTGAATGGAGTGGTGAGAAGGTGTGTGTGTGTGTGCGAAAAACTACATAATAGTTGTATGAGTGTACATCAAAAGATATGTTGAGTGAATTTTTGCTTGTGCGGCAGAAGGGTATTTGTGTAGGAGAGCATAGTAGAGTAGAGTAGAAGTGCGAATTGCACAGAAGATCCAAAAAAAATTTCATGTGCTTCATTGGAACTGAATCTAGGTATTTGTAGATGCTATCTTCTTAGTTCATTTTTTGTTAAAATCACAAACACTTTGTAAGGAAGTGAGCCTTCCTTATTTTGAGCAGTGAGCTCTAGGTCACATGCCTAAATGCAAGTGCATTCCCTTTCGTTCATACTTTTAACAAAATATAAATTGTGGATTAATCTCCACCATGGTTTTCCCCCCTTACAGGGTTTCCACGTAAAATATTGGTGTTATGGTGCTTTGATTATATTGTTCATGAGCTTGCATCTTTATTTTTGTTTATGTGCTGCAAATAGTTTATGATCAGAATTAAATGTTTGAATATTGTTGAACACTGATTCACCCCCCCTCTCAATGTTCGCTGAGTCCAACAATTGGTATCAAAGAAAGGTTCCTCTATAGAAGTTTAATAGCTTGAGGTGGATCTTGAATTGCAATGGACTCTGGTGGTATTCAACAGCAACTTATGGTGGCACTTGATGATCTTGATTAGTCTAAAGCAAAAGTCATGGAATTAAAAGAAAATCTTGTGGATGTTGAACAATTCATTCAATCATTGAAGGATAAAATCAATGAGTCAAGAGAAAAGAGGAACTTTGTGATTAGCTAAAGTAGAAAGAGAATAAAATTTTGGAAGATGTTCACCTGAATCAAACCCTAAAAGAGATAACTAAAGAATGTGAAAAGCTTGCTAGAGATAATGCTACTCTTAAGCTTGAGATGGAATATGTGGCGATGAAGCTAACTAAGGAGATTGAAGAAAGAAAGAAGAATAAGGAGAATCTGGCCCAGTCCTTAAAAGAAAAATATGACAAATGCATTAGAGTTAATAGTGGATTCATTCAAATGGAAATTGAACTGCAACAATCCAGAAATAATGTACAAGAGCTTGAAAGATAGATAGTTATTCTCATAGATGAACTCACTACTACAAATGAGTACAAGGATAAGCTTAGGATCAATTTTTCTAAGCTTGATGAGCTGACTAAAGGACAAAAGAATGAAAATGACAAGAGAGGTCTTGGTTATGAGAGAGGAGAAAGCTCCAGATTTGAACATAAGGATTCCAGACAAGGAAATTAAATGAACAAAGGCAGAAGATATCCGGTAAGACAACCCAATGCTCAGAAGTTTAATGGTTATTGATTTTCTTACAATAAATTTGGTCATATGGCTTTTTAGTGTAGAAGTAAAATAAATTCAAGCTGTCTATCATTTCCCAGTCAATGTTTTAATTGTAATAAGTTTGGTCACAAGTCAATTGAATACAAAAGTATGTATGTCAGTGTAAGGAATGTTAAATGCTACACCTGTGGAAGATTTGGGCATGTTGCTAATCAATGTAGATCTGGAGGAAATCAATGAAATGAGTGGTCTAGACAGAGAAATCTTGTGTGCTATAATTGTAATAGATTTGGTCACATTGCAAGACTCTACAAGAACATAACCATGGATAGAAGAGGTCCGGTATACAAAGGAATAATTTCATAGAAAGATGACAAAGGAAAAGGAAAAGTGTTTGTGGAAGAGATAGGAGATCAGATGAAGAAAATGTGGGTAAAGAAGAGTGAATCTGATGAAGGAAATAAGCCCGTATCAGAAGTAACTTCTGGTAATCCCTCCAGAAATTGATCTCGTGCCTTTGGCCTAGGGGGAATTTTTCAAGAAAAATCATTTGATCCCCTGTCGGTAGTTGGCACCAAAATATAGGAAATTGTCAAAAGTTGTGATAGAAGTTTGCAAATGCATTAGTGATCACTTTTGCAGAAACATGAAAATTAGAAGGTCCGCAGATGAATTTTCTCTTGTTGTCTAAGAAAACAGAGTTACCAAAACTCCTAGGGAAAATTATTTAATGCGACTAAAACGTTAGGTGTGAAAAGTTATAAAAGGGGTGTTTGGAACCCTCATTTTTCACCTTGCACCAAAGAAGAATAGAAGGAGAGCCTCTGCAGCAAAATTTTGAAGGAGTCAAGCAAATTTGGCTGTGAATTCACCAGGTATTTCTGATCACTTGTTGAATTCCTAATCATGTGCTCGAAAGAAAAACCTTGCTTAATACAGAAAGTAAAATGAAGAAAATCAAAGGAAAAGTGAATTTGGATGAATATAGTAGTAGGAAGATCAGGGGTGTAAGAAATTTTTTGCCAGCCAGTGAATTGAAGTGACTTGAAGGTGCAAAACATAAGAATTTGGGCATTTGGAATGAGTTTCCTTATTTCGTCAACACGGAAGTGGTTCGGTTTATCTTGAATAGATTGGATGATGATATCCTTACTCTGGATAAACCTTATCAAATTTCAAAAGAGGTGATCATAAATCTAACATGATTATGCAATATTGGTGTTGTTCTAAAAAAGAAGTTGATTCAGAACATTGAAGTCAAAAATATAACCGGAGTAATCGAAGATCAAAGGGCTCTAGTAATTTCAACGATCAAAGATCCAACAACGAGGTGCATTGCACATGGAATTTCGTATAAAGTTTTCTTTAGAAACAGGGAAGGCACAACCTCAACAGGCATAGTATATATTGCTCACCAAATGATAATGGAAGATGAATACTTTGATCTATGTGGATTGTTGAAGGATTAGTTGATGGAAAATGTGCAATTGACAAAAGATGCAGACTATGCCTTCAGGTTTGGTACCCTTGTTATATGCATTATGATGTATTTTTTGAATTTCTTGTCTCAGAATGATAACGTGGTGTGGAAGGAAAATGAACCCATTTGTAAGTAAATTTATAAACATTTCAATACTCTTGAAAATTGTGAGCAAGTTTATGAAATTTTCTTTGGAGAATTGTTGGGAAAGTTTGGAATAGTTGGTATCTCCCTTTTGGTAAGAGAAGTTGAAGTTGGGTCCTCTTCCGGTAAGGTGGAGAAGAAGAAAAAAAGGGCTTGAGAGTTTGCATATAACATTTCCTTAGCACTCAAATCTCCAAAATATGAAGATAAAGGAAAAGAGCAGGTAATTGTGGATATAGCAGATGAAGTTTTTGATGATTGCACTCTTAGAGATGAACCAGAATTAGTGGAACCATATGTGATAATAGCAAAAGAAAGCAATGAAGAAGGTGCTCTATTCAAGACAAAGATACTACAGATTGTTCAAGAGGAAGATGGAATGCAAAAGATTGTTGACATATGGTTAAATGGACCATCATATGAATAGGATGCTATTGAGGACACTCCAGGCAATTACTTTGTGCAAAACAATGTTGAACTGGAAAGTTTGTAGTATGTACTTCCAAAAGAATTGATTGCATGCATTAGGGAGGCTATGGCCTCTATGCCTCTGGACAAGAAAGAGGAAGAAGTAATCTTACATCTAAAGGAGAAGTTTAGGTTGTCTCTCGCCAAACTAAAAAAGGAAATGAATGTGTTAAGGAAATTCATTGACTCGGTGAATAAGGTCTACAATTATTGTCTTCGGTGGCATCATGTGGTTGGTAAATGCAAGGACAAGCTAGAGAAAATTAAGAGTGAGTTGATCAAAATTGGCCAGGATTACAATATGTTTCAGGACCAGGATGGAGCAGCAAAGAACAGAATTCATGAGTTGTAGGCTGGGCATGCAAAGGTTCACTTTTCCAGAAACACTCTTATGGACACTTTCTGGAAAGTGAAGGATCTAACTGAATGCAAATTGGAACAACAAATTAAAATTCTAAAGAAAGAAGAGAAGTTGGAAGAAGAAATTAAAATTCCATAATACCTTATCCAGATCATCAACCGAACTTCATAAAACAAGAGTTTGTTAATCATTATTGGGATTGTTGTAGATGCTTGGAAGAAATTTCTTCTAGAGGTGAAAGATAAGTATAAAATAATTTTCTGATTTGTGCAACAGTTGCACTTCAAATTTTGAATTTTTGAAATGGGGAGTGAGAGATTAATAAATAATAAATTTGTCATTGATGTCAAACGGGGAGGAGAGTAGTGAAAGATGCTTTATCATTCTAAAGGGGAGCAACGTTTTGTTGTGTTTTGAAATTTTGAGTTTTGGTTCCGACACTTAGTCAGTTTTCACTAAGTGTTGCCATCAATGCCAAAGGGGGAGATTGTTGGCATATGGCTTAGGATCTACTTATACCGGTAGGAAATGTAGAAGATGGTGTGTTATTGGCAGAAAACATGAAGAATAGGGTATCTGGTCAGATAGTCAATCTATATGCTTCACCAGATTATCATTTTGTGTTGTGGATCCCGAGGAAAAATTTTTTATCACATGTGTGACCTTATTGGTAAGTTTTGTGGTGTTGCAACAATCGGTGTATGAGTTAGCAGATTCAGTAGAGTCATTTTCTATTTATTTTTTGCGGCCGACTCAATGAACGTAGCATTTCACAGATGTATAAGGAGTAGTTGTTTAATTGTTTCTAAGTTTTGGAATATTTTTTTGGGTCCTAGATATGTCTTAGCTGACTTGTGTGGGTGCACATTAAAGATTGCTCATGATTTGAGCCAACTATTGGAGAATATTTCATATTTTGTAAAAGCTAACTTAAGTGATTAAAATCTTTGTTAGCATATATATATATGAGATCATTAATTCATTATGATGTGTGAATGGAGTGGTGAGAAGGTGTGTGTGTGCGAAAAAGTGCAGAAAAGTTGTATGAGCGTACATCAGAAGATCTGTTGAGTGAATTTTTGCTTGTGTAGTAAAAGGGTTTTTGTATAGGAGAGGAGAGGAGAGCATAGTAGAAGTGCAAATTGGACAGAAGGTCTAGAATCTGTTTCATGTGATTCATTGGAACTGAATCCAAGCATTTGTAGATGCTATCTTCTCAGTTCATTTTTTGTTAAAATCACAAACACTTTGCAAGGCAATGAGCCTTCCTTATTTTGAGTAGTGAGCTCTAGGCAATATGCCTAAATGCAAGTGCATTCCCTTTTGTTCATACTTTTAACAGAGTAAAAATTGTGGATTAATCTCCTCCGTGGTTTTTTCCCCTAACAAGGTTTCCACGTAAAATATTGGTGTTATGGTGCTTTGATTATCTTGTTCATGAGCTTGCATCTTTATTTTTGTTCATGTGTTGCATATAGTTTATGATCAGAATTAAATGTTTGAATATTGTTGAACACTGATTCACCCCCCCTCTTAGTGTTCTCTGAGTCCAACAGTATCAACTTCAATTCCATGATGAGAAATTTTTTTGACATCCACACCAAAGACACACTTAAGAGGATTTAGCATAATCTTATAGAGTTCAAGGCTTTCAAAGATAAGACATAGATTCCCAATGTGATATTAACAAGTTATAGACATAGCCAAGATGTCGTTGACATAATCTTCTAGGATCTTGTGAATGAAATTGTGAAAGGTAAGTCATTTCCCATTGGTAATTTTCTCCAACATTCTTTAATCCAAATGACATGAATACATAAAAAAAAGTACCCCAAGGAGTAGTGAATGCTTTCTTATACTAATCTTCCAAGTTAATAAGGATTTGAGTATAGCCTGAGAAGCCATCCATGAAGGACAACAAGGCATGGCCTACAATCAAGTCTACAATCATATCAATATTAAGCAACAAAAAACCATCTTTAAGAGAATCCTTATTAAGATCATGAAAATAAAGACATACATGAATATGACCATTAGTTTTACTAATGACAATGATATTTGATATCCAAAGTGAATGGTCAATTTGATAGATAAAAATAGCTTTTAAAATATTTTCCATCTTAGTTTTGACTAATAAAGCAACCTTGAGATTCATTTTATTGATCTTCTACTTAACAAGCTTGGCATCCAGACATAGGATGATATTATGAACTACCACAGGTTCATCAATATCAAGAATGTCCACATATAACCAAGCAAAGATATTAGGGTGAAAATGCAATAAATTAGTGTGTTGTTTAGATTCTTTCAAAGAAAGACATTTTCTTAATTAATTTTTCAAAAGATTTAGGATCCATGAAGATGTTAGAAGTATCTCATTTACGAAGAGTACTATGGTCTTTAGGATGAGGCATAGAAACACTATCATCCATATTAGATAAAGAATCCTCCTCATCAGAATTCATAATAGACTCACCAAAAATGCCTGTCTATTTAAGCCATATGGGAATTGTCATTTATGATGATAAGAAGGTGGGTTAGAATAGACACCCAATAATTACTCTAGAACTTCATCCAAATAGAAATCATCTAGAGGAACTTTGTTAGAGTATACCTTTCTTTCAATATATTCAAAATAAATTGGTTTGGGAGGATGAAATTCAGTAGAAACCATGTTGGGATTTAGCCACGGCTTCGCCTTAGACATTGTGGGGTGGTATCCAAGTCCAACCTTAAAGTCAGGTGGATCAACCTATAAGTTAACTTTAATACCTTTCTCATCACATCCACAACCTTTACCTCCATAATTAAACTTAGAGAAGATATTAAATCTTTTTGTATAACATGATTAAATTCCTAAGAAGAAGGAGGATTAGTGTAAGCAATGTAATCCATAATATAAGTATCACTATTCTTTACAGAAGCATAATCATCCTTCTTAGTAGAGTCGAATGATATTTTTTGGATATCTAGGTGGATCATATCTACTTTGTATTCCCTGATATAAGATTTGATGAAGTTCAAGGATCCCCAATCATCACCTTGACATGCATTCAATTTAGGAGAAGGAATAGGAGGAGTAGACTCGGGACTTTCTTCTTTGGGAGGATATTTTTTAGGGACATCTTTCTCAAGAGTGCCCTTTATAATAGGTACTATTGGAGTAGATTTCAATGGATTGGAATATAATGAAGGAATAAAACTTTTAAGAGTAGGTGCAAGTGAAGTTTGACTAGCAGCTACCATCTTATATAAGTATATAGCACCAAGGTTATCCTTGATTGTGATCACCTCATTATTAGAAAAAAACTTCACAAAATGGTGTAGAGTGGAAGTAACATCTCCCAAAGCATGAATACATGGCCTCCCAAAGAGAATATTATATGGTAATAGTCCTGACATAACATATACCAAGGTGGGTATGATAACGGGTCCCAAACATAAAGGCAATATTATCATGCCAAAGGCTTATTGAACGACATTATCAAACCCAAAAATATATAAGGAAGAAGCAACAAGAGAAGATGAATCAACTTTAATTTTAGGAAATAAATCAACGCTACATATGTTGAGTGTCAAACTAGTATCAATGAGAGCACACCTAGTGTTGATACTATTAATATAAACTATTATCATCAAAGGGTTTGCTTACTTTTGTAATTTCAAAGGTGGGAATTCATGTGGATGGAACATAATATTTAGTGAATCCACATGAATATGATCTATCAATGCATTAACATTCATCAACCTAGTAGAAGGAAAATTCATTTTTTTGCAAGGGTTCGTAAAGCACACCCTAGTAAACCAGAGCAATCTAAAGCAAATCCCAAAGTGAGATCTTGGTGGGGGTAACACGAAGTTGCTCGATAAGATCATACTCACTGGTTTCTTAGCTATAGGTTATGGCCTACCACACTATAAGAGGATGGCATAGATTGCATGAATCTTGTGTAAAGGTCTGGTATATCACTTTTGACTAGAAACCCACAAATAGAATGAATCCTTTTAGGAGAAGCGATAGCCAAGTTGCACAAATGACTAGTCTCTTAGGCCTTTGAGGGGTAGAAAAGACTACAATTGCATTTACAAACTTCTCAACTTGCAAAGAAGAAGGTTTTAATGGAGAAGTTTCTTAACAAACTTTTGAGTAGAAGGAGATGCCTCTAAGAAATAATCTAGGGTTGTTAAATGAACAACACAACTAAGAGGGGGGTGAATTAGTTGTATCTATTTAAAACATAAAACCCTCAAAAGTAATCAGATCTACATGCATTCAATTAACCCTTAAAATGTTTAAGCATGAAATGCAAAAAACAACTGAAACAACAACACCATACACATGAGAATGCCAGATTTACATGGAAAACCCAATGAGGGAAAGACCATAGTGAGGATTAGCTCACAATATAAGTAATTGAAAAACTAGTACAAAGGCTCACTACCAGAATAGGATGCACTATCCGCAAAGGCTCATAGCTAGGGCTTACTACCACAAAAAGAAAAGAAGATAGAAGAGAAATGTTAGACATAGAACAACCTCTCAATGCAATAGAGAATCTACCACAATACCTCCAACACCTTTGTAGTCTTGTTTGAATGATTGTAGACACATTTAGCTCACTACATTCAAAAGTCCAATGCTTTGAAGTTTCAACTACTCTACTCAAACTTGCACTCTACCTTCGGTAATTTACATCACCTGTGTCACATACCTCTATCCTTTCTATCTTTTTGACCTTCAACATTTCAACTCATACTTATACTATCCTTGAAAGGAAGTCGGGTGAGTGGAAACAACATCCTACACTAATCTAAGTAGGGGAGAGTTACAAAATATTTCTTTTAACACCTTTAACAATTACAATAAGAGAAGCACATAAAGAATAAAGGAATAGAACAACAAGTATACACATAAAATAGTGACACCAAAATTATCATGGGGAAAATCCTTTTGGGTAAAAAACCCCACCCTCCAAATTCACAATGCTTCTATATTTCTTCAAATAGGAGATACAATACAACCCAAGTACAAAGCTTCTACACAAGTGCTTCAAAACAAACACCTATTCTGGAGTGATATCGGTAGCACTTTGTTACCTACAAAAAAACTATTCATTCTACAACTCAAGGCACTCAATAATAGAGTGGTACAAGCTTCATGAAGCATCTAGAAGGTGAGGGGTGTCCAAATCCAAAAGGAACAATATTCAACACCTTAGACATGCATTTGGACACATGTAACATATTCCCTTACACACCTTCCAAGTGTCAAACATGTAAATAGTCTTCTTCCAAGCTTGGGTGCCCAAAATATGCTAAAAATAGGCTATGACAGATGCCTTAAATGTCTTACAGCTATCATAGAATCTATCATAGCTGACAATACTTATAGCTATAAGAGAATTTATCATAACTAGCTAAAAATAGTTGATTCTCTTACATCCTATCATAACCCAACTAGGCGCCAAATTTCACCCATACATTCAAAGATGCCTTATGAAACATCATAGAATCTGTCATATGTCATAGATTCCAAAGTGGGATGCCTATGTCCACTTGGGATGATGATGTGTCATCCAGTCACCTCCAATGGGGATGCCACCCATCCAATGGGTCCCAATTAGTGACATGACACCATAGGAATTTAAATATTACAAAAAATACATTAATTGCATCAATTAAATCAATATTAGGACTCTAAGGTTGAGACACGTTAATCCCAACATTCTCCTGCTTGTCGAAGACCTTCCAAGAGTCATACATAATCATCTACTCAGGGCCCCAAGGCCCATGGAATCAGCACACCATCTGAACTTCTTCGTGCTCATTGGTTTTTTCAATACATCTGCAACATTCACCAAATTTTCAACCTTCTCTAGGTTCACCTTTCCATATTCTACCATATTATGAACAAAATGATACTGAACCTCAATGTGCTTTGTTCTAGCATGGAAGGTAGGATTATTTTCTAGACAAATCGCACTCTAACTATCACAACAAATAGTAATCTATCCTTCATCTAAACCAATATTAGAACACAATCTCTTAAGCCAAATGGCTTCCTTACACACATGAGTGGCTACCATATACTCTACCTCTATTGTGGTTAATGCAACTATAGCCTTTCACTTACTCATCCAACTGATAGCACCATCAAACATTATAAATACATAACCACTGGCGGATCTTCTACTGTCAATGTCACCTACCCAATCTAAATCCACATATCCTCTGATAGGGAGGTTGGATGAAACAATCATTGTTTCATGCTCTGGGTCTTGCTTGGAAGACCTCTAGGGTGTTTCACTCCACCACTTGAAACCTATAGGACCTCTTCCTTCTTAGGGTCCCCTGATTTCTCCTAGCCAACCCAACTATCAACTTAGATCCTCCCACCAAGTAAAGACTTGGTGCAATCTTGGAATACTTTCCCTAGCCCTTAATCCATCCTAAAGGCTACAAATCCTCCAAATTCTTGAATTAGTTTTACAGGGGTGTGGAGGTGCTTCTAAATTCATCAAACCATCCTACTAAGTGTATTAGGGGTCCACCTAGCTCCATTTCCTAGTCGCTTCCACCAAACCCTCATTTAGGCCTAAAAGGCTACTAGCCATAGGAGCCCCAATTAGGCCTCCTCTGAGAAAATAGGTTAGTTCTCCAAGGTTTTCCAAGAACACCCCAATCTTTTCTTGGGATTCCTGGTTCATATGCCCACCTCTCAAGGAATTTTGGAGTCTTGGGTCACAACTGGCCGTACAACGCCCTAACCTGAAAATGAGAAAAACTAGGTCTTTTAAACCCTTTCCTGGCTTCTCTCAAACTGTTAAGTATTCCTCACACCAGATGGATTGATGGAGATTCCTCCTCCATGCTATTTCTTGGCAAGACACTTATCTATCTTCTCCAAGCATTAATTTTTGAAGGAATTGACACCCCTGCAAATCAAGTGCTCTGCACTAAGGTCTTCCCTAGCCAGACTCTTTCCTGGCTCACCTAGGGAGAGACTTCCACAGTAACTCATGTTCTTTCAAAATCCCTAAACCCTACTATATGTACATCCATTGAGTCTAGTCACTATTCCCAAAGGGTCGTACAATTTGTATGGTAGGAAAGTGAACTAACACTCCATTCTCACAAACTGCCTGGTTTAGACCAGCAACAGTATGAAAAACAAAACTATTTACAAAGAATGCTTGAAACTAAATAAAGAAACTATCTAATGCCACACAATGCTTGAAGAACAATTACTCTACACCCTACACAAATTACAGTGCCATGATCAATCCATTAAAACCTCACTTCAATGCAAAAATCAGAAAATTCACTCTCAAACACAATTCCTTTTCTTGAATTCACAAAAATTCAAAACATAAAAAATGCTTCCAACCCCACTCCAATGCCGAGGAATCCCATAAATAGGTCACCCAAATTAGTTATCCTCTCCTTGGATCTTCTTGGCCGCTTGTAGCTCCAATTGAGCAACATTTCAAACATTTTGCAAGAATTTGAAAAGAAACACCTAAAAGGTCTAAAAGGTCAAAACCTCACTTGTGCAAAAACCTTAAGCCTATCCAATGGTCAACATGACCTTCATCAGATGATCAACACCCAATCAAAAATTCCACTAAGGCACAACCATAAATGAACATGAATAGATGATAAGTTGGCCTAAACAAATTGCCAAAACATGACCTTCTAGACAAACTATGGTAACCTATGGGTGCTCCTGCACCATTCTCCCCCCCCCCCTCTACACAAACACTAAGGAATGTGGGGAGAGATCAGAGATAAATCAATACCTTACTTCTTGAACTGAGCTTCATCCACCCATGTAGCCTCAGATTCTGGTTTGTCCTTCCATTTGATGAGATGTTCCATGTATTCCTTATGTTGGGTAGACTTCTTCACCCTTGATTCCAAGATCCTCTCTGCTTGCATCTTGTCTTTAGGAGGGAAGGCTATGTTACTCATATCCTTCAAGACATCCACACTTTTCTGATCCAAGTCAGTGACTGGTCCTTTATACCTAATCAAATCAGCCACATTAAACACTGGTGAAATATTTAAGTCTGCAGGTAGCTCCACCTTGTAGGCATTCTTTCCATATTTTGCTAACACCTGACATGGTCCCACTCGCTTCATCTACAACTTGGTTGATGTTCCCTTTTGCAACCTAGATTTGTTGAGATGGACCATGACATAGTAACCTACTGCAAATTGGAGATCTTTTCTAGACATATCCACCTTAGCTTTCAGCTTGTGAGTAGCCTCTATAATTGTCTTCTTCACTTGCTCCTGAATCTCCTTCATGTTGTGAGAGAAATCCTCTACATGGCCACTCCTATTCTCCATATCTCCTAAATCTCTAAGTTCACACACACCTCTTGGGTGCATTCCATACACTATTTCAAAAGGACTTCTGCCTATGGTCTGATTCACACTGTCATTGTAGGCATATTCAGCTTGTGATATGACCAAGTCCCAATTTGTCCATACTCCTTGGTGAGGCACCTGAGAAGGTTACCTAACACTCTATTAACCACCTCAGTTTGGCCATCGGTCTGAGGATGGTAAGCTGATCCAAAAGACAAGTTAATACCTAATCTACTCCATAGAGTCTTCCAAAAATGACTCATGAACTTCACATCCCTATCTGAGACAATGCTCAATGGCAGTCCATGGATCCTCACAATCTCTTTGAAGGAAAGATGAGCAATATAGCTAGCATCATGGGTGATCTTGCAAGGAACAAAATGACTCATCTTGCTGAACCTATCTACCACCACATAGACACTATCAAACCCTATCTTAGTCTTAGGGAGTCCTACCACAAAGTCCATGCTAATACATTCCCATGATCTGTTGGGAATAGGTAGGGGTTGATACAAACCTACATTACTAGCTCCCCCCTTGGCTTTCATACAAACTACACACTGCTCCACATACCTTCTGACATCCCTTGGCAACTTGGGCCAATAATAGAACCTCTACACTAGTTCCATTGTCTTGTTGATACCAAAATGACCACTAAGACTACCATTATGCTTCTCCTGGATAAGATTCTCTCTCATTGAACCTTTGGGAACACACAACTGATTTCCCTTGAAAAAAAGTCCATTTTGCAATGTATACTCTGAGAATTGACTGTGAAAATGATTCTCAAAATTAGAACATACCTTATATGCTTCAGAGAAGTCTTCATCTTCTCCATAGGGATCCTTGAAACTTTCTATCCTAATGCTCTTTATTTGTATCTCTTGCACTGTCATCAACCTCCTACTTAGTGCATCTGCCACCTTGTTCAACTATCCCTTCTTGTGCTTGATGGTAAATGTGAAGGCTTGAAGGTATTCCATCCATTTCAAATGTCTATTACTCAACTTCTCTTGTGTGTTGACGTAGCTAAGTTCCTAGTTATCAGTAAACACTACAAACTCTTTAGGTAGGAGATAATGTCTCCACTTTCTAAGTGACTGTACTAGAGCATATAGTTCTAGGTCATAGGTAGAATACTTTTTCTTAGCTTCATTGAGCTTTTCACTAAAGAAAGCTATAGGTCTCCCTTCTTGGCTTAATGCTCCTCCTACTACAATTCCACTGGCATCACATTCCACAGTGAATAACTTATCAAAACTAGGTAACAAAAGGATGGGTTGAGTTGCCACTTCTTGTTTCAACTTCTCAAAACCCTTCTCTACTTCAAGAGTCCATTTGAACTTAGTTTTTAGGCCACCTTTGATTGTATCAAGTACTGGTGCACATATACCACTAAAGTTCCTTATAAACTTCCTATAAAACTGAGCTAACCCATGAAAACTCCTTACCTCTGTCCCAGTGGTTGGTGTAGGCCAATTTAGGATAGCTTCCACCTTGCTTGGGTCCATCTTCAATGATCCTTGGGATACTAAAAACCCAAAATACACAAGCTCTTGTTTGAAGAATTCACACTTTTCTAAGTTGATGGCTAACCTCTCCTCCTGCAATCATTTAAGAACCAACTCCACATGCTTTAGATGTTCTTCTGCTATCTTGCTAAAGATGAGTATATCATCTAGATATACCACCACAAATATACCTGTGAAATCCTTAAGCACTTCATTCATGAGCCTCATGAATGTGCTAGTGGCATTTGAGAGGCCAAATGGCATAACTATCCACTCATATAACCCATCAATTGTCTTAAAGGTTGTCTTCCACTCATCCCCATCTTTGATTATGATATGATGGTATCCACTCTTGAGATCCAACTTGGTGAAATACTGAGCTCCTCCAAGACAATCCATCAAATCCTCAATCCTAGGAATAGGGAACCTATATCTGATTGTAATTCTATTTTTAGCCCTAGAATCAGTGCATAGCCTCCACTTACCACCTTTCTTGGTTGCTAAGACCATTAGTACTGCACACGGACTGATGCTCTTCCTAATTAGTCCTTGGTCTAACAACTCCTGCACTTGTCTAGCTACTTCTAGGTTATGATCTGGTGTAAGCTTGTAAGCTGCTTTGTTTGGCAATGAAGCCCCTGGTATGAAGTCAATCTGATGACTGATGGCTCTCTTTGGAGGTAAGGTTGCTGGTGTTCCATCATTGACTATGTCCTTGAACTTCACAAGCAACTTTTGGACTGCTCCTGGTATGACTATTTTCTTATTCTTATCTTCCTCCTTGGGTTGCACCATGACCACATATCCTTCCCCTCCTTGTTGTAGAGTGTTGATAAACTCCTTGCCACTACTTAACAAGACACTAGGGGTTTTTGACTGTCCTTCTTCCTCATCTGACAGTGACTGCAGTTTGAATGTCTTTCCATCCTTCTTGAATGAGATATTGTTCTCCTTTCCATCATAGATGGCTCCTCTATCATACTGCCATGGTCTTCCCAATAGAACATGGCATGCATCCATGGGCAACACATCACAAATCAACTTGTCCTTGTACCCTCCAATGGAGAACTCCACCATTGTCTGCTCATTTACAAGAACACTCTGCCCTTTGTTCAACCATGTCACCTTGTAAGGGTTAGTGTGGGGTACCTTCTCCAACTTTAACTTCCTCACTGCCTCCTCAGAGATAATGTTATCAGTAGACCCTGAATCCACTATAACCTTGCACACATTTCCAAGTATTTTGCATCTTACCCTGAATAAGGCTCTCCTTTGCTTTGGCTCCTCCTTGACTGGTTGTCTGATTAGAACTCTTCTAAACATCAGGTTCTCCCCCATTTCTGATTCTATGTGACTAACCTCTGGTGACTTGATACTCATGGTTTCCTCTTGAGCATATGCTACTCTCTTTTCTGTATTTGATGAAGATGCTTTCTTCAGGCACCTATAAGCTGGATGTCCTACTTGACCACATTTATAACACTTCATACTAGAAAAGTATGAGTTACTTCTGCCTGTACCTCTTCCTCTGTTAGAACCTCCTTGAGATCCTCTACCTCTTCCATAACCTCCTCTAGAAGTTGTTTCACTTACATGCTCTATGAGTTTAGACTCTCCCTGACTTCTTTGTTTAGTCCATCTACCTTGGTATCCACCTCTATGTCCTCTTTGATCTCTGCCTTTACCTCTACTCTTAGAAGCATGGTCTTGTTTCCTCTTACTCCTCTCTTCAATCTTTATAGCCAATTGATAGCATTGGTGCACTATTTTGGGACTTAGAAGAGTCATCTCCTCTTGGTTGTTCCACTTCAAGCCGTCAAGATACCTATCCACCTTAAGACTTTCATCCTCTGAAACATTAGACCTCATACAAAGTTTTTGAAACTCTTCAGTATAAGAATTCACATCTTGGTCTCTTTGTCTCAAGCTCTGTCTTTTCTTATGCAACTGAATCTCATAATCATCTGGCATGTATGCTTCTCTCACTTTGGTAACCATTCCCTTCCAAGTAGAAATAGGTTTCTTGCCTTCCTTTTCTCTCTTTGTCTGAATGAACTTCCACCATGTCAAGGAAGAAGCTCTCAATCTTGATTTGGCCACCTTTACCTTCTGTGCTTCAGTGACTCCATCACACTCAAAATGGTTTTCCATTCCCTCTATCCAATCCATGACTAGATCAGCTTCCATTTTCCCACCAAACAGTGGTATGCCTTCAAGTGCTTTTCCACTCAAAGCCTTCAATGCCTTCAAGAAAGGTTCTTCTTGCAAAATAGGGTCAAGTTCAGGGATCTTGTCTTCCTCTGCAACCTCTTCACTCTTGGGTATCCTACTTTCCAACCTATCACTAACCTCATCGGTCTTGGTTTGCACATTATTCATTGCATGCTCAAGTTGAGCTAGTCTTTCCCTCAATAGCCTATTGTCTTCCTCCTGTTCTTCAACCTTCTTGGCCAATTCTGCATTTGTCACCATGTTTGTATAACCACTTGACTCAATCTTCGACATATAATATTCTATCCCAGATCTTTTGATGCTCTGATACCAATCTGATAGGGAGGTTGGATGAAACAATCATTGTTTCATGCTCTGGGTCTTGCTTGGAAGACCTCTAGGGTGTTTCACTCCACCACTTGAAACCTATAGGACCTCTTCCTTCTTAGGGTCCCCTGATTTCTCCTTGCCAACCCAACTATCAACTTAGATCCTCCCACCAAGTCAAGACTTGGTGCAATCTTGGAATACTTGCCCTAGCCCTTAATCCACCCTAAAGGCTACAAATCCTCCAAATTCTTGAATTAGTTTTACAGGGGTGTGGAGGTGCTTCTAAAGTCATCAAACCATCCTACTAAGTGTATTAGGGGTCCACCTAGCTCCATTTCCTAGTTGCTTCCACCAAACCCTCATTTAGGCCTAAAAGGCTACTAGCCATAGGAGCCCCAATTAGGCCTCCTTCTCCGAGAAAACAGGTTAGTTATCCAAGGTTTTCCAATAAAACCCCAATCTTTTCTTGGGATTCCTAGTTCATATGCCCACCTCTCAAGGAATTTTGGAGTCTTGGGTCACAACTAGCCGTACAATGCCCTAACCTGAAAAATGAGCAAAACTAGGTCTTTTAAACCCTTTCCTGGATTCTCTCAAACTGTTAAGTATTCCTCACACCAGATGGATTGATGGAGCTTCCTCCTCCATGCTATGTCCTGGCAAGACACTTATTTGTCTTCTCCAAGCAGTAATTTGTCAAGAAATTGACACCCCTGCAAATCAAGTTCTCTGCACTAAGGTCTTCCCTAGCCAAACTCTTTCCTAGCTCGCCTAGGGAAAGAATTCCACTGTAACTCCTGTGCTTTCAAAATCCCTAAACCCTACTATATGTACATCCATGGAGTCTAGTCACTGTTCCCAAAGGGCCGTACAATTTGTACAGTGGGAAAGTGAACTAACACTCCATTCTCACAAACTGCCTGGTTCAGACCAACAACAGTATAAAAAACAAAACTATTTACAAATAATGCTTGAAACTAAATAAAGAAACTATCCAATGCCACACAATGCTTGAAGAAAAATTACTCTACACCCTACACAAATTACAGTGCCATGATCAATCCATTAAAACCTCACTTCAATGTAAAAATCAAAAAATTCACTCTCAAACACAATTGCTTTTCTTGAATTCACAAAACTTCAAAACATAAAAAATGCTTCCAACCCCACTCCAATGCTGAGGCATCCCATAAATAGGTCACCCAAATCAGTTATCCTCTCCTTGGATCTTCTTGGCCGCTTGTAGCTCCAATTGAGCAACATTTCAAACATTTTGCAAGAATTTGAAAAGAAACTCCTAAAAGGTCTAAAAGGTCAAAACCTTAAGCCTATCCAATGGTCAACATGACCTTCATCAGATGATCAACACCCAATCAAAAATGCCACTAAGGCACAACCATAAATGAGCATGAATAGATGATAAGTTGGCCTAAACAAATTGCCAAACATGACCTTCTAGACAAACTATGGTAACCTATGGGTGCTGCTGCACCATCCTCAAATGCTCATAGAATGTTGAGGTCTAGTAAGATAGCCATGAAAACACAAGGCATACTCAAAATTAGCTCATAAATATCTGAACACTCTCTTAACCTCATCCCAATGCACCCATCTAAGATTAGCTATAAACTAGCTAAGGACTCCTATTACTTGGGAAATGTCTAGTATCATACACACCATCGCATACATCAAACTACCAACTACACTCACATATGGTACTTTGATCATGTCCTCCATCTTAGTAAGATATTTTGGACAATCATTCACAGAAATATTCATCACTTGCATCATAGGAACAACTAATTGTCTAAAATCTACCATGTTGAATCTCTCCAACTCTAAATTCACATACTTTCTTTGGCTTAACCAAAGATTTTTGTTAGCTCTATCTCTCATGATTTCCATTCATAGAATGTACCTAGCTACACCTAGGTCTTTCATCTCAAACTATGTTGACAATTGAAACTTCAAATCTGAAATCATACTTTTACCATTCCCAATAAACAACATATCATCTATGTATAGGACAATAATGAGAATGCGACCAATATTAGTTTTAAAGTATACACAATGGTCATATTTAGATCTCTGAAATCCCAATGACAACACATAGGTATTGAACTTCTGATACCACATTCTAGGAGACTACTTTAAATGATATAGAGACTTCTTCAGCTTGTAAACCAATTTTTCTTTACCTTTGTCACTGAAATGCTCTGGTTGTGACATGTATATCTCTTCCTCCAAATCACCATGAAGGAATGTTGTCTTCACATCCATCTGGTCCACTTCTAAGTCATATGTTGTTGCAAGTGACAACAAAATCTGAATAGATGTCAGCTTCGCTACAAGAGAGAATATCTCCCCATAATCAATTCCCTCCACCTAGGAGTACCCCTTAGCGACCAACTATGCCTTATACTTCTCAACACTTCCATCAGGACCACACTTTTTCTTGAATACCCATTTATAGCCAACAGGTTTATGTCCAGTAGGCAAAGGTACCAAATCCCAAGTCTTGTTTTTTCTTTAATGAAGCCATCTCTTTTTCCATGGCTTGCATCTAGGAATCTGAATCACTCATACCCATTGCCTCTCTAACCATCCTAGGCTCATCAATATTAGTAATCAAGGAAAATATGCAACTAGAATCCAATAATGAATATCCAAAAAAATTTGATTGTTGCTTAACTCATGTAGACCTCCTCAAAGGCTGAGGTTGAGGTTCTTCTTCTTCTTCAGAACTTTTAGAGCTACTTGAGCTCTCCTCATCATTATGTCAAACAAGAGTACTTGGTTCTTCTTTCTTTGAAGTAGGTAGAATCTGAGCCACCTCCTTCTTTTGTTTCTCCTATTTCTCTAGTTGCAGCTTAACATAGGAAAGTTTCATCTCTCTGAAGATCACACTTTTGTTGTAGAGAACCTTCTGAGCTACTAGATCCCAAATCTTGTACCCTTTCACACTGACACCATAGCCGATAAAGATACACTTAACATCCTTGTTCTCCAACTTAGACCTCTTCTCAATCGAAACACAAGTGTAAGCTTCATAACCAAAAACTCTAAGATGTCTCATTGAAGGATTTTTACCAAACCATGCCTCCATGGGTGTCTTTCCAACAATCATTGATATAGGAGATCTATTGATCAAATAACATGCAGTGGCTACCACCTTAGCCCAAATTTTTTTCTCAAGGCCAACACCACTCAACATAATCCTATCCCTCTCCATCATCATTTTGTTCATTATCTCTACAACTCCATTTTTTTGTGGAGTGTAGGGAGTAATCTTATGTCTCTCAATCCCATGCTCTTTATAGAACTTGTCAAAATCTACAAAACAAAAATCACCACCATTATTAGTTCTCAAACACTTAATCTTTATGCTAGTCTGATTTTCTACCAAGATCTTAAACTCCTTAAACTAACTAAGACTTCATCTTTACTTTTGAGGAAATAAACAAATTTACTTCTACAATAATCATCTATGAAAGAAACAAAATATACAAATTTTGATAATGAAGGAACATTTACAAGACCAAAAAAATATGAATGTACATAATCCAAGGCCCCAAAAGACTTATGAGAACTAGAGTAGAAAGAAACACGATGTTGTTTTCCATATACACAATCTTCACAAAAGTAAAACTTGAGATTAAAATCATCAAGGCCTTCAACAAGGCTCTTATTTTTCAAGGTTTTGAGACCCTTCTCACCAATGTGACCAAGTCATTGGTGCCATAACATTGTCTTCTTTGTAGGAAGCTTAATTTCCATGGAATGAGCACCCTTAGGTACCCAAAATGCATGACCATCAGACGTAGCTTCAACACACTTCTTCTCTACACAATTTGATGGTGAGGGTGAAGAATTCAAAGGTCTCTTCTTTAGTACATCAAAAGAACTATTTCAATATACAACGCATGCATCAAGCTGAAACAAAGTCCCAATACGAACCCCCTTGGCTAACACCATAGCTCCTCTAGTCATCTTGCATCCTCCACCAGAGAAAATAACTTTCACTCCTGAATCATTCAATTTACTTACAAAAAGTAGGTTTCGTGCCAAACTTTGGATATGCAAGACAACATCAATCTGCTTCACTCTTCGATTAGAAAATATGATTTTCACTCATCCACAGCCAACAATCTACATGTGAGATTCATCACCTAGGTACACCTCTCCACCATAAAACTCCTCATACTTTGAGAACCAATCTCTATGAGAAGTCATGTGAAAGGATGCACCCAAATCTATCAACCATGCATCTTCCAGCCATTAACTATCTTCTACACCTCCTCAAGAGAAGGAAGTAGGTAGTTATCTTTCTCTGAAGCTATGTTGAGGTTTCTAAAGTTGACACACAATCTTATTTCCCCACTCTTTTTATGAATAGGCACCAAATTTGCAACCCAGGTCAAATGCCTTACCAAAAAAATGATCCTTGCTAACAATAGTTTTTGCACCTCTTTGAGAATCAGAAGTTCACTTAGAGCATTAACTAGATGCTACTTCTGACATAATGGCTTTGCTTTGTGTTTTAAAGGGATGGTGTGCGTTATTACCAAAGTATCAAAGGTTTTCAGATCTTTATATCCCCAATCAATTGATACAATATTCTCTTTCAATACCTTCAATATTTTGTCTCGAATGTCCTTCATACAAGTCTTTCCAATGAATATGTTTCACTCTAGGCCCGAGTCTTCCAAATTGTATGATTCATACTTCCCTCCATCACTATCGGTAGGCAATTTTTCACGGGTCGGAGGGTTAGAATTGAAGATCATTTCTAGTGCCACCATTCCCTTAGGAATGTTTTTGGTTTCAAATTATTTATTCCCTCTACATCACAACCTTCTGGATCCCAGTCTCCCTGATCTCTATCAGATTCATCAATGATTTGTCCTTCAAAGACATCTGAACTCACTAAGAAGGCAAGTATATGTTGATCGTCATCAAAAACCTAGAAATTTTGAATGTTGTTTGGGATGGATGGGATTGACACTAATTCCATAGAGAACCTCTTTAACTTGGAATCCTACATGGGTTCCAAAGTACTTGCAGCAACAACAAGTGCATCTGCAATCTGATTATCTTCTCTCAGGATCAATTTAATACCAAAAGTAGTGAATTCTTCAATCAAGTTCCATACTTTATTTATGTATGTAGCCAACCTTTTATTGTCGCATGTGTATTGGTTGTGAGCCTACTTGATTGTTACCTCATAATCTCCCATGATTGTCAAAGTTGTAACTTTATTTTGATGTGCAAACATTAGTCCCCTAGCAATCACTTTGTACTCTGCGACATTGTTAGTGCAGCCAAACTGTAATTTGTAAGAAGCAAATTAAGTTTTCACTTTCGGATTGGTTAGTTCTGTATACACCTGAAAATGGTCACATCACATAGTCTGGTAATTAATTAAATATTTTTAATATTTAATTAAATCTCTGAGTTCAATCTGTGTATAAATAAATTTAAACAATTTATTTATATTTGTTCATTCTTTCATTTCGATTAAATAAATAAGTTTATTTAATCACTTTTTCTATTTCATTTCTTAATTAATTAAATAAAACATTAGGATTTATTTATATTAATTATCATATAATCTTGGCTTGAATATTTTATTCAAATAAAGATTAAATATTCCTTTATTCTAATATTCTTCTAATATCCATTCACAATTAAATATCTCAAAATATTTAATTAATTCTTCTAAAGTCACATCACAATTAAATATTCCAAAATATTTAATTAAATATTCTAAAATATTTAATTAAATATTCTATAGTTCTAAAATCAAAAAATCAAACTCACATAAATGAAATTAAATAAATTTATTTAATTAATTAATTTGGGGATTATCTTCAACAACCGTGAAACAAACTTCCAAAACAGAAAAATTAATTTCTCTGTTCCTGTGCAAGATTGTTCCCATGGGTTGAAGACAAAGCTCCATTCTCCTCTCCAACCTCCCAACATTCTCCATCTTCCTCTCAACCTCTCCATCTCTCACCATTCAAACTTACCAGACAATCTCTTAGCCATTGATCTTTGCCAGCCATGATTTTGCTTGCAAAAAGCTATAAAAAGGACTGCCGGGTCTTTGTAATCACGAGAAGCTTTCAATAAGAAAATTATAGTCAATTTGCAATAGCATAGCCTTCATAGTCTTTTAGCATTCTAGCATCATAGCATAGCATAGTAGTATTTCATATCATGGCCTATTCATCTCATTTCATAGCATCCTTAATTTACAACCCCTGTGCATACATGTCATTATTTTCACTCCACCAACATATAGGATAGAGAAGCTCCTTCCTTTGCATACTCATTCTACAGGTTGTCATTCGGAGAAGCCTTGCTTACACAATCTGAGAGCAACAGTTTCAAACAAATCCCTGGAGATAGAGGAAGATGGAATGGCTCTGAAGAAGCTTCATTTGTTTGTTTTAAATTCAATTTAATTAGCTTTTCTTTAATTTAAAGTTTCATTTTGTGTGTTTTATTGTTTTCATTTTGATACTAACATATTAACAACACAAGTTCTACTTTGGCTCCACTCCTAGTTTTAGATTTGGAACCATCAAATTTGAGGGTCCATAGTTGATCTTGGTCTGGGGTTTCTTTCTTTAGGTCAATTGCACGTGTTTACTTAAGAAAAATAGGTGGTATATTAGACCGCTCTGAGATATTAAGATCGGGAGGTTGTTGTAAATGATGACTATCAGATACTTCATCAAGATTTAAAGCATGGGTGGAGACTGTTTCCTACACCTCATCATGATCAACAGTTCTACAACTCATTTTATTTTTGAGCAATCCCCTATGAATTGGAAGGTTAGCAGGAGTGGGGGCATTAGATGATCCCTAAAGTTCCTCAACCTCATTTCGTAAGTCAAAAAATAGGATCTGAGTTTGACCAATTAGGGGGAAGACTTCTTCTTGGGTATTGTTTTCCCTTGTCAAAACTATCACATCCTTAGCTTCAAATGGAAAATGATTCAAAGATTTTTTGGGACCGTGTCTAGAAGTCTCTCCTAACTAGTAGACATGATTCAAAATGTTTAAACAAGGCTGACACATCAGCTCAGAATGGGTCTGGTCATGGACCCAACACAAATTCAGGAGTAACAAGCACCATAGATCAAAATATTCTCCAAGGACTAGCTTATCTTGTTGTAATTTCTGAATTAAAACTTGCTAGTTGATTGTGGTCATAGGGTCACTATGATCTAAAGTTTGTGAGAAATCGAGATTAAAAATTGGAAAGGTCATAATTTCTTCCCTCTTATAAACTCCTATCTCAGTTTCAAAATAGGCTACTTCATTGGGATGGTCATACTTAGTGATCATATGCTTCAGGCGAGGTTCACTTTCAATCCTAATCTGAGTTGCTACCCCTTTCCATGGTAGCCACATGTGCAAGAAATATAGGGAGAGGTAACCTCCTATAGCCTTCATCAAATCCCTACTTAACAACATGCCATATGTTTCAATAATATCAGCAACCTGAATATCCATATAGTTTTGGATTCGTGGCTCTGATCCAATCTATACATGCACATTTTTTAGTTCTCCTATGATATTGACCTCATTTTTATCTATCTATATAACTTTCTTATAAGTTTGAATAGGGGATAAACCCAATATTTTACAAAAAGAGAAATGAATAACGTTACCTAAGGCTCCAGAATCCAAAAGGAAGTTATGTAGATTATTCCTAAAAATTATCATACTCAAAATAAATGAGGGTGTCCTCATCTTACCTCTATACAAGACTACGTTCATGTTAGTAGATAGAGTCGCCTTAGTCTTTCCTTTCAACTGATCTTCCTCTTCCAAGAATTTCAACACGATTTTGCGTTGAGCAGGACACCACTTCAGAATATCAAAGAATGACATTCATACCAGTATTACATTGTTGTTTAGGAATGAAATCAGGGTTACCTTTTCTAGGAAACCCAGGTGGACCTTTTGGTGGAGGCAGATTATTATCTATGTTCTGATTAGGGGGAACCATCTTATTGGGAGGGGAAGATGTGTTAAAGGGTCCCTTGTTCTAATTTCTCAGAAAATGGCCTCCCTTAGCCTGAAAAGCCTGAGCATCATATGTATTTGCTTCTGGTTCATTTTCTCCTTACATAGGAAATTGATATTCTTCATCATAGGTCTCAAAATCCATGATTGTATCCAAAGATCCACCACCTTTGTTGGGATTACCATGTGGTGGTTGGGAATCAACTTGTGCCATCTTAACCACTATTTCCATCTCTAGGTAGTTAACCTCAAAATGCACAGTAGTGTCATGCAATCTACACCAATTAGTCATGAAATTCAAATCTACAACATTTGCACTATGTGGTTTGTCTTCATTGGCTTGATAGTTATGGGGAACTCCTCCATTGTATGTTCTACTATCCCATTGTCAGTTTTCAGGTCTTTGGTTGTATCCCCTATTCTAATTCTAGTAGTTCTGATTATGGTAATTCTTGTTCTAGAAGTTTATTTTATTCTAATTAGTGTTCTAGTTGGATTAGTTGTTTTGGTTGGAATACCCCACCTAATTTTGGTAACCCTAATTTTTTTTTTGGTTTTGAGGGGGGTTCAACTTGAATTAGGCCATTTCATTGGTCACTTGGGATAAAGTTTTATTCAGAGTTTCTAACTCTATTTTAAAATGAGCAGTGCATTCATTTTCTATAGTTGTTACAACTAATGGGTGAGCCATGGGCTTAGATCCTCCAGTATGATTATGATAATTTTGAGTTTGTTGGGTGGACTCTAAAGTCTCGCCATTGACCCATGATAACATAGGTGGAGGTTGTAACTCAGCCAAAGGTCCATAGGTAGAGTGAGACATCCCTAGGATTGTATTGAATAGAGGAGTTGAGTTAGGCATCATTGGATATCCTAGGTGAGGGAAGACCCCTCCCAAACCACTTTATTGTGAAATTATCTTTTGTTTCAGTTTGATGGCTAGGTGATATACCTTAGATAGTGAATCAATGTCTAGCGCAAGGTAGGTTCTTTGCATAAATAAACCAATCAATGGGTCTATGGCCTTTTGGTATGCCTGGATGGTGATATTCTCAGCCACCAGGTATGGTTCTTATAACTTTCTGTACATCCTCTAGAATCCTGTGTTAAACAGAGGCAATGGTTCATATGATTCCTTCCTAATTATGGAAAATTGGTGGTATAAGATAGTTGGGTCGACATAGACTTGAAATTGGCTAATGAAAGCATCTTTTAAATTTTTCCAACTCAGGATGGATCGGGTAGGCAAGTTTAGGTACCAATTGTAGGCCATATCTCCTAGTGAATAGGGGAATAGTCTACATGCAAAATCATGATGGGCTATTTGAGCCCAACTGCAGGCATATTTGAATGCCTAGATGTGTTCTTCAGCACTTCGTGACTCTCCATGGGCATACCTGGGACAAAACTTCTTTGGATTCTTAGGAATCTCATGTATACAACCAGGGATGGTTCCTAGTGGCGAAGGAGTATTCACAAAGAATGTCATTGGCAGTGATGGATTGGGTTGTGCCAGTTGTGGTATTGGTGGAAATCTAGGTGGAGTGGGTGGTGGTGTTAGAACCCTACATGTTATGGATCTAGTAGGAGATCAAAGTTCAAGTAATGGCTCTAGATTCATAGCAAATCTTAGAACTCTTTCGAACCTGTTTGGTGAAAAGGACCCAATTTACTCCAGTTTGTTCCTTTGGGCCCTCCTTCTAGTGCCAATTTTGTTGATGGTCAAAAGTAACACAACAACATTAAACAAAATATTTCTACTCTATTTCTCCTAAAAAAGACAAATGATCTAAAACCACCTATCTTCCAAGGTCTCTGTAGTTGGCTCTCAACTGTGTTGTTATCATTTAGTGGTCCATGTAACCATAATATTCAAGGGTCTACTAGTAAGCGAGTATAAACAAGATAGTACAAAGTAATTTAACATTGGGGGAGTTTAAATTAACAAAAAAAGATCGATCAAGTTTTAGGATAGAAAAACATAAACACAGACTCCTTTCAATTCAGACATGTAATTCTTATAATGATCACTTTTCCTAATTAACTAAAACCATAGAACAACACAATTTATGAAACAATTCATACCATCTCATTCATTCTCAATGTAGATTTAAAGCATACAACCATTCATCCTCACTTTTTTTAGAATCAAATTTTCAATCATAAAATACAATAAGCTCATTACCAAAATTAATAAATCAATAAACATTAAGAACAATCATCCATAGATAATGCAATAAATGGTTTTAAACTCGGAATCTTCTATTGATTTTCATCAAATAAGAAACATTTATGCATGGAAAAATGCATTGGCATACGAATGACCATTGCTTATCAGCATTATCGTTAAACTAACAACTTCTAAAACTAAAACTACTTGCATAAAAAATATAAAAAATTTCAAGTGTCTTGCATAAAAAGCTATAAAATGAAAATTGTATGTAGTTTCTAGGTAGCCAATCTGACTTCAATCAGTTGACCTATACAATCAGGAGAAAATTCTATGTTATAGACAAGAATTAACATCAATTTCTCCAATAAAAAATTAGAATCCACAAATTCAGGGATTAGATCCATAATCATAGGGGGCACCTCCAATTGAGTTTGAGTCTTTTCTTTCTAAAATTCTTGCACCTAGGAAGTACGCCATATGTCCATATAACCAAAAATGTAATTGGGAATCACTGCCAAATATACTATTCATCACCAAACCTAGTCCTTGGTCTGTCAGAATTGGCCTCGAGTTGTCCACTTGTTCAAAGGGCATTTGAAACTGGTTGACACTTTCAACTTCATCCTTTTCAAAAAAATAGAATATTCGCATTTACCTTTTACCAATTTCTTTTAGGAATCCATGGAATTCATCATAGTTGTCGAAGAATTCATTTATCACCCTTTCATCAGGTCCATCAACCCAATCTACCTTAAACTTCACTCCTTCGAGATCTCTGGTAGCTATAGCAACTATTTCTTGCATCTGAATAATATCTTTTTCAGCCCATAGAGTTTCAAAACTTATGTTCATTAGTCTATCCAAGAGAGACCCTTCAAGCCCATCACCCTCATTAAGTAGCTACTCTAATTGTTTACCCCAACTATCATTGATTTCTTGCAATGAACTCCATTATCCACTCTGAGGAAAATATTTAGTAATAAGTTGTGTAACAATTTCCTCAAAGAGACATGTATGTTTCCTTATGTCATATTGAGCATTTAGCAGAATTATTTTGTGTTCAATAAGCACTTCAAATTTATAGGTAGTGATTTTGATGGCCTTATTAAGATACTTGGTATCCTCATCACCTAGAATCCCTGACTAGATCAACATGTCTCTGGATATTTTATCAATTAGCTTCAAACCCTTCAGATACTTTTTGTAATTCTCCTCTTCTCCCCACCATTCCTTAGCTTTTTCTTCAATTTCACCAAGAAGATTAAGAGCTTCATCATATTGCTTGTATCCTTCCTCTATAATTTCCCAAATCTCTTTCTTAAAACCATCAAACTAGTTATCAAACCAAGTAGCCTTCTGTCTCATGATATTCAACCCATCCATCTCTTTGCAGCTCATTAAAATAGGGATTTCTAATGGTGTCAGCTGCTCAGGGGTGGATGTAATTAATTCTTTCAAAAAATCCTTCATCTTCCCAACCTGAGCCTTAAGCTCATCCTTAGCTTGCTTATCCTTGATTAGTCATTATTTGGTAGTGGTGGAAACAATATCAATCAGATTTATTTGTTGATTTTTTGTTTGTTTACCCAGATTGACAATGCTTACCTAATAATCTACAGGTTGTAATTCCCTATCATCTTTATCAGCTATAGCTGTAGCAATTTTTTCTATCAAGTCTCCATCATCAGTTAACTTTGTAGAATGAATAGCACAGGGTTTCTTCCTTGGCTTCACTTTATCTATCTCCTTTACCATTTCATCCCACATCACTAGCTAAGCTTGAACTTGTTATTTCTTTTCCAAATTTAGCTTGATCCAAGTGGGAGCAGCTGGTTGGGTTACTACCTCTTGAGCACTGGGAGGTGTTGATGAAGGAGGTGTAGAAGAAACTATTTTCATTGTTTTCTTAGAAGAGATTATATCCCGCTCTTTTGATTCCTTCTGCAATATTTCCTATTCCATTTTCTCATTCTAGGCTCTTATTTCTTCTATCTTTTTCATTTTTTCCTCCTTTTGCACAACTTTCTCTTCATCTCTTAACCTCAGCTATTCTAACTCCTTTGCATGGAGTTCTACCTCTACTGCTTTATCTTGTTCAATTTTCTCCTTTTGTTCCAACTCTTGTGCAATGGCTTCTTCTTCATCCCTCTTTTGTGCCACAACAACTTCCTTTTCTTGAGCTAACTCTTCAATAGCTATTCTCTAAGTACTTTCCATTATTTATTTATGCTCATCTTCGGTAAGAATGTCATTCATTGTATCTCCACCCCAGAGACTTCCTTCTTCAAACCTAGTCTCCTCTTCTCCAGGTTCCTCCTCAGCCTTCTCTAGATATTCCTCCCATTCTTCTCTTTCTCCTTCCTGAGATAGTTTTCTTAGAGTCCAAGGGGATAGGTGAATCTGTTACATTGATCATAGGAGGCCTCTCTTCTTCACTAGATGTCGCTTCTAAAGTTGATGGTGTAGTTAGAGGAGTATCCTCAGTTTGTAAAGGGACATCAGAAGTTCCTTCTTCATAAGCTTGTTCTCTAGGGTACAAAATTTATATGGGTGTAGCACCAAGACATGAAACAACCCCTACAATAGTAGCAGCATAAGTAACTTCAGCTTTTTCCAAGGCTTCAATGACCTATTTTACCAATGTTTCTTCTTCTACTTGAGCAGTCTCTTTTTGGCTACCTCTATTGTTGCAACAATTTTCTTTAGCCTCTTGTATTGCATTGCTTCAATAGAGGAATTAGGTTCACTAATAGAATCCCTCTTCCTCGAACTCTTAACCGTTGGTTGCTTTAAACTAAGATCAATCCATTTCAAACTTTTATCCACCACTACCCATGACACTTTATGGATATTAGTTTCCTCCTTTTCCATCCAATTGATTGGCTCTAAATCCTTAGTAGCCACTTTATCCATTTCATAATGGGGATCAAGAGTGATCTCATCCTCAGTAGTTCCTTCCAGTATATCATTTTTAACCTTAAAATCCTTCATTTGGTGAATTGTCAATCTTTCATATCCCCTTTTCCTTTCTTCAAACTAATCTTGTAGGTTGGCCCAAAAGTCTTCGACAAGTGGCCGATGATGGGGAAACTAAGCATATAAACCATGCATTTTCTTCTTTACATCAAAATGTTTCTTAGATGTATGCTATTGGAAATTTATGGACTGAAACTCTCTCACTGTTGTTTTGGATGTTATCAAAGAGGAACAAGAATAAAACCCCAATTGCATTAGGAAAGAATGGCAACTAGCCTTACACTGTACAGAAAACATGGAATTCACCTCTCCTTCCTGACGAGCAAAATCCATCAAGACCCATCTATTACTATAGAACCTTGGTAACCTAAAAGGGTTCCAATTATATCCAAACAGTCTGAAATAGGTAGATTTGGGGTATTGGATAAACCAATAACCTCACTCTTCAATTAACTCCATTTCCTCCGTGGACAATCTGAAACCAACATCATCTGTGAGATGATAAATAATAGTATATAAAAATGTATCATTAACTCTTTTAAAATGTTTCTCCACTGTCTTCAAATCCAGTTGCCCATAATATTCCTAGACCTTCTTCTAATTTGGGCCATCATCCATTGACCCTCCAATATTTAACCCAGGAAACTGTCCCATTCTTGCAAGACAATATGTCACATATGAAGAAATATAGAATGTCTTGGTTTCTATTACTTTCAATAGCTGATCATGGATGTTATCTGAAATTATAAGCCCCCAATCCATATATTGCTTCCCCTCTAGAAGCAATTGAATGAATGGAAACATCCAATGTTCAAAGATACAAGAGTTTTCTTTGCCAAATACTCTTGCTAGCAATGTGATCATGTCTCCAATGTCCTCAAAAAATTCAGACCTGTTAGGGTTAGGTAGTACCTTCTTTACTAATTTCTTCTCTATCTTAAGACACCTTTTATTAATTACCCTTTTGTTCCCATCCTCATATGTTGCCCAGAATTTAAGTGCATCAGCTTTAGTCATAATCCTCAGACTAGGGTAAGGAGGAGGATAAAAAAACCAATATAATCATTGTTAGGGTTAAATCAATTATTACATTGCCCTGTGAATCAGTGCATTGCCTCTAAGTTGGATTGTATGTTTGTGCAACAATTAATATAAATTTTTGACATTGCATTGCAATGGGAAATGTAGCTACATGAGCCAACCCAGACTCTACAAGCCTCTTTTCCCTTGGGGTAGCATCTTCTAAAAAAGGTATCCTTACGAAATTGATCCAAATCAATATGTCCCACCATAATGTTAGTGATCTTCATAACATCAGACCTGAACTTGGATGGTATTGGGGTCCCTTGGAACTTATACTTCATTGTGAGAGGGACTTGTTCTGGTTTTAGCTTCTTGGCCTTTTTCCCCTTTGATGTACCTTCAGTGGGCACTTCCTCCTCTGAATCAAACATTTTTTAATTACCCTGCAATACTAGCAATTATTAGGCAAAGAAGAGATATGTGAGGAGAAAATTAGCACAAGCATTCATATTAAATTTTTACTTATTCAAGATAAATTCCCATTCTATAAGTTACTTTAGCATTTTTGGGTTTGGGATGGAACCAAGAACCTGAACATTGTATGCACAGTACTGAATTATATCGAAAGTCAAGATTGGGGAAAATCTTGAACTTGAACTTAATATAACACTTTTCAATTCTATCAGAAATTAGAATCAGGTTGTGGTCCAGCACCCATACCTATAGTGATGAACCAGGTTGAGTGTCATTTTGCGGTTTGATCCCACAATGTGTTTGGGAATCGAGATTGGGCCTTCACCAAGTAGTGATACTTAAAAAATGGAGTCAATGAAGGGTTCTCTTCGAGTTTCAATCGCAATGATGAATCATAAGTTGAAATCAGGATATGATTTAGCACTAGACCCATAGGAGTGAACAATTGTAGGCAATATCTTGAGTTCTGATGCCACAATGATATTGAAAGTTGAAGTCAGGATTTTGTTAAGGACCTAATCTTAAGTTTGTGCAATGGGAATAGGTAAACTCTAAATTTCAATCCTAACTCCTTTTCAGAAGTCAAGATTAGATCGACACCAAGCAATGGAAGCTAACAATATGTCAAAGGTTTAGTGTGAATCCAAAATCCAATGCTGATAGTAAATCAGGGATCGAAATCAGGATATAAAGTGATACATTATCAAACACCCTTAACATATTGAATTAACAATCAGATCCTCAATCCTGATTATACATCAAAAGTTGGGATTGGAGCAAGTGACAGAACGAGACCCAAACCATGGTAAAAACACAAGTGTAGTTATGATTCTGAATTCTAAAATAGATATGGGAATCGGGAATAAAATAGTTAGCAATAAACAAAGGGAAAATAGATATAATAGTATCTTTAAATCATGCCTTCAGGATCGAATCGATTGGGTTCAATATTTTTTATTTATAGCATTCATAATTTAAAATTTATCAATTGAAACACACATTCAACTAGGTAGCACAGAAAAACCCTAGAAACTAGGGCACAGTGGGACAAAAAATCTCGTGAACAAAAAATAAAATAAAAATGCAAGAAAAGAAAAGCGCACAATGAACCAAAGGGTTTGAGAATGGAGAAAATGCACCAAAGGGTATGAAGGAAAATAGAAACAATCCAAAAAGAACAAACCATAAAAGAAGGCAAGAAAGAAAACACATGAAACAACAAGCAAAGCAAACATAGGGAAACTAAGAATGAAGGAAAAACACCTACCTCCAAACGCAACTGAAAATCTAACACTAAGATAAATTGAAGTGCCTCCTCAAACCCTAATTCTCGGCATCACTTTGGTTCATTCCATCAAACTATACATGCCAAAATGAACAGAAACAGACAAGCGATAGGAATAAAAAATCGTTTGTGCATGTGAATGGCTAGACATTAATACAGGTTGGTCAGGCCCCAGGATCAAGGAAGTCATTAATGCACAATCACAAGAATGAAGGTAAGAGGGAGTTAGGATCGAGACTCGACACGACACCTAACATTCAATAAGTGCAAAGTTCAAGTTTCGGTCCAAAACCTGATTCCAAAAAATAAAAAGAGAGTCAGAAGTCAGGATTAGGATGGAAATAGGAACAAGAACTTTGGAAAAGTTCTTGGTTCTAGTTCTGGTCCGATGTCTAGTTTTGAAACAAGAAAAACACACAAGGAAGAAAAATAAAATTCAAGATCAGAGCGAAAATAAGAACTTACACCTTTAAGGATGTAAGGTGACGGTTCTAATTTGAAACCTGACTCTGACAGAACAAAGAAAAACATAAGGTAAAGCACGAGGATCGGGATTAGACTACAAATAGGAACTTGAACTTTGAAAAGTAACAGGTGTTGGTGACAGTTTGAAACACAATCCTGAAAAACAAAGGAAAATAGATACTTAGGAGAAAAAGACAACTCCAAAAGTTCGAACAAGAACAAGGACAATTGAAACAAAGGGGGGGCCCATTTTTCCCAAAAACAAAAATGGGCTCGTTATGCAAGGCATAACAATTGGCAACTCAGTTGGAAAATTGGTTTACCCATTTTCAAGATACTAAAGAATTCAGTCATCCAAAACCTCTAGTTTATGAACATTTTAACTCAAGTATGATCAATTACAAGAAACAAGGTTGAGCTAGAATCTCAAACATAAATCAGCAATAAAAACTTTGAATCTGAGAGTGTGTATGTATGGTGACTCTCTTTCCCTAAAGACTCCACCTATCCTTGAACAACTATATTGAGATTCAAGCTACCTAAGTTGAGTCATTTTAACTGTCATGCAATGATATCATGGGCATTGCTCTGCTACCAACCAGGCATATATAGCCCCAATGGAGATACCTCTACTTCTCTCAAAGCATCACTCTACTACTAGCCAGGTGTCCATAGCCCCAATAAAGATACTTGAATTACCCTTATAATATTGAGTTTTCCATCATTTATGCTTCTCTTTTCTTTTCTTTTGCATGGGCTTTACTTGGAGAAATTATTTTCTTATCTCTTCTCAATACTCAGATGTAGTAATCTGAAAATCAGGTTGAGAACTATGATGGACCTCATGACAGTGTTAGGACTCAGATTTTTCACCTAAATCATGAATATAGTCACCCTAAGACAAATAGTCCCTTATGAAAATAGATGATTTTATCTAGTATGTGATAGATTCAGTCACAATTTATGAGATCGTTTAAAATGTACCTATTTGTTCCCAACCTTTCAAACTGTTATTAAAATGGACATAAAACATGTCTTAAAATGAAAGATCTTGATAGACACACATGTAAATACCTAAATCAATTTCTCTTTCATAGTACCCTTAGTATACTTTGAATAACTACCCCTCCACTTGAAAATGGAGAAAATGAAGGTCCCTAGAAACAAAAAGGAAAAGAGGAAAAGAAAAAACAAACAACAAATAGTGGAACAACAAGAAACAAAGGAAACACAAACAAACAAACAAAACAAACTAGAAACGAGAAAACAACTAACTACATATATACAATTATACAGAGGATCAGACCTTCATGGACCAAAATAATGTTTGAGAAACTATCCATTGACAGGAAAAGGGACAGGTTCTCCTATTAAGGTGCTTAACTGAAAGGCATTCTCACCAAGGATCTCATTGATCTAATATGGACCCAACCAAAGTCATTCAAAATTTTGATGATCACCCTTTCTTTCTCTAGCTTTCTCCCATAGTAGCACAAGGTCTAATATTCTGAAGGCTTTGATTTTGGCTCTTTTTTCAAACCAACATTTGACTATAGCCTGATGCTTGCAAAACTACTGCAAAGCAGCATCTCTCTATTCTTCTAGATTGAGCAAACTAGTTAGTCAAACCTCTATCCTATCTTCATTAGAATAAAATTCTTGCATAAACCAAATAGTGGGTATCTGTAGATGAATACGGAAGACTACGTCTTGTCCATAGAATAACTTAAATAGTGAGTTTCCTAAGGAATCCTTGATTCTAGTCCTATCTACCCATAAGGAAAATCTCAGGTATGTGTGTCAATCCCTAGGATTACTTTCTAGCAACTTCTTAATTACCTCCAATAATTTTTTATTGGTAGACTGCTTACCCATTTCCTTGTGGATAGTAATTAGAGGAATATTTCAAAACAATTTTATGTTCATACACCCACTAAATAAAATGAGCAGAAGAAAAGGCAGGGTCACTATCACATACCAGAGCAAACGGTACTCCAAACCTAGTAACGACTTATTCGTTAAGGAATTTGATAATGACATCGGTGGTACTATTCTTGAAGGGTTGAGCTTCAGTCTAATGTGTGCACTAATTCATTTCCATTAAAATAACTTGTGACCCATAGAGGAATTTGGATTAATTACCCTGAAAAAGTCTAATTCCCATTGGGAAAATGGTCTTACCTCGTATACAAGTTGTAGGGGCATCGCTAGATTGCATTCTCTAGATTCCAAATTTTTACATGTATGGCATGTCCTAACATGTTGATGAGAATCATGAAACACATGGGCCAATAATAACCTGATCTCAAAGTTTGATGTGCCTGGGCATCGGTTGAACCGTGCCCAGTACCATGTCTACCATGAAACTCAGCAATGGCTTGTTTTATCTATTGTTGATCCAGGCAGCATAAATAGACACCTTCAAAGTTCCTCTTGTACAAGGCTCCTCCTTTGAGAATATAATGGGAACCCTTTAGTATCCATTCTCTTCTCTAAGTGGTATTCATTCCATCAAGACATTTGTTGTTAATCAACAAGAAGATCAAATCAGCATACCATGGGTCACCCGTGAATGATTGTACTATGTACTATTGACATGTGATTTTGGGATCAACGCCTACCATGGATTTAGAGAGGCCTTCTCCTTGAACCAAATTCAGAGGGTGAATTTCAAGGTCAAATTCCTATAGAATTTCCATCCACTTTCCCCTTCTTTCTCCTAGCTCGGTCTTTATAAGAAGAGATTGTACTGCAAGGTCAAGGACTATGGAAATGATCTGACTGTGGAGAATGTAGTGTCAAAACTTCTTAACTGCTTGTACCAATGCAAAATATTACTTATCCAAGAGTGGATATATAATCTCAACATTCTTGAATGGAGAACTCATAAAAGCTATTGGCCGCTCATTCCCTTCACCTTTCCCATGTGTCAAAACAGTGGCACATGAATGATCAGATGCGAAAGAATAAATATAAAAAGGAATCAAATAGTCAGGGCTGGTTAAAATAGGTGCCTCTGAAATAGACTATTTGACTTGTGAGAAGGAAGCCTTATCTTTGTTACTCCATTCAATATTTGCATCCTTCAACATCATCTCATTAAGGGGTTTAACAATTTCCGTGAACCCGGTTATGAACTTTCTTACGAAATTTATCTTTTTGAAGAAAGATCTCATCTCCTTTTTGCTGCCAGGCATGGTTAATTTCAGGATGGACTCCACTCTGTCTGGGTTGATTGAAATCCCCCTTTCTAATATTATGTGACCCAATAATTTCCCTTCTAAAACCTTGAACACACATTTCTTCGGGTTCATGGATACACAATAGCTTATACATTTTCAAAGGACCTTTAACAAGTCACTAGCATGGTCTTCCCTATTCTTGTAAAATACAGTCAAATCATCCATGTAAATGATAATACATTTAATACTAGATCTTTAAATGCAACATCCATTCCATGGTGAAAGGTGGCTATAGCATTAATGAGACCAAATGGAATCCTTTGATAGGAAAATGTCCCCCACTTGGTAGTGAAAGTAGTCTTCATTTGTCCTCGTAGTTAACTAGCACTTGATTGTATCTTGAATATCCATCCAAGAATGACATCATCTGCAAGTCGTTAACTATAGGTAGCACCTCGTCAAGAGAAGGAAGTGGGTAATTATCTTTCTCTGAATTTTTTTTGAGGTTTCTAAAGTTGCCACACAATCTCATTTCCCCACTCTCTTTATGAATAGGCACCAAATTTGCAACCCAAGTCAAATGCCTTACCAGAAAAATGATCCTTACTGACAATGGTTTATGCAACTCCTTGAGAATCATAGGTTCAATTAGAGCATTAACTAGATGATGCTTCTGATGGAATGGATTTGCTTTGGGGTTTAAAGGGATGGTGTGCATTATTACCGAAGTATCAAAGCTTTTCAGATCTTCATACCGCTAATCAATTATTGTGATATCTTCTTTCAGTAGCTTCAAGATTTTGTCTCAAGTGACCTTCAAAAAATTCTTGCCAATGAATATGTTTCTCTTTGGGCTTGAGTTTACCAAATTGTATGATTCATACTTCCCTCCATCACTATCGATAGGAAATTTTTCGTGAGCCCCATGGTTAGAATGGAAGATCCTTTCTAGTGCTACCATTCCCTTAGGAATGTTGTTGGTTTTTATATTAATTATTCCCTCTATGTCACAACCTTCTGGGTTCGAGTCTCCCTAATCTCTATCAAATTCATCAATTATTTTCCCTTCGAAGACATATGAACTCGCCAAGAAGGCAAGTATATGCTCATCATCATCAAAAACCTAGAAATTTTGGATGTTGTATGGAATGGCTGGGATCAACACTAATTCCATGGAGAACTACTTTAACTTGGAATCTTACATGGGTTTGAAAGTACTAGAAGCAACAACAAGTGCATCTACAATTTGATTGTCCTCTCTGGGGATCAATTTAATACCAAAAACAATGAAGTATTCAATCAAGCTCCATATTCTATTTCTATATGAAGTCAGCCTTTTATTGTGGCATGTGTATTGGTTCTAAACCTGCTTGACTATTACCTTAGAATCTCCCATGACTAGAAGATTTGTAACTTTCTTGTAATGCACAAACATCAGTCCCCTAGCAAGCACTTCATACTCTACGAAATTGTTAGTGCAGCCAAACTATAACCTGTAAGAAGCAAATTATGTTTTCCCTTTCGGGTTGGTTAGTTCTACTCTAACTCCACTCCTAGTTTTAGATTTGGAACCATCAAATTTGAGGGTCCATATTTGATCTTGAGACTTGGGGTTTCTTTCTTCAGGTCAGCTGTAGGTGTTTGCTTAAAAGAAATAGGAGGCGTCTTAGGTTGGTCTGAGATATTAAGATTGGGAGGCTGTTGTAAATAATGACTGTCAAGTACTTCATCAATATTTAAAATGTGGGTGGAGACTGTTTCCTACACCTCATCATGATTAATAGTTCTACAACTCATTTTCTTTTTGAGAAATACCTTGGGAATTGGAAGGTTAGCAGGGGTGAGGTTATTAGATGATTCCTGAAGTTCCTCAGCCTCATTTCGTAAGTTAGAAAATAGGATTTGAGTTTGACCAATTAGGGGGAACACTTCTTCTTGGGTATTGTTCTCCCTTGTCAAAATAGTCGCATCCTTAGCTTCAAATGGAAACTAATTCAGAGATGTTTTGGGATTGTGTCTAGAAGTCTCTCCTAACTGATGACATGATTAAAAATGTTTAAACAGGGTTGACACATCAGCTTGGAGTGGTTCTGATAATGGACCACACACCAGTTTAGCAGTAACAAGCTCCATAGATCGACATCTTATATAAGGACCAACTTATCTTGTTGCAATTTCTAAATTAAAACTTGTTGGTTGACTATGGTCATGGGGTCACTATGTACTAAAGGCTGTGAGAAATTGGGATTAAACATTGAAAAGGTCATAATTTCTTCCCTCCTATAAACTCCTATCTCAATTTCAAAATAGGCTACTTCGTTGGGATGGTCATACTCAGTGATCATATGCTTCAGGTAAGGTTCACTTTCAATCCTAATCTAAGTTGCTACCCCTTTCCATGGTAGCCACATATGCGAGAAATCTAGGGATAGGTAACCTCCTATAGCCTTCATCAAATCCCTACTTAACAACATGCAATATGTTTTAGCAATATCAGCAACCTGAATATCCATATAGTTTTGGATCTATGGGTCTAATCCAATTTGTACATGCACATTTTTTAGTTCTCCTATGACATTGACCTCATTTTTGTCTAACTATATAACTTTCTTATGAGTTTGAATTGGGGCTAAAGCCAACTTTTTACAAATAGAGAAAGGCATAACATTACCTGAGGCTCCAAAATCTAAAAGGCAGTTATGTAGATTCTTCCCAAAAATTCTCAGACTCAAAAGAAATGGGGGTGTCCCCATCTTACCTCTATACAAGGTTGTGTTCATGTTAGTAGCTGGAGTTTCCTTAGTCTTTCCTTTCAACCGATCTACCTCTTCAAAGGCTTTCAACATGATTTTGCGTTGAGCGAGACACCACTTCAGAATATCAAAGAATGACAATGAAGTCATCTGATTTTGCATCTAGAAAATAAAATCAAATTCCATACCAGTATTACTCTGTTGTTTAGGAACAAAAGTAGTGTTACCTTTGTTGGGAAACCCAGGTGGGCCTTTTGGTGGAGGTGGATTATTATCTACGTTTTTATTAGGGGGAACCATATTGTTTGGAGGGGTAGATGTGGTAAAGGGTCCCTTGTTCTAATTTCTTAGAAAATGGCCTCCCTTAGTCTGAAAATCCTAAGCATCATATGCATCTACTTCTAGTTCATTTTATCCTTGCATAGGAAATTGATATTCTTCATCCTTTTTCTCAAAATCCATGGTTGTATCCACAAATCCATCACCTTTGTTGGGATTACCATGTGGTGGTTGGGAATCAATTTGTGCCATCTTAAGCACTTTTTCCATCACTGGGCAGGGTAAACCCACAAAAGTGGTTTACAATTCGAGTGAGGAAGGAAAAGTTGCAAAAAATGACCCCATGCAAAAAAAATTGGTTTTTGGGGTTCGAATGAACCCTTTGATTTGAGTGAACTAAAAGAGTGTTTGAATGAACCCTGGTCCGAGTGAACCAATTAAATGCAAGGTCCCACCATTCCCACCAAAAAACACAAAGAAAACATTTTTTGAAAGGGGGTTAGAATGAACAAGGGTTTCAATGAACCCTAGTTCAAGCAAACCCCTAGGGGTTTGCTTGAATCCCCCCTTGTTCACCCAAACCCCCCTTTTCCCACCTTCTCACCCTCTGGCACCAAAAAGTCCATAATTTTGCACTTCAAAGCTCAAGTTGAGGATGAACATGGAGGAGACTCCACAAACCCAACTAGATGATGGTAGTCCTCGGAACGAGCTATCCAATGAATATAATTTTAATATGTTTTGGTTTTATTATGTACTTATTTTTTTAGTTTTATTAAACATAGGTTTTTCAATGAAAATCAAGCTCTATGTTCTACACATTTGGAAAAATAGCATATTATCAAAAAAAAAATTGAAAAATATGAGTCCACCAAATATTGAAGTCCTTGATCCAACCAAAAAAAAAATTGAATTTTGATATATACAAAAAAAATTACACATTATATAGTCTGCCTATGTTTGAATTGTAATTGGTTTGACTTCGAAACTTGATTAAGCAAAAAATATTCAATAAAAGATTTCCAAACCAATTGGAAGCACTAGATATCGTAGTTACAAATCTAAATTCAAAAAAAATAGAATTTTATCCTTCATGGAAAAAATTTATGCATTATACAGTGAGCATCACTCCCTAAAAATGTTGTTTACTAAAAAAACTAGTTTTTGAAGGAGATGGAAAAAGAAGTGCAATCTAATTCCAAATTTTTTGAAAAAAATATATTTAGAATCTACAGAAAAAATGTCACAAATCACTAGTTTGCATCATCTTCAAACTCCTCATGGTTTAGCCGCTATAGGTGCCTGAAAGTGAATATTAAGTTAGAAAAAAATATTTCAGTGTCCATTTTGGCCAAAAATTGTAATTCAATATTTTGGGATCACCCGATAATTAACCTTAGAATGCATGGTAGTGTCATGAAATCAACACCAATTAGTCATGAAATTCAAATCTGCAACATTTGCACTATGTGGTTTGTCTTCATTGGCTTGATAGTTATGGGGAACTCCTCCATTGTTTGGTCTACTATCCCATTTTTAGTTGTTGGGTCTTTTGTTGTATCCCCTATTCTAATTCTGGTAGTTTTGATTCTGGTAATTTTGGTTCTAGAAGTTTCTTTGATTCTGATTGGTGTTCTAGTTGGAGTACTTGTTTTGTTTGGAATACCCTCCCTGATTCTAGTAACCCTAATTCTTATTTTGGTTTTGAGGGGGTTCAACATGAATTGGGCCATTTTGTTGGTCACTTGGGATAAAGTTTTCTTTAGAGTTTCTAACTCAATTGTCAACTAAGTAGTGTGTTCATTTTTTGTAGTTGTTACAGCTAATGGGTGAGTCGTGGGCTTAGATTCTCTAGTATGATTATGATAATTTTGAGTTTGTTGGGAGGAGTCTAAAGTCCCACCATTGACCCATGGTAATGCAGGTGGAGGTTGTAACTTAGCCAAAGGTCCATAGGCAGAGTGAGACATCCCTGGGACTATATTGAATAGAGGATTTGGGCTAGGCATCATAGGATATCCTATGGGAGGGAAGACCCCTCCCAAACCACCTGATTGTGAACTTATTTTTTGCTACAGTTTGATGGCCAAGTGATATACCTTAGAGAACAAATCAATGTCTGATACAAGGTAAGTTCTTTGTAGAAATAAACTAATCAGTAGGTCCATGGCCTTTAGGTATGCCTGGATGGCAATATTCTTAGCCACCAGGAATGGTTCTTGTAACCATCTATACATCCTCTAAAACCATGTGTTACACAGAGGCGATGGTTTGTGTGGTTCCTTCCTAATTGTGGCAAATTAGTGGTATAAGATAGCTGGGTTGACATAGACCTAGAATTGGTTAATGAAAGCATCTTCTAAATTTGTCCAACTCGGGATGGATCTGGTAGGAAATTTTAGGTACCAATTTTAGGCCATATCTCCCAATGAATAGGGGAATAGTCTACATGCAATGTCATGATGGGCTATTTGATCCCAAGTGTAGGCATCTTTGAATGCCTAGATGTGCTCTTCAACACTTTGTGACTCTCCATGGGCATACCTAGGACAAAAATTATTTGGATTCTTAAGCATCTCATGTATTCCAATAGGGATGGTTCCCAGTGGTGAAGGATTATTCACAAATAATACCATTCGCAGTGGTGGATTGGGTTGTGCCAGCTATGGTATTGGTGGAAATCTAGGTGGAGTGGGTGGTGGTGTTAGAACCCTATAGGTTCTGGGTCTAGTAGGAGATCGGAGTTCAAGTAATGGCTCTGGATTTGTAGTAGATCTCATAACTCTTTCAAACCTGCTTGGTGAAAAGGACCCAATTCACTCGAGTTTGTTCCTTTAGGCCCTACTTCTAGCACCAGTTCTATTGATGGTCAAAAGTAACATAGCAATGTTAAACAGAATATTTCTACTCTACTCCTAAAAAAGATAAACGATCTAAAACCACCTATCTTCCAAGGTCTCTGTAGTTGGTTCTCAACTGTGATGTTATCATTTAGTGGTCCATGTAACCATAATATTCAATGGGCCTGCTAGCAAGTGAGTACAAACTAGATAGTACAAAGTAATTTAACATTGAGGGGTTTAAATAAATAGAAAAAGATCGATCAGGGTTTAGGACAAAAAAATATGAACATAGATTCCTTTAAATTCAAATATGTAATCCTTATAATGAGTGCTTTTCCTAATTAACTAAAATTGTAGAACAACACAATATGAAACAATTCATACCATCACATTCATTTGCAGTCCAGATTTAAAGCATACAACCATTCATCATCACCTTTTTAGAATAGAATTTTCAACCATAAAATACCATAATTTATAGATCAATAAACATTAAGAAACATCATCCACAGATAATGCAATAAATGGTTTTAAACTCAGAATCTTCTATTGATTTTCATCAAATAAAAAGCATTGGCATACGAATAACCATTGTTTATCAGCATTACCATTAAACTAACAACTTCTAAAAATAAAACTAGTTGCATAAAAACTGTAAAATTGTTCAAGTTTCTTGCATAAAAAGCTGAAAAAAAAACTATATCTAGTTTCTAGGTAGCCAATATAACTTCAATCAGTCGACCCTTACAATCAGGAAAAAATTCTAAGTTATAGACAAGAATTAAGATCAATTTCTCCAATCAAAAATCAGGATCCTCAAATTTAGGGATTGGATCCATAATCATAGGGGGCACCTCCAATTGAGTTTGAGTCTTCTCTTGCTAAATTTCTAGTACCTGAGAAGTACACCATATGTCCATCTAACCAAAAATTATACTCGGAGTCACTGCTAGATATACTGTTGATCACCACGCCCAGTCCCTAGTCTACCAAAATTGACATCGAGTTGTCCACTTATTCAAAAACTAATCTAAAGGTATCACTTGTCCAAAGGGTGTCTAAAACTGATTCACACTTTCAATTTCATCCTTTTCAAAAACATAAAATATTCTCATTTACCTTTTACCAGTTTCTTTTGGGAATCCATGGAATTAATCATAGTTGTCAAAGAATTCATTTATCACCCTTTCATCAGGTCCATCAACCCAATCTACCTTAAACTTCCCTCCTTTGAGCTCTCTAACAGCTATAGCAACTACTTCTCGCATTTGACTAATATGTTTTACATCCCATAAAGTTTCAAACCTTATGTTCATTAGTTTATCCAAGACAGTCCCTTCAGGCCCATCACTCTCATTAAGTAGCTACTTTAATCATTTACCCCATCTATCATTGATTTCTTGCAATGAACTCCATCATCCACTATGAGGAAAAAATTCAGTAACAAGTTGTGTAACAATTTCCTTAAATACACCTATATATTTCCTTATGTCATATTGAGCTTTTAGGAGAATTGTTTTGTGTTCAATAAGCACTTCAGATTTATATGTAGTGGTTTTTATGGCCTTCTTAAGATACTCGGGATCCTCATCACCTATAATATCATATTGCTTGTATCCTTCCTCTAGAATTTCCCCAATCTCTTTCTTAAAACCATCAAACCATTTATCAAATGAGGTAGGCTTTTGTCTCATGATATTCAACCCATCCACCTCTTTTTGGCTCATTAAAATAGGGATTTCTAATGGTGTTAGATGCTCAGGGGTGGATATAATTAATTCTTTTAGAAAATCCTCCATCTTCCCAACCTGAACCTTAAGCTCATCCTTATCTTGCATATCCTTGATCAGTCATGATTTGGTGGTCGTGGCAACAATATCAATTAGATTTATCTGTTGATTTCTTGTCTATTTACCCAGATTGACAATACTTACCTGATAATCTGTAGCTTGTAATTCCCTATCATATTTATCAGCTATAGGTGTAGCAATTTTTGCTATCAAGTCTCCATCATCAGTTAACTTTGTAGAATGAACAACATGGGGTTTCTTCCTTGGCTTCACTTTATCTATCTCCTTTACCATTTCATCCCATGTCACTGACTGAGCTTGAACTTGTTGTTTCTTTGCTAAATTTAGCTAGAGCCAAGTGGGAGCAGTTGGCTGGGTTACCACCTGTTGAGCACTAGGAGGTGTAGAAGAAACGCTTTTCATTTTTTTCTCAAAAGAGATTATCCCACTCTTCTTATTCTTTTTGCAATCTTTCTTGTTCCATTTTCTCATTTTGAGCTCTTATTTCTTCTATCTTTTTCATTTTTGCCTCCTTTTGTGCAGCTTCCTCTTCATATCTTAACCTCTTTTGTTCTAACTTCTTTGCATGGAGCTTTGCATCTGTTGCTTTATCTTGCTCAACTTTCTCCTTTTGTTCCAACTTGTGTGCAATGGCTTCTTCTTCAACCCTCTTTTGTGCCTCAATAGCTTCCTTTTCTTGAGCTAGCTCTTCAATTTTCTTTCTTTGTTCTTCTTCCTCACTAGATAACTCTTCAGTAGCTAATCTTTGAGCACTTTCCATTATTTATTCCTGTTCATCTTCAATAAAAACATCATTCATTGTAGCTTCACCCCAGAGACTTCCTTCTTCAAACCCATTCTCCTCTTCTCTAGGTTCCTCCTCAGCCTTCTCCAGATATTCTTCCCATTCTACTCTTTCTCCTTCCTAAGAAGAAGTTTTCTCATAGTCTGAGGGGATAGATGAATCTGTTACATTGATCATAGGAGGCCTCTCTTCTTCACCAACTACCACTTATGAATTTGATGGTGTAGTTATAGGAGTATCCTCAGTTTGTAAAGGGACAGTAGAAGGTCCTTCTTCATAAGCTTGTTTTCCAAGGTACAAAGTTGCTATGGGTATAGCACCAAGACCTGAAACAACCCCTGCAGTAGAAGCAACATAAGTAACTTTATCTTTTTATGAGGCTTCAGTGACCTATTTTACCAATGTTTCCTCTTCTACTTGAGTAGGCTCTTCCATGGCTGCCTCTGTTGCCGCAACAGTTTTCTTTAGCCTCTTGTGTTGTCTTGTTTTAGTAGAGGAAGTAGGTTCACTACTAGAATCCTTCTTCCTCAAACCCTTAACCATTAGTTTCTTTAAAAGGAGATCAATCCATTTCATACTTCTATGCACCACTACCCGTGACACTTTACAAATATTAGTTTCCTCCTTTTCCATTCAATTAATTGGCTCCAAATCCTTAGTATCCACTTTATCCATTTCATAATGGGGATCAAGAGTGGTCCTATCATCATTAGTGCCTTCTAGTATATCCTTTTTAACCTCAAAATCCTTCATTTGGGGAATTTTCAATCTTTCATATCCCCTTTTCCTTACTTCAAATTGATCTTGCAAGTTGGCCCAAAAGTCTTTGAGAAGTGGTCGATGATGGGGAAATTGTGAAGCATATAAACCATACATTTTTTTCTTTGGATAAAAATGTTTCTTGGATGTATGTTGTTGGAAATTCATGGACTGAAACTCTTCAATTGTTGTTTTTTCTTCTATTGAAGAGGTACAAGAATAAAACAACAATAGCATTTTGAAAGAATGGTAGCTAGCTTATGCTATGCAGAAAATTTGGCATTCACCTCTGCTGCCTGACGAGCAAACTCCATCAAGACCCATCTATCACTAAAACACCTTGGCAACCTGAAAGGGTGCCCATCATATCCAAACAGTCTGAAATAGGTAGATTTGTGGTATTGGATAAACCAATAACCCTACTCTTCAATTAACTCCATTTCCTCCGTGGACAATCTGAAACCAACATCACTTGTGAGATGATTAATAATAGTATATAAAAATGCATCATTAACTCTTTTAAATTTTTTCTCCATTGTCTTGAACTCTAGTTTCCCATAATATTCCTAGACCTTCTTCTCATCTAGGCCATCATCCATTGACCCTTCAATATTTAACCTAGGAAAATGTCCCATCCTTGCAGCACAATATATCACGTATGAACACATATAGAATGTCTTGGTTTCTATTACTTTCAATAGTTGATCATGGATGTTATATGAAATTATCTACCCCCAATCCAAATGTTGCTTCCCCTCTAGAATTGGTTGAATGAATGGAAACATCTAATGTTCAAAGATATGAGTTTTCTTTGCCAAATACTTTTTCCAACAATGTGATCATGCCTCCAATGTCCTTAGAAAATTCAGACCTCTTAGGGTTAGGTGGTACCTTCTTTACTAATTTTTTCTCTTTCTTAAGCCACCTTTCATTAATTACCCTTTTGTTTCCATCCTCATCTGCTGCCCACAGTTTAAGTGCATCAATTTCAGTCATAATCCTGAGATTAAGGTAAGGAGGAGGATCAAAAACTAATCTAATCATTGTTGGGGTTAAATCAATTATTACATTGCCCTATGAATCAATGCATTTCCTCTGAGTTGGATTATATGTCTGTGCAATAGTTAATATAAATTTTGGACATTAATATAAATTTTGGACATTGCACTACAATGGGAAATGTAGATAACTGAGACAACCCAGAATTTGCAATCCTCTTTGCCCTTTTTGTAGCATCTTGTGAAAATAGTATCCTTACGAAACTAGTCCAAATCAATATGTCCCACTAGTGTGTTAGTGATCTTCATAACATCAAACCCAAACTTGGATGGTACTAGGGTCCCTTAGAACTTATACTTCATTGTGAGAGGGACTTGTTCTAGTTTTAGCTTATTGGCCTTTTCCCCCTTTGATGTTCCTTTAGTGGGAACTTCCTCCTCTAAATCAGACATTTTTTAATTACCCTGCAATATTGAAAATTATTAGACAAAGAAGAGATATGTGAAGAGAAGATTAGCACAATAATTCATATTAATTTTTTTCTCGTTCAAGATAAATTCCAATTCTACAAGTTAATTCAACATTTTTAGGTTTCAGGTTAGTGATGGAACAAAGAACCTGAACATTGTAAGAACAGTACTGAATTATATCAGAAGTCAGGATCGGGGAAAACCTTGAACCTAAAAGTAATATAACACTTTTTAATTCTATCGGACATCAGAATCAAGTTGTGGTCGAGCACCCATATCTATAGTGATGAACCAAGTTTAGTGTCATTCTACGATCTGATCCCACAATGTGTTCGGGAATCAAGATTGGGTCTTCACGAAGTAGTGATACTTAATAAAAAGATTCAATGAAGAGTTCTCTCTGAGTTATAATCCCAATGATGAACCGGAAGTCAGAATCGAGATATGACTTAACACTAGACCCATAGGAGTGAACAAGTGTAGGCAACATCCTAAGTTCTGATCTCGCAATGATATCATAAGTTAGAGTCAAGATTTCATTAAGGACCCGACCTTAAGTTTGTGCAATGGGAATAGGTCATATCTGAGTTTCGATCTTGACTCCTTGTCAAAAGTCAAGATCAGATTAACACCAAGCAATGGAACCTAATGATATGTCAAAGGTTTGTTGTCAATCCAAAATCTGATCCTAATAGTAACTTGGGGATCGGAATCGGGATATAAAGTGATACATTATCAAACACCCTTAACATATTGAGGTAACGATCCAATCCCCAGTCTTGACTATACATCGAAAGTCGGGATTAGAGTGAGTGAAAGAGTGATACCCAGATGGTGGTAAAAACACAAGTGTAGTTTTGATTCCCAATTTTGAAATAGATGCAAGAATCTAGAATAAAACAATCAATAATAAACAAATGAAAAATAGATATATGTTCAGTATCTTTAAATTGCACCATCGAGATCAGATTGGTTGGGGTTCAATATTTTTGATTTATAATGGTCAAAATTTAAAATTTATCAATTGAAATGCACATTCAACTAGGTATCATGGAAAAAACCTAGAAAACTATGACACAGTGGGATGAAAAATCCCACGAACAGAAAATAAAACAAAATGTACAAGATTAGAAAAATGCACAATGAACCAAAGGATTCGATAATGGAGAAAAAACACCAAAGGGTGTGAAGGAAAATAGAAACAAACCAAAAAGAACAAACCAGAAAAGAAGGCAAGAAATCAAACACATGAAACAATGAACGAAGCAAACACAGGAAAACCAAGAATGAAGGAAAAACACAGGGCAAAACACCAACCTCCAAATGCAACCAAAAATCTGATAGCACGGTGATAAATCAAAGTGCCTCCTCAAACCCTAACTCTTAGTGTCACTCTAGTTCATTCCGTCAAACTGTACAAGCCAAAATGAATGGAAACCTAGGAGCAGCGGGAATAAAAACCTGTTTGCATGTGTGAATGGTTAGACATTAATGTAGGTTGGTTGGGCCTCGGCATCGGGGTGGAACTCATTAATGCATAATCACAAGAACAGAGGTAAGCATGAGTTGGGATCGAGACTTGAAACGACACCTAACTTTCAATGAGTGCAAAGTTCAAGTTTTGGTCTAAAATCTAATTTCGAAAAAGACAAAGAGAGTCAAAAGTAGGGATCAAGATGGAAACAGGAACAAGAACTTTGGAAAAGTTCTTAGTTCTAGTTCTGATCTAATGTTTGATTCCAACACAAGGAAGATAAATGAAATTCAAGATCAGAGAAAAAATAGAAAGACCTTTAAGGGTGTAAGGTGATGGCTCCAATCCAAAACCCGACTCTGACAAAACAAAGAAAAACACAAGGAAAAGTGTGGGGATTAGGATCAGACCATAAATAGGAAATTGAACTTTGAAAAGTAACAGGTGTTGGTGACAGTCTGAAACCCAAACTCGAAAAACAAAGGAAAATAAAGACTTAGGAGAAAAAATACAACTCCAAAATCCCGAACAAGAATACCAAGGACAAAAGAAACAAAGGAGGACCCATTTTGAAAAAAAACAAAAATGGGGTGGTTATGCAAGGCATAACATGTCCAAATCCAAAAGGCACAATATTCAAAGCCTTAGACATGCATTTGGACACATGTAACATATTCCCTTACACCCCTTCCAAGTGTCAAACATGTAAATAGTATTCTTCCAAGCTTGGGTTCCCACAATATGCTAAAAATAGGCTATGACAGATGCCTTACACATCTTACAACTATCATAGAATCTATTATAACTGATAGCACTTATAGCTATAAGATAATCTTTCATAACTGGCTAAAAATAGTTGATTCTCTTACATCCTGTCATAACCCAACTTGGGCACCAACTTTCACCCATGCATTCAAATATTCCTTATGATGTGTCATAGAATCTATCATATGTCATAGATTCCAAAGTGGGATGCCTATGTCCACTTGGGATGATGATGTGTCATCTAATCATCTCCAACGGGGATGCCACCAATGGGTCCCAATTAGTGACATGACACCATAGGCATTTAAATTTTACAAATAAATACATTAATTACATAAATTAAATCAATATTAGGACTCTAAGGTTGAGACACCTTAGTCCCAACACTCCTCAACCTTGAAAACCTTCTTCAAGGTCTGCTATACATGCTTCACACTTTGCAATTTGAAATTAGGTTGGCAATAAACATTCCCACAGTGGATAGGAACAAAAATCATACCAAAACAAAACTTATTTGGGACCCAAATTAACTCTTGCACACCACACTACGCCTTCATGAGTATTCAAACATCTTTGAATGTAGTGTAAACACCAGGTCAATCGTTACCCATGCAAACACATTAAACATTGAATTACATGCTTCCTTTGAATAATCCAAAACTTTCGAACAACAAACTTCACCCAAACACGATCCTAGAACATCCTAGAAACCAAAAATCTCCCTCGCAACAATTCAATCCTTCGAAATGTACACAGTTAGTACACTTAGACTACACTGCCAAACACTGCAACTCTACAATCTAATTTCTAGAGTACCAAGTCACAAATCATCTTAACATAGGCAAGAGAAAATATCATCAACTCTCCTTAAGAACCACAATTTCTAAAGAACAACTACGAATAAATGTTGATTAAATACATTTCTCCCAGACACATCTGTAAGCAATACTACAAAACTAGTTCACACACTGATGAACATAACTTCCTCTAACCATCGATCTAGAAGCCAAAATTCTAGATATAGAAACTATGAACATCTCTTGTTGGGAAAATGTGTCTCAACCTTGCAATTATATATGGTTTTTTCCTACTGACACGTCAAGGTTTTTTTGTTAACACGTCAAATGAAAAAAGACCTTGTAAAACCCTAATTCTAGAAGGTTCCAAAAAGATTGTTATAAGGAACTAGGATGTATGTAGACAGTGGTGTATTATGAGAGTTTGATAGTAGTCATGTTTTCTCTTGATATCTAGTGGTGATACTCCTGTGAGAAGTGTGCTTTGCGAGTATATTGTAATCTTTTTATTTCTAAATAATATATTGGGTGGCTTTTGGAGTGTGGGGTTTTTCTCTCGAAAGGTTTTTCCCCACGTAAATTATTGTGTTGTGGTATGCATGATATTTGTGTGTATTTTTGTTTAAGTTTTTGTAATTGTTAAAGATCTATAAAATTTTGCATTTCTCTCCTCTCAATATTGGTGTAGGAAGTTGTTCCACTACCTTAGCTTCCTTACATCTCTAACCAACATATCCAAACCAGAAAAGAAAATCTTTAGCCTAGAAGAAATGTGAAGCAAAACCAAAACACCTCTGCAACACCCTATTTCCTTGTTTTAGCAATTTTCTCAATATCCTCAACACCTAAACCATAAATAGAATCCCATCAAAGCAACACCAGTGGTTAACATCAAAAACTTAACTAATGAAAACATAATGCAACTAATCAAAGAAACAGTCTCTTCTTAACCACTACACTACTATCATCAAAGAAAACAAAGGCAGCAAAGGTGGAATCCAACATATCAAAATCCTGCTCTTAAAATTTATTGTCAAAAGCATTAAATTTTGAAGAAAGAAATCTAATATGATTTCATTCACATTAGGTTCACCAAAATGTAAAGGAGGAGATTCACTACTCTTAAGAAGAGGAGGTCTTAAGGAGTGAATATCCCTCAATTACCTCAAAAGACACTACTTAGGTGACAAGATAAATGATGGAGAATGTTTATGCAATTTAATAATGAGAATATTGAAATCACTTAATTACAAGAGTAAATGATAGAATTAAGTTCTCTAATATATAGAAATAGAAAGTACAAAAACCAAAAATTATACCTTCGAGTGGATTAGCTCTTGGCCATGAATGCCATTGCATTGTTGTCTCTAATGAAGCATATAGTAAAATTTTAGAGTCTATAATACTCAACTCGTTGTTGTTCATTTGTACACAAATAGGATAAGAAAAATGTTGGGGGTTGTTTATGGGCTTGCCTTAGTTAAACCCCCATTTCATTTTTTCCACCTCCACAAATAACTAGGTAGGATCAAGATAAATAAAATGCATAAAGCAAAGACATGATAGAAACAAACCCCAAAAAGGAGGAGACCCCCTATCATGAATATAATCAAATAAATAAATATGAGATTATGCAGACAAAATTATGTAAGATGAAATGACAAGAGAGCATTACCAATAGCCTATGGCTCCCCTCTTGTATTGGTAGACATGGTAAACTTATGAGTGAGAGGAGTATTAATGCACTCTATTAGCATTCCTTCTTTCTTTATGATTCAAGGTAATAAATAATATTATTTATTACCCCCCTTTTTTTTGAACGGCTACTTCTCTTGCTTGTTAAGAGCAATGGATAACATGAATTGGATTGGATCCAGAATAAGTATACAAAAATATCTTTAGGTACTAGATTCTATTACTCTGGTTTGCCCGGGACTTGAACCCAAAGCTCATTGGATGGAGTGGATTATCTTCTTTTTTTATAAGAGTAAGAAATCTCTCCCCAAACCGTGCTTGCAATTTTCATTGCACATGGCTTTCTCCATGTAGTGATTTATTAATCATTTGGTTGGATTTCCCGATGGAAAAGATCTATAAAATCCTAAATGGATCTTGGCAATTTTTCAATAAGCATTTCATTCATCAAATCAGTTTTTTATTTGTTTATTTTGCATCAATTGCTAGAAATTAGACAGGGGATTTATTTGGCTAATTTCTGAATTCTAAATTCATTCTCTCTGTAAACAATTTTCTGAAAAGGATAAAGAAATGAATTCTCGTTCTTTTGAAAATGATTTTGTAAAGAGACTGTTGTCTGAGATAATTTCTCTAGAGCTTCACTATGAGAGTGAGAGAAAGAGAGAGCCTTTAGTTATCAGTGTCTCTTCCTCAAAATGAGTTTGAATGATATTTTTGTTAAGATGCATGGGTGGGAGGAGCTATTACACACACATCTTTGCTATTATGACATGTATCATGGGTAGAGAATATAAAATATTAACATTTGAATCTCAAGGCGTATGGGGATGCTAGCACGTTGTGTAGAAATCCACGTGTTGCACTAGAGTCTGACCAAAACTTGCACGAGAATTAGACACTCAAGCTATTAGCATTTCATCATTGTTGCCTATGAAGTTAGAATTGTGAAATTCCAACTTATAGGTCTTTTCCATAAATAAGGTGAGCCTAAATGTGTAAATGTGAAACTACCACAGGATGCAATTTTATGACACTACAGTAACAGACGTTGATAAGATGGATCGAGTACCATATGAGATTCAAGAATAGGGACAATAGATAAATGAGAACAACTAGACCCATGAGAATATGATATTATTGTAGAGGATGTCAGCATAGATGATGGATGAGTTGGATAGGTCAAATCATGAATATCTACATAATTTTTCATGATAGAAGTTAATGCAAGAAAGACGAGTAGCAAGATCCAAAGATGGTAATGGTGATGCAATGTCATTCAATCTGACATCATAGAGGAGATGAATTTTTTCAATAGTGTCATCCAAATCTACAATGTGGGATTCTACAAGAAATCATGATATGTTTGGTAGAAATGCATCCCAATGTGTTGGATCTAGAATGATGATAACAATGTCTTGATGCAAATAATTAGTGGAATTCATGGATGAGTCAATACAAGATTTAAATGTAGCAACAAATGTTTCAAGATTTTGCAATCCTAAAAAGGTGTTTGATGAGATAATGTGAAATATGAGGACAAAAATCATCCACATATTGAGTGCTCTCAAAATATATGCATTTTAGTTTATAATTTATAGACATAGTCTAATTATTAGAAAATATCAATGTGAAATGCAAGATTATCCCCTAGAATGACTAGTTCTAAAACATAGGCCCCCAAAACAATGTGTAAGAAATTTTTACATGTATGAATATTTGATGCCAAATCAACTATTTAAAATGAATAGTGACTTTTACAAAATGGGCTATCCAAATTTGAAAAATGAATGTCTAAAATTGCACCCTTATGCAATTTCACATTACATCAACCTTCACTTTAGCTTAATGAAACGATAATGTGAATACCCACCTTCATAGCCTTCATTTCCATCCCTGGCCTTGTCATTTTTTGTCAATGGGGGAATTTTTGTCAGGGGTGATTATGCATCGTGTAGATTTATACACGCCATACAAACATCCTAATTGGATTCTTGATCCTATGGTCATTGGGACGTTACACTATCACTTACCTATGAAATGTAATGCCTCTGCAATTATAGGCACACTTGAAAATGACTCTCTTGCATACAATTTCTCATTTGAACTCATATTTATCCCTCTCACTCATTCATTCTCATTCCTTAGCATTTAGTCTCTCATTCTAGCACTTCATCCTCACTTTTTAGCATTTTCACTCTCTCCTTGCAACTCTACATCTTTTCTTGTTGGTTTAAGCTCTTCTACATCACATTCTTGCACATTCATCTCAAGCTCTCTCAAGGCATTGTTCTTCCTCTTGGCTTCACCAAGCTCGTTGGAGGGAGGGTAACATTTCCTTTATTGCATTATCATTCTTGTTGAATAGCATATTGTTACCTTGCATGTTTTACATCTTTTTCTAGTCATTTCATTATCTATCTTTCTATATTATTGTCTATTTAGTTATCCATGGAGGTGGAAACACCAAAGTGGGGTTTGAGCAAAGCAATCTTTGAAAACAACCCCCACACTTTTTTTTTTATTAGAAACACTTTTATTGGTTTTGTGTGCGCAAGCTATTTGTGAGGAGATTTTTGAGATGCTTCATAGCTAGACTACCCATGAGTTCATCCCTTTTCTTCCACTAATTTTCATTTTCATTAATATTTTATTTACTTATTTGAAAACGTTTTATGGATTTGATTGTGTTGTTATTTTTATCATCAATATTTCAAATCACACTACGTGATCCATCATCAAGATGAAAGAGAGTTGAAGGAGAAAATGAATTGTTGTAGACCAAGCTTGGTTAAAAAGAGAGCAAGAGGAGAGAGAAAGGGGAGGCACATGGTTCGAGGATTAAGGATGACTAGGAGAAAGAAAATAAGAACACAAGAAAAATGAAAAGAGAGAAGAAAGGAAGAAAAAAAAGAAACAAGGAGTCATAGGGAAACAAAGCAAAGAAAAAATCAAAAGAGACCACTACAATGCATGAGAAAATAGAGTAATTAATCAAAAGACAAAAACTTATTAATCTTGTTAATCTCTTCCTTTTGGGTTGTTCTCCTTTGGTCCCCCTTCCTTTCCCTACACCTCAGGTCTTTTTCTTCAGGTTTGTCTTGTTCTTTTATTAAGCTCTTGTCCTCTCTATCTCCTCTCCTTATGTACTTCATTTCTCTTCTCTCCTCATGCTTTTGGCCTCTCATTTTATTATCTAATCTCTCCCTTTAGTTTTGTGTTTGTTCGTTCTTATTCCTCTTTTAGAATTTAAGGCTTAGACTTTTAATTTTAAGATTTATTTGATTTAAGTTTTTTTTTTTTTTGAAATTATGTTACATTTGTTTGTTCTCTTTCCTCTTTTAGAATTTCAAGCGTATATTTTTAATGTTAAGTTTTATATGATTTAAGTATTTTTGAAAATATTTTATTATTCTTATAACTTAATTATACATCTTTAATTTTTTAGAATCCTTTCTTTTTAGAATTGTAAATTATTATTATTATTATTTTATTTTTATTTTTTTCTTAGTATTAATATCATTGATAATAACAACCTTTTTAACAATATTAATTGCTTCATTGATTAATGCTATAACATTTTCTCTCAACTCTAATAATCAAAATTATTAACATTAATGTTAATAGAAGGATTCTTTAATGTTCCTTCTTAAGAATTAAGATTATTGCTAATAATCTTAATTAATTGTTAATGTTTAAGTCTTAGTTTTTTTGTTACTTTGAATTTTAGATTTTTAGCACTATAAGCTTCTCTTTTATTGTTCATTATTGCTCTAATCTTTTTGTTATGAAAGTTCATTTTTGAATTTTATATCTTTGTATGTATTCTTAGAATCTTAAAGGAAAATCCTTTAATAGGATTATTTGAGTCTATCTTGTTTGTTAATAATTTTTGTAGATTGTCTTCCTTTTAGCAATTTTTAGTGTCATAGGATTATGATTTTTATGATTATTTTGAAATATTTTAACCTCCCTTTTTGTGTTATATAGTCTTTTTGTTTTTCTTTAATTTATTTATGTTATAAGATTATTTTGTTATTAAGTCTTGTATGATTTAATAGCATAATATGATTTTCTCTAATTATTATTCTCTTGAATAAGCTTTATCTTAGTATTAATTATTTATTTCATTAGTTTAGTCTTACATTATTAATTATGACTCCTAATCACTTTTTCTATAATTCTTAATTGTATTAAGGTCAATATTCTAAGATTTATAATCCTTTCTATAAATTTTTAAGATTAATCTTATTAATAATATTAATTAAGTAGATTATATTATTTCTCAATAATAATTATAAGATTAATTCTTATTAATTTGTTCTTTTAAGAAGATTAGGTCCATATTAAGCCTTTGTTTACTAAAAGATTAACAAGATTAATAAGTTTTTGTCTTTTGATTAATTACTCTATTTTCTCATGCCTTGTAGTGGTCTCTTTTGATTTTTTATTTGCTTTGTTTCCCTATGGCTCCTTGTTTCTTTTTTTCATTTTTTCTCTCTTTTCATTTTTCTTGTGTTCTTATTTTCTTTCTCCTAGTCATCCTTAATCCTCAAACCGTGTGCCTCCCCTTTCTCTCTACTCTTGCTCTCTTTTTAACCAAGCTTGGTCTGCAACAATTCATTTTCTCCTTTAGCTCTCTTTCATCTTGATGATGGATCGTGTAGTGTGATTCAAAACGTTGATGATAAAAATAACAACACAATAAAATCTAGAAAAAAATTTCAAATAATTTATGGATTGTGGAAACTTGATATCTTTAGTTTATTTGTTATTTAGTATTCTTCTTGTTGTACTTTTCTTATATTCCCAGCATTCTATTTAGTCTAGTTAAACTGTTAGACTTTATTTTCTAAGTAGTTATCAAACCCTAAGTGTTTCTTGTGGCTAACTCTATCTCTAGTCTATATGAGACACACACACACACCACTAAGATGCTAACATGTTGTGTTATCATCTTTGGTCCATGCTTTCATCCTCTAGCTGAGAGCTTGTATGTCTATCTTTCAAGACCTCTACGATGTGTCCACTCATCTTCTAAAGTTCTCTTTTCATAAAAAATCATAAAACCCAAAAACATTGCATAAACTCTCCCTTAGTCGAGCGTGATGGATGTCATCAATGAAATCTTCAAACTTTTCCCAGTTGATGTGCTAAGAGTGTGCTAGGAACTTGGTGTATTTTTTTCAAATTTTTTGACATGGGAGTTGCAAAATAAGATTTTTGGTCAAAAACATTGACATAACAAGATGAGGATGATGTTGCTTTAGCACCAATACTAGAAGATGTTCCTTTTGATTTCATTTTTTCAATTTTTTCTTGGGTACTACTAATAACTTGCTCAAATTCATTACTTGATTTCAATACCCCTACACTAAAACCCCAACCTTTGCTTGCAATTCACACCTAGAAAAATTCAATGTTACTGTTAAAGAATGAAGCCCAACGGTCGTGGCTTTTGGCATGACCCAACGGTTGAGGTCTTTGGCTGTTAGACTTCCTTTAACTTCTTATGTTGTATTCAAATATATACAGATTGTATACTGTAAAATATACTGATGAATAAGATTTTCCCTGCCAAGATAGTGGACGTAGCCAATATTGGTGAACCACTGTAAATCCTTTGTCTTGACTCTTTTCTTTATTTTTCTTTTCTCTGTTATTCTGCATTTTTCTGTGCATCTTCGTTTACAATCCAACATTTCTCCATAGCTCTAATACCAATTATTAAGTAATTAGACAAATTTAGATTCCATAAGATTACACACAGACACGGGAATTTAGCGTGGTTCGCCAATTTGGCTACATCCACAAGAGAGCAGGGCAATTATCCTATTATTCAATACAACATCATACATAGAGTTTTCCCACATATATACAATAGTCTTCAAGAGAAGACGAAGGGACATAGATGTCCATTGGGCTTCATATACCCAACAGTTACTTGATTATTTTTCACTCTTTCCTCAATCACTTTCAATTTGCACTTGGGATAAATGTGAAAGACATAATTATCATTTGAAATTCTACCAGCAAGGCCACTCGTACGTAGTAACTACTTACCTTTTGGGAAACACCAACCTCTTGAAGGAAAGGAGAGAAGGTATAGCTCATTATGCCAATCTTTTAGGAAATGTAGCATCAAGATTAGGAAATGCAATCTTGAAAAGACGTTTTCATTAAAAGCAGACTACAGTTTGCTAAAACTAGGGTCACTTCTCATGATGGTGCCAAGAAGGACGCGTGAAGGTGGTAGGAAACTTGGCAGAAAACTAAACTACTTACATGCATGCCACCACTTGGATTAATTACTCAAAGCCTATGAATCTCAATCTCGTACAACCTTCACACACTGGATTGCCCACTTGATAAATTTTTCATATATCTTAAACAGGAAAGTATTTTATTTTACTCATGTGGCTCCAGCCTAAATTTTCTATAAATTACCCTCATCTTTAATGCATAAACCATTCTAAATTTAGGCAAGTTTTTCTGTAAGTAGGTGATATGGGTACTCCCATTAGGTTGACCAGCAATAAAATTTAGTTGGCATTCATAGGATATGTAATAGATGATAGATTAAAATGAATGAGCAAGTCGAAGATCCACTTGATTATCAAATGGGTTCTAGTGGAGGAATTTTTTTGGCACTAATCAATATAGGGTAAATACTGATATTGTGTCTCGGTTTGTGGCATCTCTTCTTAACTTGAATGAGCCAAAGCCACAAATTATGGAGCTTACGAAAGCTCTTTTTAGCAAAGGTTATCTCAAAGGGATTGAGGAGGTTGTTGTCATAGCAATCCCAGCGGTTGGAATTCTCACAGTGATGAACCTGAGGCAGTTTGTTGATAGTGGTGAGATGGTGTCAGTGTCATGTCTTTTGTTTCTTTTCAGCTTTTGAACAATTATGATGGAGCAATACCATGAAAATTCAGCCCTTGCTTGCTCCTTCCTACTCAAGGTAATGAATATAGAACCTATTTATAGCATTGAGTGGTAAAAAAAATTTAAATATTTGGTCTATCCTTCTCAACCTATGGCAGGTGGTAATGCTGGCAGAGCATGACTCATTGTCAAACTCTTCAGAGTTTCTCTCTTATTTTTGATAGAGCTTCAATTGGCACATCCTTTTGAGTTTTGAAGATTGCTATTTTTTGTTTGGCTTAGTAGTAACTTGAGTTTCCAGAATTTTGCAATTATTTTGGGTCAGCACTTGCTTCAGATTCACTATCAGACCTCCTTCTCCATTATCTAAGACTTTTAAAAGTGTACTCTATTTGAATACATTATCATTTCCATGTTTTACTCTCTACTTTACAGAGCTTGCCAAAGCTCCTTCTTTTCCTTTGTAATCATAGGTCGAAGTGCCTTACACTATATTGTAAATGATTTTCGTATATGAATAAATATAGTTTCCCTTTCTTGTATTTTGTGTCCCATGGCAAAATTTTAGCACTTTACATTTTTTACATAATGGCACAAAATTTATAGAATTTACATAATTTACAAGAAAGCAAGTCTCATAAGAGAAAGGGAAATAATTAAAAGGATTTAAATGGATACCGTTCACCAAAATCTCAAAAGAATTTCCTTCCATGTCCTCAAATTTGAGTGCATTGCTCTCCTTACAATTTATAATAGCGAAAGGGGCTCTCCATAATGTATCAAACTTGGCATGTGATCCTTGTTTGGTAGCTCACTTGTCATATTTCATGACTAGATCACCCTCCTTAAAACCATGGTCAAACGCCTTCTTATCCAACCACCTCTTTACCACCTACTGGTGGTTTATCAGAGCATCACAGGACTTTTCTTGGGCCTTTTGGATGCTTGGAAACTTTCTTAGCCTTACCTCCATGCCACTATTTTCCTCAACCTCTAGGGACTTGATCCGTTGTAGCACTGGGATTTTCAAAGATATAGGCAACACTACCTCTTTCTCATAGACTAAATCATATAGCGAGGCCTTCAAAACTTTTTTTGGAGTCATTCGATCAGTCCATAAGGTTGCTCACAAATTCTTGTTCTAATCCATTTGGTGATCTAAACCTATCTATTTGATTAACCAGATTAGGTTTTTGTTTGTGAACTTCGCAAGTCCATTTCCCTATGGGTAGTGTAGACACATAAAAAATGGCCTCGACTTGCAAACCATATTTTCTATGACAACCATGCTTCTCCCTCACCTACAATTAAATAATTACCATTAATTATTTAATAACATTACCATTTATCCTTCAATTAAATAACATTATACATTTAACCCACTTTCCATCCCACCAAATAAATAATTAAAACAATTATTTATTATCTTTTGTCTCATTCTCATTTATAAATTAAACCATCATTTAATTCATAAGTCAACATTCCTCCATAAATCAAATAATTTCTATTTTCCAACTACCTCTTTTTCTCCACCATTGATTTAATTTCTTTCAATTAAATCTCAACCCTTTATTTCAAAGCTTGCCCTAACTTTGACCTAACGTTGCCCTAACCCTAATGCTCCTCATCACATTGAATCCAAGTCGTTGATCTTAGGGATTTACCAACTTCTAATCCTAGCCATCCATTGTCAATTTGGAATTATTTAAAAGGCCCTCTCTCAATTCATTTTAGACACACAGTCATTCAAACATTCATATACACACAAGTTATTTTCAGCATTCTTGAGAGCTTTTGAGTACTGGAGCACACATTACTTCAATATTTTGCTTGTCTAAGGCATAGGTGATAGTTGCACTCCAAATTTGAGGGCAATTATACAATTGGTAGCAAGATGGAGAAGGCCAATGGAGGTCAACCAATGGAAGCTTGAAGACTAGGTGATGTTGTTTCACTATTCTTATGCTTCTTGTTTTCATTGTGCGCTATTGTTGATTGGGGATTTAATAGTTTATGTTATTTGCACTTAGCTTGAAATTTCTCCCTACTACATTTGGTGAACCCGACATGAACGATAGTTAAAGGAAAGCTTTTGCAATGAATGCTGACATGAATTGGTCCTCTTTTACAGCATTTTGGATAATAATGTGAATCAGATTTTCCATCTTTTTCATGCATTGTTGTGTTGTTGTTGTAAGAAATTTAGATAAATGTTTTTCTTGTTTCTTCTATAATAGACGTTTTTGATGCTGGCATTTTGGATAATAATGTGAATTAGATTTTCCATCTTTTTCATGCATTGTTGTGTTGTTGTTGTAAGAAATATGGATGAATATTTGTGTTGTTTCTTCTGTAATAGACATTTTTTATGCTGGATTTTAGCTTTTTAACTTGGTCTACATCAGAAATATAATCCCCCATTCGTGTCATTTTTACCCTTGTTATGCTAAAATTCTACCCGAACCCCAAGACTTCCTGTTCTATTACTATTGTTACGAATATTGTTAACATCTGTGTGCATTCCATCATCTAAGAAGACATCTATAGAATTCTTAATACAAGAAGCTTTACCTTTATTATTGGAAATCATCAAATCTGAGTGGCTATCCCATTCAAATCCCTCAAAATCTAGCGCCTCTACGACTTCAAAGGACTGCTCATCCCATATATTGCCGCATAATGTCATCTAAGGACCAGTTCACGTATCTATGGCCATTTTTTTAATAGTTCCTGGTATCATTTTCCTAGGTTGTGACCATATATCATTTACATTTACAAATATTCACAGATAATTCATGTATCTGTGGCAATATTTAGAGGACCATACTATAATACAAGCTATCTAGCGCAGTACTATATTAGATAATTGACTACATTTCTGATGGAGTTAATAATTTTATAGTACTATAATACTGCAAATCACGTATCTGTGGCCATCTTAATAAGTTGATAGGAAAACAATACAGATAAGTTCACGTATCTTCCCATATATTGTCGCATAGTGTCATCTAATGTCGAAGGACTCTACATAAAGCCATTTTTTTATCATTTCCTGGTATCTGTGGCTGTCTAGCGTAGTAGACTAAACATAGTCAGTCTCCAAGTTTGAATCTAGCCAAGTCAGTATAAAAAAACCGATTGCTACATTTTAAATAGTAGACCAAGATTCAAGTTGTGGATCTCCGCCCGCCTCATCTCCAGCTGGTAACGTCACTTCAAACTGTCGATCTTCTCCCTACACTGCTTCATTACCTTTGGAACCTTGGAACCCTCCATTGTATGTTCGTATGTTTCACGATTTCCTCCCAGTCTTTAGTCTTCAGGTACCCTTTGATATTGGCGCACTTTTCTCCATAGCAATCAATCAAGCAGGCCACCGTGTCTGCCTTTTCCCAAAAGTCTTCAACCAGAAAGCTCGCCACCGCCTCCTACATATCCGTCAATCATGGCCATTTGATCTGGGACATCTTATAGATTTTTTACGCGAGTTGCAGTCAAGTCTTGTTTTTGTAAAAAGAAGGCGCAAAAGAGAGAAGAGAATCTATTACTGCAGGCTATCGACAGATAGCAAACATTTATAGTAATCAACATGCAACTCTATCTTCTTCTCATAAAAACCATGTGTATGAGGGCTTGCCACCACTAACAGTTGGCTAAACACACAGAGTGAATTCATTAATGTTGGTTGTCACTTTTGCGTTTGAAGTGTGGAAGTATTTACTTCACTGCTTTATCACAAATCTTGTTGAAGTGTTGACGTTTTTGTCAAATTTATCACCAATCTTGTGTAGATTTCTATTTCTGTCATATGGCACTAGGATCTCAAAAGATTTGGGTGGATGAGAACGGCGAATGGAGGCTTGTCGTAGCTGATAGTTGACTGAACACACTGATTGCATTCATTTTGTGATGAAAGTTCGTTGCACACACGCATGCATTCATTCAATCTACACTGAAATTTGGTTGAACATTAACTCTGCGCTAAAATTTGGATGAACACACAGACGACATTCATTAATTTTAACACTGCTTGGCACATCTGGTCAGCAGTATGTTTTTGCTTTTGAAGTGTTGAAGTTAAAAACTTCTACTTTGCAATGCCAGCCTAAAAGCTTCACTTCATCAGCCAAGGCAACTTCAGATCTTCACATATTTCAGCGCAAGCAAAAAAAAAAAAGAGCTCATTTTCAATCCAGCTATTATGGCTAAGACTTCTCAACTGAGGACGTCATACCTATTGAAGTCAGCATGCAATCTTATCTTATTCTCATCAGAGCCATACATATGAGGGCTTGCCGCCGCTGAAAGTTCGCTGAGCACAGTTCGTTGTTGTTGCCAGTTCACTGAGCGTAGGGGTGCAATCATCAATTTATATTTAATTTAGTTTTTTCTTTAAGTTACGTCCCATTTAATTTATATTTTTCTTTAACTTAGATCAGACTTAATTTAGATTTTGATTTAAGTCAGATTTTATTATAATTTCAATTTTCAATTAGCTTTTAATTATATTTTTATTTTTATTTTTAATAAGACTTTAACTCAATTAAATTTTAATTAGACTTTGGATTTTTAATTCAATTCTAGATTTAACTTAGATTTTTAATTTAGATTTTTTTTTAATTCAAGGGGTAAACACTTTTGACCAGAGCTATGAATATAACCATTCAACAATACCACCCCAACCCCAACGGGGTTTGAACCTTGGTGGCAAGAACAACAATGCCACCTATAAACCATCACACCATGTCAATACCGGCCGAAAATTTAGAATTTTAATCTAGATAATTTTTTATTTTATTTTTTTAAGTTTTTTTTTTAAATAAAAATAAATTAGTTAGATTTTTATTTTTATTTTTATTTTTTGATTTTTTCTAATTTTAGATTAACTGTGGTAATTAGATTACTTTTAGATTAGTTTGATTTTAGTTTTAATTAATTAAGATTAAATTGATTTTTAATTTCAATTAATGTAGATTAGATTAATTGTGATTAGATCAATCTTTGATGATTTTAGTTTTAATTAATTAAGATTAGATCAATTTTTTAAATTAGATTAATTGTGATTAGATCAATCTTTGATATTTTAGTTTTAATTAATTAAGATTAGATTGATTTTTAATTTCAATTTAGATTAGATTAATTGTGGTTTTCATTAATTTGCATTAGATCAATCTTAGTTTACATTAATTTAGATTACTTTGTTAGTTTAAATTAATGTTCATTTTTTTAGATTAATCATTAGTTAGGTTTAGATTAAACTTTAATTTTGTTAATTAGATTAATGTCATTTTTGTTTTCTAGTTTAATTTTGATATTTGTGACTAATCTTTGACCTTCTTTGTAGGTTCGAATGTCCACAATTTGAAAATTCAAACACTGAACCTTCATTTGTCAAAGATGTGAACCCAAAACTACTAATCGTGCTTTGTAGGGCTCTAGCTTTAGTTTGTTTTATCTTGCATTCCTTTTTCACATAGAATGATTAGTGGGCCTAAAAATAACTTGTGTGTTTGAGTTGACATCATAAGCGAGTTTAAAATTTACATGTGCTTGGATTGGCTTGTGGTTTGCATTTTGTTTCTAGGTGCGTATGCTTTTCTCTCACGCCATTTGGCAATCTTGAGAATCAAAAACACCTTTCGACATTTTGTATAACCACCCACACATTTGGATTTAGGCATTAAAATGAACATTCTTGTTTTCACTTTTGTGTAACCCTGATTCAATAATAGAAGTATCCTCTCCCCTTGTGCACTTGTGCAATCCTAGGTGAAAGAGAGATTGTTATTGACTCTAGGAAATTGGGCCTTCCTTGGTGGGAAAAAGTACTCACCCCAAGGTGACTCAGACCGGCAACGGAGCTCTTTGGCCAAGCTACCTCCAACTAGTATATAAATGTGAATCCTAATGAAAAACTTAGGGTTATGAGTGCGGATGTGTCATACGAACAAGTGAACTCCCCAAAACCTTGTTGAGTGTAACCTCTTTAGGTTGGAGTTCCTCCTTAATAGAGCTAATCTTTCCCCATGTATGGCCACTCGAATAGGGGTCCCAAACTAAAAACATTTATGTAGTAGCCAAAATCCCTTCTATTTGCTAGCGCAGCAACAGTTGTTGCAAAGGAATCCACATCCTCATAGTTCTTAGTAGAGGTGATTAGCCTGCCATGGGAGATTTATGGGGGTTGGAAGCTTGGTTGGCCTAAGAAGTGAGTGCACTATAAGGGGGAGCCTGTGCGGCCAAGCTTTTGGATTCACACGCTAAGAATAAGTGCAGCTGGGGAAACCCACATGGAATCTAGCGAATATTGTCCTTGCCTAACCTAGGATTGTGCTTGTCTACTTTGTGCATGTTTTCACATTCAAAGACAAAATAGTGTTTGCCAAGTGCTTTCTGGACATTGAACAAGACAAACACTTTTCACAGATTTGGAAACAATTATTTGACTTGAAACAATTCAAATTTTTTGCCAAAATTGCAAACAAATTAGACTTTCATTCTACCTATGACACATTTGTTGCAACGCATTCGCTCTGTTGCACCGCATTTGAAAAATTCTACAATGCATTCTCTCTGATAAGCCGCATTTTCTCTCTATAACAATGCATTTTCCTAGCCTGAACCGCATTTACTTTGTAGAAAACCGCAATCACTTTACTGAACCACATTTGCTGCTTTTAGCACCGCATTTGCTGAAACTGTGACGCATCTGCCAAACTGCGACACATCTATCACCTAAAATGATGCATTCACCTGGAAAAAACAAAAACACTATCACAGACCAAAACTTGAATTCAAACATTTTCAATCTGTTGTTAAACATCTTTTCAAAAAACCCTCTTTCAAAAACTAGATCGGGAATTGCTCAAATCTTCCATTCTTTCCATCCATTAGCTTGCATTTTTGTCATAGGTTCATCCTTGCAAATTTTAGTTGCATTCATAGGTTGCATCATCATCATTTCTAGCATAAACCAGTCTTTAGGCCTTCACTTTTGTAGACTTTGGATTAGGAAAACTTACCATACCTTGCAAGATTTTTTCCTTCAAGAGTAGGCTATCATTGGACTTAGTTAACATTATTTCTTGCTCTAAAAACAAATGGTTACGAGACATAATAACCCGGCCAAAATAACCCTGGACAAAATAACCCTGGACAAAATAACCCGGTCATAATAACCCAGGGACAAAATAACCCGGGGTCATAATAACCCAGGCCAAAATAACCCGTGGTCAGAATAACCCATGGACAAAATATCCCCATAAGAATATAGAGAAAGTAAAAAAAAAATTATAAATTACATGTATGTTGCTAAAAATACTTTATTATTCAAATTTTTAATTATACTGTCAAATTATCAGTGATGCCTCTTATATAATCTAAAATGTTATGGTTGTCATAACCATCAACCAATATTTTTAGTCTTTCTTTGAGTTCACGGTATTTTTTCCTGCTTGGTTGCCCAGTGTATCCAACCATATATTTCTCTATTCTATTCTCTTGGAGACTCTATTCTTTTTTCACCGCTTTGATGAATTTCCAAATTGAGCTATGCGATGCTTGAAGCAATTCACTAGATCCTCTATGCCATCACTCAATAGTATTATTGGCTATGGGAAGATCATCTTGACTAGTTGAATAGCAATTCCACATTGTGATTGGAAACTTGGGTGATCATCTGTTGCATCTTCTGGTTAGTCTTCCAATCTATGTGTCTTCAAAATAATCAACTTATTCCCACGAAATTGCCTTTATTTTTATAATTATTTACCATTTTATAGGTTATTTAAGCATATTAAAGGTGTTTTAAGGCTATTTTAGGCGTATATAATGAATATATGGTCTAAAAATGACCTAAATAGCCTCTATGGTGCCTCACAATTATATTTATAATTTATCTTATATCATTTCTAGTTTACTAGCTTGATCTAAAATAACCATGGGTTATTTTGTCCATGGGTTATTTTCACCACGGGATATTCTGTCCATGGGTTATTATGACCCTGGGTTATTTTGGCCTTGGGTTATTTTGGTCGGGTTATTTTTTCCAAGGTTATTTTGGCCGGGTTATTATGTCCTAATACTAAAACAAACACAGTTGAATCCAAAAGCTTGCTCTATTACTCTATGGACTGTGGAAAAATCATACCAACTATTTAGTTAACATTATTTCTTTTAGTCATAGTCCTTTTGTGAGACCTTTCCAACTCAAAAGTCTAGTTAGGAAACCTCACTTGTCATTTATTCCTTCAAACAAGTCCTTTGATGACCCAAATTGAGACATAGATCAAGCTTTGAGTGGTTGAGTAAACTTTTTCCCTAAGTCCATCAAAATCACAGTGACCTTTGCATTTAAATACCTTAGACCATTAGTCATTTTAGTCATTTTGCATACCTTAGACCATTGCTCATCATTTTGCATATCTTATTCCAAAAAATCCAAAAAAAATATTGTCATACCTTTCATCCTAGTCCTCATTTTTCCTCTAGATAACTTTGTCACTTTGCATTATTCATTTCCTTTAGTCAACATTTTCAACTTTGCATTGTCACCTTGGCATTTGACATCTCTCTTAGAGAACCTTGTCACCTTACATTAATCATTACCCTTAGGCAACATAATCATCTTGCATTGTCATCCCTTTTTCTAAAAATACAAAAACATAGATTAGTGTCATTCTTGCATTTAGTGGTCACTTTTCATCCTCCTCATTTGAGCAAACCCCTTTTGTGGTTGAGACTAGGCTTCAAAGAAAAAGAAGAAAAATGGCTAATTCTGGAAAAAACCCCAACACCTATGCAATGAATCAAGATGCATTTTTTATCAATCCTTTCAGTGACATAAACATACCATCTTCCTCTCGAAATCCATTTGAACCATTCATACAGAGAGACCAAAATGGGTAAGTGTTTACAGAGGACTTAGAGGGTGCAGCCCAAAAACCTGAAGTAGCCTTCTTTGTAGAGGACTTGGTCTTGAATGATCCTGACAGATATTTAGCTATGCTCTTAGACCAAGGGGCCAAGTTACCACAAGGCTTTGACATTAACATCATCAGACCTGCTTCTCCTGATAACATGACACAGAGCAATTAGTCACACTTGACACCTCAATAAAACACAAACAATACCTCCACCACACAAAATAATACAAACACCATCAATGCTACCTCTAGTGCCACCTCTAATCAAAATACCTCCAACTCGATCAATGCAACATCCATTGGAGGGACACCAGCCATGTCACAAGCCATGTCACAATCAATGCCTACAATGTCAACAACATCCTCGCAATCAATTAGAGCTACCTTTGGATCCTCATCAATGGGGGAAAGCTCTTCAAACCCCCTATTTGGAGCTTCATCTAGTACCATGGGAGCATCATCATCAAATACTTTCATTGGGACCTCATTTAATCCCTTCGGAGGAAGTGAACAATGTATTTTTATTAGAGGACCACAACCAAATGTCAACCCATCATCACAACTCAATACCAATACTTCCCAAGGGCAAAACACCAACATTCCCCATGGACAATTCTATTAATCTGGACAAGGCAATCAAATGACACAACATATGACTTCCTTTGGGCACCAAAATATTCAAGGTCAACACATCCTACAAATATCAACTAATATGGCTGGAGGACACATTCCCACATATGCATCACACATTCACGCACATCAACACATCCCTAATCAAAATGTGCAATACATACAAAATTCAAAATCAAAACATGTCATACATCTCACAGCAAAACATTTCCCAACTAAATCAGAACACCTCATCCCAACAAATGGGGACCCGTGGGATACCCATCACTCCCATGTGTGATGCAACAAACAATCCCATAATCGATGCTTTGACAACTCAAGTGGTAAACTTACAAAAACAAATAGAGACCATGCAAATGTCCAATAAAAAGCCACACATGTCATATGACCTATGCCCGTACCCTTTCAACACAAGTCTATATTGTAACTAAGGGTTAATTTTAGGTTCAATTAGAGGTTAGCAAAGACTAAAAACCCAAAGAAATTACAAACTACAATGGAAGTAAACATAAACAAAATGATTATACCAGCTAATCGCCGAGACCTCCATGATTCACCTTTGTAGCACCTCCTAGCTTGCAACATATGATTGATGCCCTTAGATTGAGTGTGTGATCATTTCGACTATGACATTGTCATATGCAAGTTTTGAAGGATTTAAAATGAATGCCTATGCCTATGACAAAATGATTTGAAAATGTCTATGCCTAAATATAATACAATAATAGATGTTGCAATGTCTGTAAAATGCCTAAGTGTGTTGGTGTGTAATCTAAAAATGAGAGCAAAATATCATTTTATAGAAAATTCCATTTTGAATGGACGGGTGAGATTGACTTTTGACAGAGACCTAAAATCAAAGGACGAGATTAAATCTAATAATCCCTAATCAGGGTTAGGGAAAAATCCTTAAAAGAGTGGTTGAGATGTCATCCAAAAAGATCGAATCGATGGTGGAGAATAAATGAGATAATTAATTAGAAAATAAAGATTTTCAAAAATCAAGAAGATAAAGACTGTCTGATTTGTGAGATTCGAAAAATCTTTATTTTCTAATTAATTATCTCATTTATTCTCCACCATCGATTCGATCTTTTTGGATGACATCTTGACCACTCACTTAATGATTTTTCCCTACCCCTGATTAGGGATTTTCAAATTAAATCTTGTCCTCTGATTTTAGGTCTCTGTCAAAAGTCGATCTCGTTCGTCCATTCAAAATGGAATTTTCTATAAAATGCTATTTTGCTCACATTTTGAGATTACACACAGGAATTTTTTTATTCTTATGCATTAATACTTATAATTATTTGGCATTTTAGAGTCATTTGGCATAGGCATGGGCATAATTTTATATTTAAATCCTTCAAAACTTGCATAGGACAATGTCATAGTCGAAATGCTCACACACTCAATTTGAGGGCATCAATCATATGCTGCAAGCTAGGAGGTGTTATGGAGGTGAACCATGGAAGCTTCGCGAACCAGCTGGTATAATCATTTCATTTTGTTTAAGCTTTCTTTTTGCTTCATAACTTCTATAAAATATCTAAGTATGTCAGTCTGTAATCTAAAAATGAGAGCAAAATAGCATTTTATATAAAATGCCATTTTGAATGGACGGGCGAGATCGACTTTCGACAGAGACCTAAAATTAGAGGATGAGATTAAATCTGATAATCCCTAATCAGGGTTAGGGAAAAATCCTTAAATGAGTGGTCGAGATGTCATCCAAAAAGATCGAATTGACAGTGGAGAATAAATGAGATAATTAATTAGAAAATAAATATTTTTGAAAATCAAGAAGATAAAGACTGCTTGATTTGTGAGATTCAAAAAATCAAGAAGATAAGAGTTGAACTGAAGATCAGATTTGAAAAATCAAGAATCTACCCGATTACTTGATTTTTGGAGGAATATTACCATTTTGAATTAAATTAATTCAAATTATGGATTTTGTGAGATAATAAATAATTGATTTTCAGATTATTTACTAAAATGAACTGACAATTAAGAATGTGAAATCATTTTAAATAATTAATTTTGACAATTAAATAATTAAAGATAATTATTTAATTTAGATGATATTATTAGTAATTAAATAAATTAATAAATTCATTTAATTACGAGGATTAGTGACATATTAAATAAATAAATGAATTCATTTATTTAATAATCAGGAAGAATTAATGAATAAAGATAATTAATCAAATTTACAAATTTATTTAATTAGAGGAAGACTTAGACAATTAATGATGTATTCAATAGATAAATAAAATTTATTTATTTAATAATCATGAAGAATAAAAGGACATGAATTAATTAAATAATTATGAATTATTTAATCCATAGTCGAATGTCGACCAAGGACATAATTAAATGTCACAAATTTTATGCTAGACGAAAGTGGTAAAAATAGAGCTTGCAGGCCTAGGTCATTTTAAAGTGTCTACATATACATGCCACCATTCCCTCCTGGGTACGTGGTACCAAACTTCACTAAGTACAAAGGCAAGACAAACCCACTTGAACACATTCAAGAATTCACAACCAATTGTGTGGGCATTGCCTATGAACATACGTACTTGATGAGACTCTTCCCTAAGAGTCTTGCAAGTCTCACACTTGAGTGGTTTTCCACTTTATGAAAGGGAATAAAATCATGGGACCAAATTGCAGACAAATTTGTGGAAAATTAAGCATACAACATTGATACTGAAATCACATATTTTTAGAAAATATAATGATTTAAGCCTTAAAAAGTTCCATTTTAAGGATTCCAATTGAAGAGGGTTTGATCAAATCACCTTAGATCAAACCCCCTTGGATAGAACCTCGCTAGTTTTAAACCATACCTATAAATGCGTCTCCTTTACACCTATCAAAGTGCTGATAAAAAATCACTTTTGATTTAGCTTTTGGGGGATCAAATGACTTCATTTAAAATTTATTTTAAAAGATTATGGTATTCCTCAAAACAAGCTATCCAATGAATATAATTTTAATATGTTTTGGTTTTGTTATGTATTTGTTTTTTAAGTTTTATTAAACATAGTTTTTTCATCGAAAATGAATTTCTTTGTTCTTCACATGTGGAAAAATAGAAGATTATCAAAAAAAATTGAAAAATATAAGTGCACCATATATTGAAGTCCTTGATCCAACAAAAAAAATTAAATTAAATTTTGACATATACAAAAAAAGTTACGCGTTATACGGTCGCGTTGTGTCTGAATTGTAATTCATTTGACTTTGAAACTTGATTAAGGAAAAAATATTCAATAAAAAAATATCTAACCAATTGGAAGCACTAGATATTAGATTTACAAATCTAAATTTGAAAGAAATAGAATTTTATCCTTCATGGAAAAAAATTTATGCGTTATACAGTGTGCGTCACTTTTTAAAAATGTTGTTTTCTGAAAAAAATCAATTTTCGTGGGAGATGGAAAAAGAAGTGCAATTTGATTCCAACAATTTTGAAAAAAATATTTTTAGAATCTACAATCAAAGTTTGATGAGACTCTAGTTTGCACCATCTTCAAATTCCTCATGGTTTAGCCGCTATAGGTGCCCGAATGTGAAGATTTAGTTAAAAATAATAATTTCAGTGTCCAGTTTGGCCAAAAATTGTAAACCACTATTATGGGATCACCAAAGAAGTAGCTAGTGAGACTTTTATCCCATTCTTCTAAAGATGGAGAGGTCTAGCAAGTCATTGCCATATTGACATACCTAAGAAATAAAAAGTCGACATGTTTTTCCAAACACTCCTAGGCCCATTGAAATATGGCTTGCAAGTTCACTGTTGTACAACCTTTACAAACTTAGTTGAAAAGGGTGTCCAACTTGAGAAGGCCCTTATTTCTAAAGGAGAACTAAAATATGGCCCTAAGAACACGAACACAAACCCACACATAGACAAGAATAAATATTGGGTCAAGAACAAACACATTACCAATGATGGCATTGTTGACGCCAAAGTTGTCAACACAATGGGTCCTATACTTACTCTTAAATCTCAACCACAAAATACACAAATCACCACACCGAAACCTACTGCTAATTTCATTCAAACAAATCAAAACAATCAAAATAATCAAAACCAGAGGCAGCCTCGTCAACCTAGACAATTCCCCAAGAGTCGCACATACACCCCCTTGGGTGAACCCATTGAAGACATCCTTTAAAAGCTCGTTCAAAAAGGTGTCATTACACTACAGGATCCTAAGCCATATGACCCAAGACAATTCAAGCCATCTTCGTGGGATGACAATGCTTTATGTGATTACCACCAAGAAAAAGGACATAAAACTTCCTCTTATCAACAGTTAAGAAATCTCGTACAAGATCTCATTAAGAATCATACCATTTAGCTAGGTGGACCATAGTTGACATCAAACTCAGATCATACTATCCACAAAAACCCACTACAGGACCATGGTTCAAATAACCCCTCTACGTCAAACGCTAATAACAATAATCGAGCTAATTATGCCTGCATTGGGTTTTATTATTTTGGCGGACCCATTATCAATCATATTAGAATGACTGATGAACATGTCAACACAATCACCATCAAGAGAGCCCCTGAATGTAATGTCACTACCTGTGCGGGAAAAGTCACCATAGCTGGTCCTCCTCCTCCTAGACAGTCGAAGATAATGATACCTGGTCCATCCACCCAATAGTCACAACCCTGTCCATCGACCAAACAACCTCAGTCCAAAGGACAGTTCAACCTCATTGACCAGCTAGGGAAAACACTTGCAAAAATCTCTATACTTGAGCTATTACGCATTTCCCCAACACATAAGGCCATACTTGACAAAACATTACAAGTGTCTTTCGTCCCTCAGGACATTGATGTTAACCAATTTGAGGCCATGGTGGGATACCTAACCATTCCCCATCACCTAACATTTTCAAACCAAGATTACTCATCAACCAAATCCAATCATAATGACACCCTTCATATTGAAGTATTCATCCATAAAACATAAGGTCAGATGAGTTTTAGTAGATGGCAGAGCAGGACTGAACATATGCTCCCTAAAATTGGTTAAGGCTCTAGGATTTTTTGATGCTTGTGTAGACACTACAAAGAGCATATTTATCAAGGCGTATGATGATGAAGAATGCTCCTCTTGGGGCATAATCACACTCCCTATTTAGATAGGACCAATCATTATGGATACAACCTGTCAAGTCCTGGATCTGGAACTTCCTTACAACATTTTGCTTGGTCGACCTTGGATTCATTCCCTAAAGGTTGTCCCATCCACCTATCACCAATGCTTGAAGTTCCATTTTGAAGGTACTGAAATTACCATATATGGAGATCACAACCCATTTCAGTATTGTACCAATTTGAGAGGCATCTCTGAGTGCCAAGTGCCCATTACCTGTGAAGCTTTAACAACTTCTTCCTCCAAATACATTGATCTATCCACACTTGCTAAGCCCTTCACATCTACATCTGTCGCTTCGACATCTGCATCCACCTCATCGGCAGTTGTGTCCACCTCTTTAACATCCACCACATCATCCACCACCCCAAGCACTGATCCAAGTGTCAAGATCTAGGACCAAGGGTGTGGAGAATATAAGCTAAACACGGCCTACTATATAACAAAAATACCCAAGTCTCCTAAGGTCTATGGGAAGCCTTGTTTCATGATAGATCCAAAGGAAGTTTTCAAAGTTCCTCCAAAAACAATATTCATAAAATGGGGTGACATGAGAAAAGAAGACACAAAAGATGTATTGTCTTGGATCTACAAATACCCAAAATTCCACCCCCATTTCCAGTAGAGATATATGGTAAAGGCTATGACATAGTAAGGGAAAAAGGCTATGATGGAACTATTGGCCTTGGAAAAGAAAAAATAGGAAGACGTGAACCTCTAATGCCTACAGCAAGATCGAAACATCTTGGGTTAGGGTGAGGACCACTTGAATCTGGTGATTGACATACCATTGTACTCTCGAGTGAGAGTGTGAATGCTTTCGAAGGTGTCGAGACAATTGAAGACCCCTTTATTGAAACTAACTCCAGTGAATGGGAATTTGGATCCCAATGATCCTTGAGTGACTATTGCCTTGACGAATTATTCCTTGAACCTAGAGGACCTACTTTTGAAGAAAGATTCTAGAAAATTTTTAAAATTGATCCCACACAGAATAATGACAACCCTAAAATCCCAAGGAATAGGGAAGACTAGGATAGACTCTTTTGCTCAAGGAATAATGGAAAACCTGAATTATCTTCTAGCCCAATCAACCATCCTTCTACCAAACCTGTCCAACTATCTGACAGCAATGACCCTCACTTGGAATTATCTGACTCACTGCATGACACTACTGACCCCAATGCCAATGCATTTGTCCCTTATTTTGACAATGAGTATGAATCAAGTGAAGGAGAATATTGGATAGAATATGATGTGGAGTTGGATGATGACAATTTTATCTTTAACCTCTCTGAATCCATCGGCATGCTTTATGTGTCCTCTCGACCATTCACCAATACTGATGATGGTATTTCCTTAGTCCACCCATAGATAATTGATTGGGATCAACAAGGCCTACCAGTTATGGACATATTTCAGAATGATGAGGCCATTGCAGAATTCATTTGACTGGGTGAGGGTATACCAAGTGGAGACCTCAAGGCTAGATTTGCTATTGACCTAGACTATGTAGCCTACTTCAGGGAGACTGTTTTGTCCTCTAGTCACAAAATGAAGAATAAAAATAAAACAAAAAATGACACGTCTTTAGGTGAAAACCGAAAGGCCCCTTATGACGATAAAAAAGTAAAAATAAAGGATGTATCCGAGGGTGAAAACCTCCTTGAGGCGCCCAAGAATGGAGGATTGGACTTTCTCCCCGTCACTCAAGAAAAATCAAAAATGCTTATTGAAGACACCATCGAAGTTAACATAGCTACTGCAAAGGACCCCAAAATGGTTCTCTTTGTTGCATCACTGATAGAAGAAGAAAAACCAGAATACCAACAGTTCTTTTCAAAACAAAAGGTCAAATTTGCATGGTCTTACGCCGATATGTCGGGACTAGATCTAGAATTAGTGTTGCACCATTTTCCTTTGCTTCCAAATGGTAAGCCAGTCAAACAAAAATTAAGAAAAATGCAACCCCAAATTGCATTACTTGTCAAAGTTGAACTCAAGAAACTATTAGACGTGGGTTTTATAAGGTCAATAGACTATGTAGACTAGATATCTAATCTTGTACCTGTCACAAATCCAAATGGCCAAATCCACATTTGCACATACTTTCATGATCTTAACAAGGCATGCCCAAAAGATGATTTTCCATTGCCAAATATAGACATTATTGTTGACCTCACAACAGGATATGAGATGTTGTCCCTTATGGATGGTTTCTTGAGTTATAATCAGATTCAGATCGCCCTTGACGATCAGCACAAAAATGGCATTCACATGTCCTTGGGGTACTTATTGCTTGAACATCATGCCTTTCAGTCTTAAGAATGTGGGTGCCACATATCAAAGACCCATGACAACAATATTCCATGACATGATGCATACACTAATGGAAGATTATGTGGATGACCTTTTGGAAAAATCATTGACATGCAAAGATCATCTCCAGGTATTAGACAATTTTCAAGAGGCTGGAAGAATACAAGGTTTGTTTGAATCTGAAGAATTGTGTCTTTGGTGTGACGTTAGGAAAACTTTTGGGGTACATAGTTTCTCATAGAGGCATTGAAGTAGACCCCGCTAAAGTGAAATCTATATTAGACATGCCCCCACCCATAGGGATTGGTTACTTAAGGAAATTACAAGGTAGACTACAATCCATTCGGTGCTTCATTGCACAACTTGCAGAAAAATGTCAACCATTTCAGTATCTCTTGTGCAAGGGCATCCCCTTTGTGTGGATAGATAAATGTCAGGAAGCCTTTGAAAAGATTAAACAATATTTATTATCACCTCCAGTCTTCATGCCTCCCATTCAAATAAAACATTTTATTTTATACATTTTTGCAACTACCTCAACACTGGGGGAATTGCTAGCACAAAATGATTATGAGGAAAAAGAATGAGCCATATACTACATCAGTCGCACATTGGTTGGATATGAACTCAATTACACACCCATTGAATGTGCTTTTCTTGCAGTCATCTTTTCCACCCAAAAGCTAAGGAATTACATGTTAAATCATAAGACATGTCTAGTGGCAAAGATTGATCCTTTGAAATATCTTTTAAGTCGTGCATTATTGATAGGACGTCTGGCAAAATGGGTTATGATCTTGAGTGAGTATGACATACAATATGTGGAATGAAAGGCCATAAAAGGACAAGTAATAGCAAACCAAATTATAGATGCACTTGTACCAAACAATCATCCCCTCGTAGCAGATTTTCCTGATGATTCCATATTTCATACAAAGCCTAAATCGCCTTGGAAACTATAATTTGATGGATCTCACACCAGTCATGGCTCATGAGTGGGTATAGTATTTATCACCCCACAAGGAGACTCCATCCCTAAGTCATTCCATATTACATTTCCATGTACAAACAATATATAAAAATATGAAGAACTCATCACAGGACTCGGAATGGCTGTAACATGGAAAATCAGGAACCTTCAGGTTTTTGGAGATTCTCAATTGGTCATAAATCAGGTCAACGATAAATATGACACCAAAGACAAAAATTTAATGTCGTGCAAATGCATGGTTAATAGTTTTTAGACATATTTTCACATGCTTGATTTTGAACAAATCCCGAGGGCACAAAATAAGGTTGCAGATGCAATGGCACTGATTGGCTCTCTCCTAGACATTCCTAGCAATGTGCCACAGTTTGAATTTTTGGTGGAGCAGCAATTGGTTCCTGCATATGACATCCCAGAATCAGAAATGGTTTGTGAGATTGTTGGTCCCCGTTCCCCATGGTACCAAGACATGTATGACTACCTTCACTCCCAAACCCTTCCCCCAAACCTTTCAAATAATGGTCAACAAAATTCCTTCATCTGCAAAGTCACCCGATACACCATCATCATTGACACCCTCTACCGCCGCAGCTTTGACAATACCCTTCTTCATTGTCTCGACACTGATGAAGCAAGAACGACCTTACATGAGGTACATGAGGGTATATGTGGATCCTATTCAAGTGGCCCGAATTTAGCCAAAAAGATTACAAGACTTGGGTATTACTGGCCAATAATGGAAAAGGACGCACTTGAGTTTGTAAGAACATGTCGCTAATGTCAAATTCATAGTGATTTAATTCATGCACCAGCACACAAATTGAGGCCGATTACTTCTCCTTGGCCCTTCGCACAGTGGGGACTCAACCTCGTGGAAAAATCCATCCTACCTCCTCCAATGGTCATAAGTTCATCATCACCGCCACTGAGTATTTTACTAAATGGATCGAATCCATCCCCCTCACATACATAACCGACAAACAAATCTCCAAATTTATCCTTAACTACCCTGATTATCTATCGATATGGTATTTCGTGATCCATCGTCACAAATAATGGTCATCCCTTCAAAAACCAAGACGTTCGTGAACTTTTTGAATGCTTCCACATCCAACACAATTTATCCATGCCCTACTACCCACAAGTAAACAGTCAAGTTGAGGCGTCCAATAAGACAATTATCAAACTTCTTAAGAAGGTCGTCAATGACGCTGGCCATGATTGGAATTTACAACTCAACCCTGCTTTGTGGGCCTACCGCACCAACATCTACACACCCACTGGAGCCACTCCATTCACCTTAGTCTTTGGAGATGAAGCTATCCTTCCCATCGAGGTTGAAATCCCATCCTTATGAGTCTCCATGAAGGGCTTGATTGATGATGAAGAATACCAACAGTCTAGACTGCATGAATTGGAAATGTTGGATGAATGCAGACATAATGCCTTGAACCACTTATAGGCATATCAAAAATGTCTTTGTAGAAGCAACAACAAGAGAGTAATGACTCAAAAATTTTACATTGCGATTTACTTCTAATGCAAAATCCTAAGAGTCAGTTTGATAGAGAAACGCCTCACAAGTTTGAGCCCAATTCGCTAGGCCCATACATCGTCACCACCTCATTCAGTTCTGGTGCATATCAATTGGCTACTCTAGATGGTGAATAGTTAACAGAACCAATAAACAATCTACATCTTCAAAAATTCTATACATAGCATCAGAAAAGCCTTGCCGAAAACCATTAAAAACACAAAAAATCATCACCTTGATGAAAACCTAGCAAATAGGCGCCATGTGTAGTTAGTCATCACTTTTCCATCTATTGTCACTCTATCTACCTTGGACCATAATAAACATCCACTTTTCTAACATTATCATGAAATTCACCTTGACATCATGCCATTTCTTTCCATGGCCGACAATGGTTGACATCAAATCTCACATACCGTCCACTGTCCATATCGAGCACATCCTTTCCATCCTGTTCTGCTTGGATTTTTCTCGACCTAACTAGGGGAAACATTTTATCATGTGACTATAGTGGATATCACACATGGTCCTGGTAATCAAAAAAGTCTTGAAAAAAGACAAAAAATTGAGAAATGTCCTGAAAAAATCTTTAAAATTGAAAAAGTCCTAAAAAAGACCTAAAAATTAGAAAATGTCCTAAAAAAGACATAAAAATAAAAAAATGTCCTGAAAAAATCCTAAAAATCAAAAAATGTCTTGAAAAAATCCATAAAAATTAGAGAATATCCTAAAAAAAAATTTAAAAAAAATCATAAAACTTCAAAAATCCAAAAAAATCAAACCATAAAAAAAATACATCCATATAACTTTCAAAAACAAAGTTTGAGTCAATCAGGTCAGTCTTTGTCCTTGTTAAACTGTGTTGCCTCTACGACTAGACATAGGAAAGGCCATCTATCGATGTGCCCCCAAGGAATTAGGTCAGTCCTTTAGGTGTTGTCAAATAAAATCATGATTCAACACTTTTTCATTTCCAAAAAGTCAAGAGTCATGTCGAACTATGAGATCTTTGAGTGCACGACGTAGGCAAGGCCATCTATTGATGAGCCCCTGAGGCCACCTATGTCAGTCCTTTAGGGTTCATCGTTTCGGTCAAATAAGTTAGACTTAGTCACACTCAGACACAAGACAGTCATTTGAATGTCAACATTGAGATTGTAAACCAACAAACAACATAGTCCAGTCAGTCATCAAGTCAAACATTAGTCAAATTGCCAACACAATGTCAACCTAGTCAATTTATGGTACCCTTCAAGATGTGTCCTTGGAATTGAGGCCTGTAAAAATGTCATTTTCCTTTTTAGGATGTGTCTTTCCTAATGACAGGCTTTGTCACATAGTAATTAGTCTTTTTAGGATGTGTCCCTCCTGACGACAGGCATCATCAACTCGTCAAAACTATCAAACTGTGAAACTATCAAACCGTCAGACTATCAAACCATCAAGCAATCAACCTTCGACAAATAAATATTGGCAAAAATATTCAATGGTTGTTGATTTTGTTGGTCTATTTTGTCTTATCTTTTTATTGATTTTTCTCTTGGTCATGTTACTAGCTACCTTGAGGATATCCCATGAAGGATTTAGATGTGCGATGATGTCTCATGACCTGTTTTTCCTTTATTGTTTTCTTTGGTGTGTCTTGACAAAAAGACTAGGGCAACTTGGCCCTTAATATGAGTTAGCACATTCCTTTTTTGTGACTATCTATTTTTAGCAAGTGGATGACCTTGCACACGTTGGTCTATGTCATATCATGGTGTTTGTTGTCCATTTGTTTTATTTTACCGCCCAATGATGATTATGCAATGCCTATGATGTTATTTGGAAAAATATTGAAGTATTCCTTTTTCATCCAACATCCATGTCTTCCACGCTAACATTTCTTCTATTCCTTCATCCTCTCATCTTCTCATCCATTTCAAGAGCACACTCATATTCTTTCAACCCACTTGTCCTCTCGAGGGGGCATACCACTACCTCCTCGTCATCCTTCCTCTCCCTACTTTCACACTGGGGCATATTTTTGACTTGTTTTCTTTGACACAATGCGATAGATTGCATTATGTCAAAGAGGGGAAAACTGTAGACACATAAAAATGGCCTCGACTTGCAAACCATATTTTCTATGACAACCACACTTCTCCCTCACCTAGAATTAAATAATTACCATTAATTATTTAATAACATTACCATTTATCCTTCAATTAAATAGCATTATCCATTTAACCCACTTTCCATCCCACCAAATAAATAATTAAAACAATTATTTATTGTCTTTTGTCTCATTCCCATTTATGAATTAAACCATTACTTAATTCATAAGTCAACATTCCTCCATAAATCAAACAATTTATATTTTCCAACTACCTCTTTTTCTCCACCATTGATTTAATTTCTTTCAATTAAATCTCAACCCTTCATTTCAAAGCTCGCCCTAACTTTGACCTAATGTTGCCCTAACCCTAATGCTCCTCATCACATTGAGTCCTAGTGGTTGATCTTAGGGCTTTACCAACTTCTAATCCTGGTCATCCATTGTCAATTTGGAATTCTTTAAAAGGACCTCAAGTCATTTTAGACACACAGTCATTCAGACATTCATATACACACAAGTTATTTTTAGCATGCTTGAGAGCTTTTGAGAACTAGAGCACACATTACTTCAATATTTTTCTTGTCTAAGGCATAGGTGATAGTTGCACTCCAAATCTGAGGGAAATTATACAATTGGTAGCAAGATGGAGAAGGCCAATGGAGGTCAACCAATGGAAGCTTGAAGACTAGGTGATGTTGTTTCACTATTCTTATGCTTCTTGTTTTCATAGTGCTCTATTGTTGATTGGGGATTTAATAGTTTATGTTATTTGCACTTAACTTGAAAATTTCTCCCTTATACAGGTAGTAATTTGACAAATTCTTGAGGTAGACTCCATGATTTAAAGAGAAACTCTAACATCCTAGTCCCCATAAAGGCCTGCAAATTGTTAGAAATCAAGGTTTTTAGAGAGCCAAACCTTACCACCAATTCCTCAAGGAAATTCATGATTTCACTTTCAATGGCATTCTTCAAGGGTTTCACCTTTGTCCACCTAGTGGAATAGTCTATAGCAGTTAAAATCCATTCATGCCCTGAATAGGAAATAGGGTTGATCATACCAATGAAGTCGAGTCCCCATTGTGAAAATGGTTCATCAACCACAATCAGAATTAAAGGTATGAAAAAATTCTCCCACTTTCCAACAAAGAATTGGCATTGTTGACATTTCCTTACCAGGTTATGACATTCTACAAACAAAGAAGGCTACTATTACCCCGCGTGTATTATCTTTAGGGTAGTAGCTTTTCCTGAGAAAGGACCACCTATAGGAATACTATGGAACTCACTTAAGATCTACTCTGCTTTCTCGTTATCCATGCAACGAAGGAGAATGCCATCAAAATTAATTTTGAAAATAACTCCTTTGACCAAGGTGTACTTGACTCCCTGCAATCTATAAAATCTCTCTTTTTGTGAAGGGATGTTGGTCAAATACCTTTTGGTTTGGATGAAATGTATCTTGTTAGCCACCTAGGACTCCTCTAACTCAAATTGATTCACTAGAACTTCATCTGTGGGTCCCTCTTCAGCTTGGGGCTCAAGCTAGTTGGCCAGATATTCGCAAAGTCCTCTTCCTATAATCACCTTTGTGGGTCAGACCTTGATATAATATTCAAGGATCTTGGTGATCCATTTTGTACTTTTGTCTATATTTTTCCCTTCTATAATATATTCTCTTACACTTGGGTGAGCCACATAAACCAAGATCTTACTTCCTAACACCAAGTGTCTGAACTTCTTGAGACCTTTTACAATGGAAAATGCCTATTTTTTGACAAAATTATACTTGGTCTCATATTCTTTCAAGGTTCTTGAGTGGAAAGTGATAGGGTCTGTGAGATGGGGTTAGAAATCAAATAGCATAGACAAAGTGACAGCTAACACTTCTAAACTATTAACCTCATCCAAACAAGAGAAAATGTTGAAAGCATAAGGAAAATAAAACATCAAATCCAAATACTCCCCATGCTTGAACTTGAATCACTTCTCTTGCTCTCCTATTTCTCCTTTTGCAAATATACCCTCAGATTTGCAATCTAACCTGTACAAATACCTGTAAATTGTAAGTAGAAAGTTGGAGAAGAATAGTTGTTAAGTTGAAAATGGAGAAGGAAGGTTGCTTTAATAGACAACCTTTTGAATGGATGGCTAAGATTAATCTTCTAGAAAGATTCCAAGATCAATGGATGGGAATGCATGAGAGGGAGGTTATGAAATGGATGGTTGAGATTAAGTCTTAGGAAAGATGTCAAGATCAATGGTCCATAATTGATGCACCAAAAATATGCCATGCATGGAAAAGCTATGACGCTAACAGCTATGACAGACATGCAAGACATGCAGGCTATGACAGAAATGAATGTTATGATAGGGGATTATGATAGAGCATCTTTGACCAGGTGGTGCATAAATAATTTATTTTAAATTATTTATTCAAAAATGGAGAGTGGAGGAAATGGACAAGTGGAAAATAAATTATTTATTCAAATTATTTATTTTGGAGAAAATGAAAAGAGGAGCATTTAATTAAATTTATCAATTTAATTAAATGGAGAGATGAAAATTAGACCTTAAATAATTAATTTAGATTAATTATTTAATAGGGGAGATCGCATGGGATAGTTAAATCATTTTAATAATTATTTAACTATAGAAGAATTAAAGGACCATGAATAGATAAATAATTAATGGTAGTTATTTAACTATAGATGAAAGGTGACAAAATAATTAAATAAATAATAATTTATTTAACTATTGAAGAAGAGGGAGAAATTAGTGATGAGATTAGTTTATTTAATCAATCAAGATAGAGTAAAGATTAGAAAGTGAATTAATTAAATAATTATTAAAAATTATTTAATTAATAGAGGAATATGATCAAAAATAATTGAATAACTAAAATTATTCAATTATCGAAAGACAAGGATGAAGGAAAATGACACTCGTAGGCTTAGGAAATTTTTTATTGTCTACATTTTTCCCCTCTTTGACATAATGCAGTTCATCGCATTGTGTCAAAGAAATTTAATTCTGAAATATGCCCCAGTGAAAGAAGAATGACGAGGAGGGTTGTGTATGCCCCCTTGAGAGGATAGGTAAGTTCAAAGAACACGAGTGTTCTCTCGAAATGGATGATAAGACTAGAGGATGAAGGATAGAAGAAATGTTAGCATAGAAGGGGATGGATATTAGCGTGGAAGAGAAAGGAGGATGAAGATGGAAAGCTAGACAAGAAATGATAAGGGAACCAAATTTCATACTTACATTTTTATATTTATCATCATTGGGCAGATTATTGTAATGGCCCAAAAACACCATGATATGACATAGACCAAGGTGTGCAAGGTTGTACCATCATGTGAGACAAGTAGCTGGAGACAAGGATGATCATGACTCACTAAGAGAGTGATTGCCCTAGTCTTTTAGTCATAATCAACCACAAACAGTAAAGACAATCAAGACAAATCATGAAACATCATTGCTCCTCTAAATCGTGTTGTTAGGACATCCTTGAAGAACTAGCATCATGATTTCCAAAAGACAAAACAAACATCATAAAATTAAATGCCAAGTGCTTGCCAAGTGTCTGAATGTCAAAATGTCAAGTTTTTCAAGTTTGTCAAGTGTGGCGGAATGTTTGATGTCTTGGTGTCAAAATTCCAGGGTTGACGATATGAAGATGCTAGATTGGTGTCAAGTTTAGGAAGGACACATCCTAAACGATTCTAAGATGTCATATTCAGAAAGGACACATTCTGAATGACGTCAATGCTAGAGTGATACCAAATTCGGGAAGGACACATCCTGAACGAGGTCGATGTCAAGATGTCAAATTGATGTCAAGTTTAGGAAGGACACATCCTAAACAATGTCAATGTCGAGATGCCAGATTGATGTCAATTTTGGGAAGGACACATCCCAAACTATGTCGATGTCAAGATTGTCAAATTCAGGAAGGACACATCCTAAATGATGTCGATATCAAGAGGAATGTATCTCAAATGTCGTGAGAATCTTCAAAATTCCAGATGATCATGACAATTTCTAAGAAGGACACATCATAGGGCATAATTAAATGATAGGTTACCCTTCAAAAGGACACATCTGTAGATTAAGCAAGATTTGACTAGTTTCACTAAGTTTGACTGAGTTTGACTGATTTTTATATGCCCAGATGATTGTCATTCTTGATTGACAGATTGTAGAAGTTCACTTGGGTAGATTGTTCATTCAAATTTTGACAAAGACCATGATAAATATAAATACTATTTCATGTGTGTGAGAACATTGTGCAATGAACTCTAATGGACTGACCTAGTGTGGCCTCAGGGGCTCATTGACAAATGGCCTTGCCTACGTCATACACTCAAAGACTTTGTAGTTCGACATGACCAATTACTTTATCTTGTTGACCAAAGATTGAGTCATGATTTATTTTGACCAACCTAACAGGACTGACCTAATGTCTCGGGGGCTCGAAGACAAGCCTTGCCTATGTAGCAAGTGCGCAGAGACCACGTAGTTTGACAATGACAAAGACTAATCCATACATGAATTGACGTGACTATGTTGACTGACATGACTCCATTTTTTAGAATTTTTGTGTTTTCTTCAGGATGTTTTTCAATTTTTAGGTCTTTTTTCAAGACATTTTTTGATTTTTAGGTCTTTTTTCAAGATATTTCTCAATTTTTAGATCTTTTTTAGGACATTTTATTATTTTTAGGTCTTTTTTTAGGACATTTTATAATTTTTAGATCTTTTTTTAGGATATTTTATGATTTTTAGGTCTTTTCTCAGAAAATTTTATGATTTTTAGGTCTTTTTTTAGGACATTTTATGATTTTTAGGTCTTTTTTTTTAGGAAATTTTATGATTTTCAGGATCACGTGCAGTACCCACTACAGTCTCATGATAAAAAAACTCCCCTAGTCAAGTTGAGAATGAGTCAAGAAAAAAATGGCATGACTACCGTGGACAGTGGACAATATGCAAGACTTGATTTCAACCATTGTCAGCCATGGATGGAAATTTCATGATGTCGGGGTGAAGTGTTATGATGAAAATTGGAAAAGAGTATGTTTATTAGGGACAAAGGTAGATAGAGTGACAGTAGATGGCACAGCAATGACTAACTACACATGGCGCCTGTTTTCCAGGTTTTCACTATTGGACGAATTATTTCTCTTTATTTTTGTCATTTTATTCATCATTTCTTTTTTTTTGTGTCACCAAGATGCCTGTTTTCCATATCCATGGACTGCCTTGATGATGCCTTGATCTTGTGTGGATGAATGTACTAGATGAAAGGACTTGATCGATAATAGGAGTACAAGTGGTAGATATGAAGGATGATAGATGTGACGAATGAAGGAGGCTATGGTAGGATCCTTAATGTGCACACTATGTGGTCCATCAGGCCTCAACCAAAAAGGAGCTTGGGCAACCAATGAGCTAGAGTACAAGAAGGAGTTTTCGTCAAAGATACATTGAAAGACATCACCAATGGAGGGATATGATGGATATGTGAACATGGATGGATGGAATAGAGTATATCATATGAGTGAGAGTGACATGGATATAGACATTGGATCAACAGGCAATTTGTTTGACTTTTTTCCTTGATAGATGCCCCTAGTGATTTTTGATGGAGAGGCATACTTTGAGATCAACTTTTTCTCGTTTTCACTTTTGAATTTTATTTCTATTTTGTCTGATAGCTTTTTATTTTGGCTATGGGACTTGTCTTGATTTTTTTTCTTTGTTTTTATTTTTGATCTCCTTTTAAAGATATCTCATTCATTGGAGCTTTTCCTTTATTCTTTTCTTGAGCTATGATTTGTTGAACCATGTCTATGATGTGAGTGGATGCATGTGAAATGGGGGAAGTAGGTGAAGTGAAAGGAATGTTTAGTGGATGAATTGGAGTGGCGATGCCATTAATGGAATCCTTTGGACTATCATTTCCTGTACTATTAACATCAAAGGAGGCTTGCACATCCTTAATGACTTGGAAAGATGACTTAGTAGAGATGATAATAGGAGATTCATATCCTAGCCAAGGGTAGGTGGGATGGAAGGATGATGATTGGATATCCTCAACGGGGTCATGCTCAAAGAGTGGGTTATCATAAATTTCTTGGTCAAACAAGGGGTTATAATAGATATGAAAAGATTGAGGGGAAGTAGATATGGCAAAGGTCGATGTGTCATTAGGGTCCCAAAAGGTTTCAATCCAATCATGACCATCCTTTTGTGTTCATTCTATAACTATCTTGACATCAACGTTAGAATTTTGATCTTTATCAGCGACATTAGCATTGTCATTTGCTGGTAAATTATCCATATGATATTCTCCACATCCCATGTCATGAATTTGTACCTTGGGGTTTGATGGTGGGGTAAATGGAGTGTATCACTTGGTCAATGAAGATGGATCAATGTAGTGAGATGATGTGGCAATGGATGTGGACATGGAAGGCTTTGCAAGTCTTGATGGGTCGATGAATTTAAAAGATGAAGATGTCGAGGCTTCACAGTTGATAGGAACTTGAAATTTTGAGACAACTCATAAGTTGGTACAATACTGGACTGGATCAGGGTCTCTGTATATAGTAATTTTGATACCTTCAAAAGGAAACTTCAAACATTGGTGATACATGGAGGGGATGGATTTCAGTGCATGGATCCAAGGTCAACCGAGTAAAATGTTGTATGGGAGGTCCAAATCCAAAACTTGACAAGTGGTGTCGACAATGACTGGCCTGACTCGAATTGGAAGTGTAATTACACCCCAAGAGGAACATTCTTCATCATCATATGCCTTGATAACAATGCTTCTTGTGGCATCTATGCAAGCATCAGAAAAGCCTAGTGCCTTGACCAATTTTAAGGAACATATATTCAATCCCACTCCGCCATCTACTAAGACTTGTCTGACCTGATGTTTATGAGCAAGAACTTTGATATGAAGGGTATCATTATGGTTGGATTTTGATGATGAATAGTCTTGGTCCCAAAAGGTGATATGGTGGGGAGTCATGAGATATCCTACTATGGCTTAAAATTAGCTGACATCAATATCTTGGGGAATGGAGGATTCTTGCAATGATTTATCTAGGATGGCCTTATGAGCAGGCGAGATGCATAACAACTCAAGGATAGAGATTTGTGCTGGTGTTTTTCCAAGCTGGTCAATAAGATTAAAGTTTCCTTTAGGTTGGGACTGCTTGTTTTGTGGATGCGATTGCGACTGCAAAGTGGACGAGCTAGCTATTGTTACCTTTGGTTGTCTAGGGGGAGGAGGGTCGACTATGGTGACCTTTCTGCCGTGGGTGGTGATATTGCATTCAGGGGCCTTTCTAACAGTGACTATACAGACATGTTCATCAGTTCTTCTAATGTGATGTATGATAGGTCCCCCAGAATAGTCATATCCAATACGGGCATGGTTGGCTCAACTATTGTTATTTGTATTTGATGTAGAAGGGTTTCCAGAACCATGATCCTATAGTGGGTTATTGTGTATTGTATGATCCACATTAGAAGCAAATTGTGGTCCACCAACTTCAATGATATGCTTTTCAATAAGGTCTTGTACTAGATTTTTCAATTGTCTACAGGAAGAGGTTTTGTGTCCTTTTATTTGGTGATAGTCACAAAATGCATTATCATCCCACCAAGATGGTTTAAACTTCCCATGGTCATATGGTTTGGGGTCCTCAAGTGTGATGACACCATTCTGAAGGCATTTCTTGAGAACTTCTTGAATAGGCTCACCCAAGGGGGTGTATGTGCGGCCTCTAGGGAATTGTCTTGGTTGTCTAGGCTGCCTTTGATTTTGATTGTTTTGATTACCTTGGCTATTCTGATTTGTCTGGATAGCATTAGTATCATAGGTTTGCATCATCATCTATTTTTTTTATGGTTGTGTCCCTTTTAGGGTAATCATCGGACCCATAGTGTTGACAGCCTTAGCATCGACTACACCATCATTGGTGACATGTTTGTTCTTAACCCAAAATTTAGTTTTGTTAGTAGAAGAAGGGTTTACGTTTTGTGTTTTTGGGACCATATTTTAGTCTTCCTTCAGCAATGAGGGCTTGTTCAACTTGGACACCTCGTTCAACTAGGTCCGCAAAATTTGTGCAATAATGAACACACAAGCCATTTTTTAGTGGGCCCATTAACGTTTGTACGAACATGGTGACTTTTTTCTTTTTAGGTATGTCTATATGACAACGACTCACTAGGCCCCTCCATTTTTGAAAGAATGGTAAAAATGTTTCACCCAAATCTTCTTGTGTGAGTTGGCATAAGTTGGTGATGGAGGTATCTATGTCAATGTTGTATGTGTAATTTTTCACAAATTTTTCACCAAGTTCTTTCCATGACTGTATTCTGGGTTGCAGTGAATAGAACCATTCTAGGGCCGGTCCTGTGATACTTTTAGGAAACAATCACATTAGATATGTGTGCTCATGAGCCATATCCACACAACTTGTTACGAACTCTCTGATGTGGTCAAGTGGATTTGTTTTACCCTTGTATTTTTTGAAGATTGGAGCCACATAACCATGTGTAAATGGTGGCATGTACAAAGTTGTATCAAAAGGATATGGACATAAGTCATATGGAATTTGTGTCTTCTTGTCAGAGGTTTTCATATTTTCCATCTATTTTTGAAGGTCATCCACTTTTTCTAGCAAGGCATGTACAATAAGATCATTGATTTCCTAAAAGTAAGGTATGTTTTGCTGATATTGCCAATTGTGAGTGGGAATTTGTTGTTGAGTATGAATCTGGGATGAGTATGTTGGAATATGTGACCTAGCCATGTTTATTTGTATTTCAGGTATCTAAAATCCCTAACTCATTTGATTGCTAAAGTTGCACATTTGTCTCATCATTTGAGTTCCTTGTCCTTGTTGAAAGAATTGTCCATGTAGCATGTTGGTGTTTGTTCCTTGGGAGTGTCCATGTGGTGCATTGATATTTTGTCCTTGTCCATGTGGGATGTTCATATTTTGTCCTTGTCCATGTGGTATGTTCATATTTTGTCCTTGTCCAAGTGTGATGTTCATATTTTGTCCTTGTCCATGTGGGATGTTCATATTTTGTCCTTGTCCATGTGGGATGTTTAATTGTGATGATGTATTAATGTTGTGTTGAGGGCCTTGAATGAAGACTTGTAATGGGTTTCCTCCAATTGGATTAAATGAGATTCCACCATAAGGATGTGATGAAGATGCCCCCATTGTCATAGATGAAGATCCCAACATAGGGTTTGTGGGATTTGCTCCCATTGATGTGGACCCAACGGTTATTCCTATCATTTGTGATGATGATGTGGACGTTGTAGGCATGGACATAGTAGATGTTCCTCCAATAGATGTTGTATTAGTTGAGGTGGAGGTGTTTTGACTTATGGTGCCACTATATGTCACATTAATGGTGTTAGTAGCAACTTGTGTGGTGACCACAATGTTATTGCTATTGGGGGCATTGTTCATGTTTTGATGAGATGTTATGGTTTGTGTCATGTTTTCCGGAGAAGAAGGTCTTATGGTATTAATGTCGAATCCTTTTGGTATTTTTTCCCCTTGGTCTAAAAGCATAGCAAGGTATATGTCAAGATCGTTCAAGACCAATTCTTCTACAAATGAAGCTATGTCAGGGTTTTGAGTAGTAGCGTCTAAATCCTCAGCTAGGACTTGTCTATTTTGGTCTCTTTGTATGAATTGTTCAAAAAGTGGATTTTGAAAGGAAGTTGACATGCTCATGGATGATTGTATGTTCAAATTTCCAAATGGGTCGTCATAAATCCAGTCATTGGGATTGGTGTTGGTGTTGGTGTTGTTGTCAAAGTCTTGTCCAAAGTCTGCCATTTGTCTTTTCTTTCTTTGAATTTTTGTTTCCACCATAAAAAAATTTCTCAAATGAAGATGATGACAATGCAATTATGACACTAGTCTATGTTTTTGTCTTTTTGTGTGATAATGGATGATAATGCATAGAGATGATAATGCAAGTATGCCAAAATCCAAGGTGACTAGGATGACGATGTTGACTTGGATGACAATGTTGATTAGGAAAATGACAATGTGGACTAGGAAAATTGCAAGGTCAAGGTGCAAAATGAGGACTAAGGTGATGAAATTGAATAAAGAGGTAACTAATGTAATTGTAGACACATAAAATGTACCAATTGACATTGTGTATCTGATCTTGATTACTAACATCGTTTCTTCCTGAATCATCCCTCGGTCTAACCATTTAATCAAATTCTCCTATCTGATTAAATTCATCAATATTTCTCCCTTAATTGAACAAATCATTTTATCTAATTAATTCAATCTCTTTTGTTAATTAAATCAATTCATCTGATCTAATTATCCCTATTTAATTAAATAATTAGTTATTTGATTAAATCTCTAAAGTCTGTTCATTAAATTAAATAAAACCTTATTTGATTTAATCTAACACCATCTCTTTTAATTAAATAAATCAAAATCCTTATTTAATTAATCTCTTGTCATATTCCTCTTTTATTTGATTTAAATAAATCCATAAATTTGAGTCAAATAGGTCACATCATCTAACCTCTCTTATTAAATTAATTAATCCTTGATTAATTTAATCTCGTCTCATGTCCCATCCTCTAGATAATGCAAGTTGCACATGAAAATAGATTTAATTCATTTATTAAATCTCTATTTTCTTCACAAGGCATCTTTTAGAATATTCTCTCAATTTAAATTCAAAAATTCCAAGTCAACATGTACATCCAACAAGGCAATAAATTCATCTTACATGTCCTTTGCCTTGAGCCAAGTGGCATTTATTGTATTTTCCCTTCCCTCTTGCATATCATTTCAACAAATTTGAAATTCAAATATTATGCATTTATTGGCACAAACCCCAAATCTTGCACATCCTTCATCCATTCATAGATTGACAAGTGGCATCATACCATTGGATGAATGTTAGTCCCACATTGCTCAAATTTGGACATTCATCCATCTTGGAATTTTATAAATAAAGAGCTCATATCCTCATTTGATCATCCACAATTTATGCAAAGTTACCATGCTCAAATATCTCTCAAATTTCATCCATTATCCTTGAGTTCATAGCTAGGTTTTTGCAGATTTTTGGCTTGGAGCACTCATCTTTCACCAACAAAGTGGATCAATAATCTTCAACACATCAAGTTTTCATCTTAGGAATTAGGAAAGGGCCAATTTTCACATCAAATTGGCACAAATTCCCCCATGGGATCATGAGTTAGCACATTTAAATTAGGATTCAATATTTGTTTTATCATTTCTATTGTGTTCTTTAATATTTTCTTCCTAGTTTGAATGTTGTAAATGGATTTCATGGGGAATCATTGTTTTGGCTTGCAATCTCTTATCTAACTTGTTTATTCTTATTGTTTTGTAGGTACTAGGATTGGGGTTCGCACATTTGGCGCTAGGAGGGATAGATATCATTCTTTCTCATCTTTTCTTAAAAATTTTGCGTTTTCACTCACACATAGAAAATTCCAATGCTGGGAGCTTAGCGTCATTGTTTTGGCACCACTGACTCCTCAGCGTCGCTATATGGCACTGCTCGAAACTAAAACTGGGACGCTGGACTCATCCCGCCAAAATATTTGAATTTCAAACTCCGCCGCTGGACTCGTTGATTTGCAAGAATTTTCAAAATTTTAAAAAATTGTGACGCTGGAAGGAAACTGCGACGCTAGGCGAAAAGTGTGACACAGTTGAGTTCTCTGTCCCAACATAGAGCGACGCTGACTGGTAAGCGGTGCTGTGAGGGCATTGCTTAGAAATCAAACTACGACGTAGTTACGAGTTGCAACGTTGGAAGATAGTAAAAAGGGAAATTTTAATTTTAGCATGTGTTATTTGATTAATAATTGATTTGTTCTCTGTTTTCTGCTTTTTTTTTTCTCTGTATTTTGCAGAATCTAACTGGTTTTTCTTCCTTGTAGGTTGGAAATTGAAATCGAAGGAAGGAGAAGTATGAGGAGGACGTTTCATCAAAGCAAAGTTTTTTTAAACACTTTAGTGTTTGCTTAACACTTGGTTAAGAAATTGTTAGCACTTCTTCTTTAGGACACTAATTTTCGTTTGGGTTTAAAAAGAACCTTTCCATTTCTTGCAAAAGGGATAAAACGAACTTTAGGATCACAACTTATTAGATTTTGTTTCTTGGATTAACAATTGAACAAAGTATCTTTCACTTGTCTTTTGGTGCTTAAAAAGAACTCACATTTTGCTTTGTGGATTTAAAAAGAACAAGTGTAACTTTGTTTTTCATGAGGGCTTACTTAGACTAAAGCCATTGAAAAAGGACGTATGCGCTTCTCTCGTGCTTTATAGCGATCTTGAGAATCAAAAGGCCTTTTTCATGACTTTAGGGTGAGACAAAGAAATCACCTCCACACTCTGATTTGGGTTTAAAATTGAACATCTTGTACGAGTGTGAGTGGGGGAATTGTTGCATATATTCTCTCTCTTTGTTACCAACAAGGATTGATTAAGTTACGAATATTGTTCTTCATTCGCTTTTGTTTATCCTAGAGGGCCTACCTTGGGGAAAAAGTACTCACCCAAGGGAATGACTCAACCGGTAACACTCTAAAGCCAAGAGTATTTCCAACCGGTATATAAATGTGGGTATTGGAGTAAACGCCAATATCACGCAGTTGATTCTGACAAGATGGATCTGAAAGGGGACTCTTGCCATATGGGTCAATCTCCACGAACGGAAAGTCCTTATTAAAACCCATGTGCTAGAATTTTCCAAAATCCTTTAAACTATTTGTTGGTGCAAGAATGGTCGTTTTGAATCCACCCCACACTTTTACAGTCTTCTAGTAGAAATGGAAAACATGCCATGGGAGTTTCATGGGTGTTGATGCTTGGCTGCCCCGTATAAGTGAGTGCCATGGAGGGAGCCATTCAAGCATCTAACCATTCGCTAAAGATAAGCGTAGATGGACTTTTCCAAGTGGGAATCCAACAAATATTATCTTACACATCCATAGGATTGTACTTATTCTTGGGTTACAAAATGCATTGCTTGATCGAAAACACCATGGAAACAAACACTTGAACCTCATCCAAATTTCAAACCCTTTTGAAGACAAATACAATTGACTCAATCCATATGTTATTGCTTTCCCTTGGGATTCACATCCTTAGAGGTTTCTAAACATTGGATTATATCTCGATTTGTCTCCTTAAGTAAACAATAGGAAAACCTTTGCCTTAAGCTCATTGAATTTCCACATAACATATCTTGTGGGGTTTGAAGAAATTATGACATTGGACATCTTAGTTTGAAAACCTAATCGAAGAAATTGTTTTTGGTAAAATAAATACATTAAGCAAAGCTAAGAAAAATGAACTTTCATATGTGTTTAAGACTCACAATCCCAAAAGCAAAAATCATTGGTTGGAAATCCAAAAATGAATGTTCAAGTGAAATCATTTCTTGGTCACAAAGGTCTTTAGGAAGAATTTGCATGCTCTTCAATACCTAGGTCTAGGCAAACAAAGTGTACCTTTTAGGTTCATCTTAGGATCAAAAAAAATAAAAATATTTTTCATCCATCCTCCAAAACATCAAAACAAAATCATCTCATCATCACCTTTTGGAAAATCTTGAAAATCATCCTTAATACTAGGCTTTTTGGAAAAATCAAAAATCATCAAAATCCTTGAGACTACATCCTTGAAAACATTATCAAAAACACCTTTGGCTAGGTATGTGTAGATGCATCCTTTTGCATATGCTTAGTCAAAGTTATCAAAATCATCTTCTCTAGATTAGTATATGTAGATGAATCCTTCTTCATATACTTAGAGAAACGATCATCTTGTTTGAATAGGTGTGGGTAGATGCATCCTTCTCCTCACACATATTCAAATCATCATTCTTTGAGCACATCTATCCCTTAGATTATTATCCAACATCTTAGGGTCTTTTTGTTCAAAATCAAAATCAAGGACAAAATCCCAAACCCAAAAACAAATCAAAATCAAAATCCGCAAGTTCTAAAAGCCTAGTATCTCATTCAAGATTTATCAAAATCCAAAAACATCTGTATCATCCATCCCTAACATCGTCATCATATCATCACCTTTGATCCTCAAGGCATCATAAAACTTTCTACTTTGGGCATAAAATAAAGATCACACCAAAGAATCAAGAGATTCATCTCCCATATTCTCAAAAATTGATCCTTGTTTGATGGTTCTAACTAGATCTCAATACAAGAAGAGTATGGAAGCCAACAAAGAAACACCCACTCAAGCGATCTTAGCCAAACAAACACATAAATGAATCCTGTTGAATCAAGTAATCCGTTGACCCTCTCATCATTGCAAAATCCGCAAGAAGAAAACCAAGGAGAGGACCTTACCTTTGGAATGTCTCGCGAGGAAATGACTGAAATGCTCCAAAATCCGGACAACCATAGAATCATCAACATCATGATGACGCTCAACCCTTCGTTATACATGCTTGAGCTAGCAAAAAAAGGGGCCAAGTTACCTTCGGATTTTGATGTGAGTACTATAGTGGAGGCATCTTTTCCTCCAATCTCATCCACCATTTCCATGTCATCTACACCCCCATCTCAAAACATCACGTAAAAAATTCCACAAATCACATCTTTTTTGCTCCAACCCAACCTAATGTCAACAAGGGAAACACATTCCTCAATGCTCTTCAAGCACACCCCCATGTTAATAATCAAAACTTGGATGCAAACACCACCTTGGAACAAAACATACCCCAAAACCCATTACACAAAAATGTTCCTCTCACCTTCCATCATGATCCATCATCATCATTTTTTCACGCAACACCTCAAACACCTCTCCTCACAAATTCACAAGAAGAGGGAGATATGTTCAGACCAGGGGGCATATTCGACACCATGACATTTTCACAACAACTAACACCCCTTACATTTCCACCTCTCCCACCATTGTCATTATCATCCACACCACTCCTCAGTTTAGGGCTTCCCCCTCTACCAAGTATTGATCAAAACAACATCCCAAATATCAACCAAAACATTATGTCAAATTCTCAAAACTTATTGTTGACATCACAACAACAAGCGATAAATGCACAAGTAATTACAAGATCATCAAACACCCCCTAACATCGCAAAGCATGGTCTCTCAAGGACCAATCACATCAACAGCACCATCCATCACATAAAACACCAACACCACCTTCACAAACACCATTCCAAATCCACCACCACCTCCACCACCACCAACTTCCACCACATCAAGCCAATACAACGCAGCATTGCAAGTTTCTTTCCAAAGAGGATACCAACAAGTTCAGAAACAAAAAGCTGAACAACTAGCTACTCAGGCCGCCCAAGCAACATAAGCTGCATTACAAGTGCAACAATCCGAAGCATTATTGCAACAACAACAACAAGCCGCTCAAGTTGTACAAGCCGCGCAAGCATTGCAAGCACAAAAGGTCACTCAAGCACAACTTCTATTGCAACAACAAGAATCACAAGCACAAACAACATAAGTGCAAGCTCAATATCAGGCACAACAAGCCCAATATCAAGCACAACTTCATGCATAAAGACAAGCAGCGCAAATTCAAGCATATCAACAAGCATTAAAGCAATATCAAGAGTAGCAAGAAGCAACACAATTGGCAGCCCAACAACAAGTGTTGTTGGAACAACAACAATCCCAACAACAAGTGCAATAGCAAGCACAAATCTCAGCGCAGCAACAATAAGATCAACAACAAGCATTGTTCATACAAAAGTAGGTGGAAGCCTACCTCGCTCGGAAAAATGTATAGATAACATCGAACAACACACCGACCAACCCACCCATCCAACCCACAATTGAAACACCCCAAAACACTTTCATCCCACCCCCTGATCCGCAAAATGATGTGACGATGCAACTCAAGTTGCTCTCGCAACAAGTGCTCGACCTTCAATCAGGTTGAACAACCAAAACACCAAGCAACTTGTTTCCCTATCCATTTGATAGGAGCCTAGTAATGAAACCATTCCCCAAGGGATTTGAAATCCCCAAATTTGACAAATATCGAGGGATGGAAAACCCTGAAGATCACATCAGGGAATTCCAGGTTCATTGCATGGAGGTCGCATGTGACGATTCTTATCTGATGCGACTATTTCCTAGGAGCTTGGCAGGCCACACTATGGAATGGTTCTCTCACTTACCTTCAGGCATTATAACATTTCAAGAAATTATAGATGCATTCATTAAAAACTACACATTCAACATTGCAATGGATGTTAGTCTAGAAGAACTCTCGGCTCTGAAACAAGGAAAGGGTGAGTCATTTGCCTCATTTCTACAATGATGGCGATCTAAGGCCAATCGGAGCAAGTGGACCATGCTAGAAGAACAAAAAGTTTGCACCATCATAGCCAAATTTGAAGGTCACTTGGCATTTCATCTCAAGGCTCAGGGCATCACCATATACAATCAGTTGATCCCCAAAGCGCTTAGCATCGAAAGAGCCGTTATGACTCAACCTGCAAAATCAACATCATACCCCGAACAACAAAACAACCGCCCACCATCCAATTACAATGATAAACCTCACACATGGGCAAGGAACAAAAATGTTACTAATGATGGTATCATCGATTCCAAGGTGGTCATTAGTGCCCCTCGCCAAAATACACTCAAACTACAAATCCAAACACAACACCAAAACACTCATCACACAACACACCAACCCAACAATAATCCAACCATCAATAATCTCAATGACCAAAGGGGACCACCCCAATGCAAAATTTATCCCAAATGAAAATACACCATTTTGGGGGAACCACTTGAGGAGATAATGAAAAAGTTGATTGACGAAAAACTCATTAAGCCTCCTACATTTGAGAATTACCAAGAAGTCGATGTCAAACCTCCTTGGTATAATGAGAATCAACTTTGTGAATTTCATAAAATCAAAGGCCATACCACAAACAGTTGCATGAGACTCAAAAACATCATCCAAGATCTCATCAATAAAAAAATCATAAACATGGAACAACCTACAAGAAATTAGGATCTTAAGATATATACAAATCTGATGTCGAATCATGGCAACAAAGGGAATAAAAATGATAAAGGGAAGGGAAATGTAAATCATGTGTATGAAATAGTCGTTGCTTCCCTAAATGAATACTGCATGGTCATCACCATCAAGGGCACCCATGCTGAAGATTGTGGAGTCACCACAAGAGGTGGCAAAGTCACCATCGCAGGATCATCCCAACCAAATAGAGTCCCCCCATCTAGATTTTTTTTGCATGGCTACAATTTCCTAGATCAACTCAAGAGAATGCCAACACACATCTCCATCATGGAGTTGTTAAAAATATCATCAGCTCATAAAAAGATCCTCGAGGAAGCATTAGCCTCATCCACTGTCCCCGCAGATCTTGATGCGGAGCAATTCCAAGCTATGGTCGGAAACATCATAACACCTAATCTCCTTACATTTTCTGACCAAGATTTCCCCACCCAACCATCTCACAACCATGCACTTCACTTGGAGGCCATTGTACACAAGAGAAAAATCAAAAGGGTCTTGGTGGATGGAGGTGCGGGCTTGAACATATGTTCCCTAAGCCTCATCAAGCAGTTGAAAATATCATAAGACTCCATCAACAAAGGAAAGGGAATCACGATAAGAGCATATGATGACCAAGAAAGAGTGTCTCAAGGCATGATTAAACTACCTATTCAAGTAGGGCCAACTCTCATGGAAACCACTTGTTAGGTCTTGGACCTTGACTTGTTGTATAATATCCTCTTAGGACGTCCATAGATCCATGCAATGAAAGCAGTAGCATCAACTTTCCACCAATGCATGAAATTTACACATTACGGACAAGAAGTTACCATCCATAGAGATCCCAAACCTTTTTCATATTGCAAAAATATTGAAGCAAAGTATTACAAAATCCCCCAAGTGCAAAAAAATGACAAGGGCCCATCCACACCATACATCGACCCTGCCACTCTCACGTCCACTTCTACGACAGAGACACCTGCCACTCCCACCATTCCCACCATTTTTGACATCAAGCTCATCATCCAAGAGGATGGTTGTGGAAGCTACAAGCTCCCTAACAATGCTTTTGTGATAGGAGAGTTACCACAATCTCCTAGATCACGGGGATGTCCACAAGAAAACCAAGCTTCCATATCACAAACATCTCTTGAAGACTATCCTGAATTCACAAGATGGGGATACCTTGGCCAGGAGGTTATTGAAGTCGATCCATCTCACATGTTATATCAAGATGAAAGACCGACACCTGAATTACCAATGGATGAGACAAGCAAGGGCCTACAAATGATGCTCACAATGGGCTACGATAGAAATCAAAGACTGGGAAAAAATGACAATGGGCTCATAATACCTATCATTCTAGAGATGCGACCCATAACAAATTTGGGCCTTGGTTGTACCCCTCTGAGTATAACCATACGTGGCTAAAGTCCTCCAGTTAGAACAGTTAATACTTCTCCTCAGCCAATAGCAGCAGAAGTACACTCACCAATATCTAGAGGTAAAGACATACATAACTTTATAACTGAAGTCTATAATAGTAGCGATGATGAGGATACCATAACCAATCTACCTAGGTTATTTGAGGACACCACCCTGTGTATGATCAGTACCCTATCCTTCGAACCAGACAAACAAAATCATGAGATCTGCTTAGTATATCCCCAACTCATCAACTACGACCAACGAGGACCACCAGTTCTTGATACATTCAAAAACGATGAGGCGCTCTCATAATTCATGGGATTGTGGGACAACATTCCAGATGGGGATCACAAGGCAGGGTTTATAATAGAGTTGGACACACATGTCTATTATGGGGAAATGATTGAATCCTTGAGTTGCAAAAGTGAGAAACTAAGAATCATATCTAAGTCCTTGAGTGAAAACCACATTATGGCACTCTCTAACAAGAAAAAAGTAAAAAGAAAGGACATATCCAACAGTGAAAACCTCTCTGAGGCACCCGAGGATGAAGGATTCAATCTTCCTTTGAGAGCTATTCATCAGGAGAAGTCAGCAGTCTTGGCCAAAAATTGCAATCCGGTCAACCTAGGAACCGAGGAGACCCCGCATATTACATTCTATGCGAAATCACTATTATCAGAAGAGCAAGAACTCCTAGCAGCATTCCTAAAGGAAAGACAAATAAACTTCACATGGAGTTATGCTGACATGCCAGGACTTGATCCAAAGACTGTGGTTCATCATTTAGCAGTATATCCAGAAGCAAATCTGGTCAAACAAAAGCTTTGAAAAATGCATCCTCAAATCGCTCTGTTAGTCAAAATGGAGCTAAAAAAGATATTGGATGCAGGATTCATCCGACCAATAGATTATCCAGAATAGGTGTCAAATTTGGTACATGTCTCAAAGCCTGACAGAGCCATCAGAATCTGCACAGACTTTAGAGATTTGAACAAGGCATGTCCAAAGGATGACTTCCCCCTTCCTAACATCGACATTATAGTAGACATGACAGCAAGACATGAGATGCTATCACTAATGGATGGATTTTCAAGATACAATCAGATCATGATAGCTAAAGAGGATCAACACAAGACGGCTTTCACTTGTCCATGGAGGACCTACTGTTGGAACATGATGCCATTTGGCCTAAAGAAGGCAGGAGCAACATATCAAAGGGCCATGACATTGATATTCCATGACATGATCCATAAAATGGTTGAAGACTATGTTGACGATATCCTAGCTAAGTCCAGAAAGAGAAAAGATCACATAGCAACCCTAAGTGCTATCTTTGACAGACTGGAGGAATACAAAGTCAGACTAAATCCCAAGAAGTGCGTCTTCGGCGTACAATCAGGTAAATTGCTAGGATACATAGTTTCCATGAGGGGTATCGAGGTGGATCCAACAAAGGTGAAAGCAATCCTCAAAATGGAAGCACCAAAAACATTAAAGCAACTGAGAGGTCTACAAGGTAGACTTCAATCCATCCGACGATTCATAGCACAACTAGCAGACAAGCAGATCCCATATTCTCACCTACTCCAAAAGGGGGTAGCGTACAAATGGGATACAAAATGTGAAGAGGCATTCAAAAAAATCAAAAAATACCTATTGACACCACCAATTTTAATGCCACCCATCCCAAGAAAGCCATTGATCTTATATGTGTCAGCAATAGCAACAGCCCTTGGAGCTCTCCTAGCTCAACATGACAAAAATGGAATGAAAAGGGCTATCTACTATATCAGTAGAAAAATGGTCGGTCATGAGCTAAACTATTCATTCATCAAGAAAGCATGCCTCACAGTAGTGTTTGCATCACAAAAATTCAGACATTACATGTTGGCACACAAGATAAAGTTCATCGCCAAAATCGACCCCCTCAAATATCTACTATCAAAGGAAATGCTCACAGGAAGAATGGAAAAAAGGGTGATGATATTGTCAGAGTATGACATCGAGTATGTAGAGTGGAAAGCAATTAAGGGACAAGTTATTGTAGATCAACTAGCAGAAGCACCTATTTATTCTGAGAATCCTCTTGTCTCAGAGTTTCCAGATGAATCCATTTTTAACCTCAACATAGCTGACCACTGGAAACTATACTTCGATGGCTCATATACACAGCACGGATCAGGAGCTAGTGTCTTCTTCATTACCCCACAAGGGGATTGCATACCAAGGTCATACAAACTGGCATTTCCTTGCACTAACAACATCGTGAAATATGAGGCTTTGACTATAGGTCTCAGGATAGTAGTGCAATGGAACATCATGGCTCTCAAAGTGTACGGAGACTCCCAGCTGATCATAAATCAAGTCAATAATAAATATCAGACCAAGGATGATAAGCTCACTCCATACAAGAAATTGGTGGAGACTCTCAAAGAATCTTTCATTGAAATAACATTTGAGCAGATTCCTAGAACGAACAATAGAGAAGCAGACACCACGACAACAATTGGATCCCTATTAAACATCCCTCACAATGTTCCAAAATATGAATTCTTGATTGAGAAGCTTCTCGTTCCTGCATTCGAGGTACTAGAATTAGAATTCGTGTGCGAAATCGTTGGTCCCGGTGATCCTTGGTATCATGACATCTATACATATCTTCGAATAGGAGTCATACCCACTAACCTACCATCAAACCTAAAATGAACCTTTGTTAAAAAGGCATCCATATTTGTCATCCTAGGTGATACCCTATACCGTAGAAGCATAGAAGGTACCCTACTACGCTGCCTAAATACTGAGGAGGTATTAACCACTCTAACTGAAGTACACAACGGTATCTGCGGTTTGCACTTGAGTGGAATGACCATAGCCAAGAAACTGGTGAGGATGGGGTATTATTGGCCCACAATGGAAAGAGAACCACATGATTATGCTAGAAGGTGTCTACAATGTCAGTAGCATGGGGACCTCATCCATGCTCTAGCTCAAGAACTTCATCTTATCATCACACCATGGCCCTTTTTGCAGTGGGGACTCGATCTCATTGGGAAAATCACACCCACCTCATCTAACAGCCACAAATTCATCATAACTGCAACCGAGTACTTTACTAAGTGGGTAGAGGCCATACCCATGACGTACATAACTAGGAAGTAGATTTCTAAGTTCATCCTGAACTATCTCATTTGTCACTATGGTGTCCCACAAGCATTATCTCAGATAATGGGACACCATTTAAGAATCAAGATGTCTGTGACTTGTGCGAGAAATTCAAAATCCAACATCACTTCTCCACCCCATACTATCCCCAAGGCAATGGCCAAGTAGAAGCTACAAATAAAACCATTCTGAAAATCCTCAAGAAAATAGTCAATGACGTAGGTCGTGACTAGCATTTGTAGCTTAATCCCACCCTCTGGGCCTATCGAACCAGCATCCGCACACCCACTGGCGCCACCCCCTTCTCCTTGGTCTACGGATCAGAAGTCATACTCCCCATTGAGATCAAGCTCCCATTCCTCAGGATATCACTACAAAACCTTATCACAGATGAAGAATACAGAGTATCAATACTAAATGAGTTGGAGTTACTGGATGAGAGATGACTAGATGCTTTAAATCATTTGCAAGTCTAGCAGAATAGACTCAAATGGAGCTACAATAAGAAAATTAGAAGCAGGACGTTCCAAGTCAGAGAACTGGTCTTAAAAGAGAATCAAAAGAATATCCCAAACCCAAGCAGCAAAGGCAAGTTCGAACCCAATTAGTTGGGACTGTTCATCATAACAACAAGTTACAAGTCAGGGGCATATCAGCTATCAACACCCGAAGGGGAACCTTTGCAAGAGCCCATGAATAGCTCTCATCTCAAAAAAATTTATGCCTAAATCTTTCAAGGTATAGAACCAAAAATCAAAAAAATCAAAAAATGTCTTAAAAAAATGGTTACTTCGGTGAAAACTTGGCATTTGGTAACAACAAAAAAGCAAAAAAAAAATCAAAAAAAGGATCAAAAAATAGTCCTCTAGTGAAAACCACTTCAGTGGCACTTTGGGCAAGTACCTTGGTGAAAACCTGGCAAATAGGCGCCTTGCGTAAATAAGCACTTTCCATCCACCAGGATCTTTATGGTTTGTTTTGCATCATCCATCCATTTCTCTTCCATCATCCATCATATCTAGATCTCCATCCATCACTCATCCACACACATCTGCACCATAGCTTGGTCCTCTTTTCGTATCATGATCCCTCCTAGTATTACTCGGCTCATGCTCACGGTCAATTTGTCCTGCCTTTATCGGAGTAGTCTATTGCATCACGTTGGGGGCATGTTCTTATCGGATCAGATTTGTGTATATTCTTAATGTCCTAAATATCAGAAAATCCAAAAACATCAAAATATCAAAATCCAAAAACATCAAAATATCAAAAAATCCAAAAACATCAAAATATCAAAAAAACCAAAAAATCAAAACATCAGAAAATCCAAAAACATCAAAACATTAGAAAATCCAAAAACGTTCAAAACATATCAAAATCCAAAAATAGGTCAAAAGGTCATTCAAAAAGTCAAAAAACATAGTCGTCTTGTCGAGCTACATCATCTTTGAGCTTGAACATAGGCAAGGTTGATCTTTGATCATCCCCTGAGACACTTAGGTCAATCCTTTAAGAGTCCGTCATAATAAACTGACATCTCATCATGTATATCATCATCTGTAAATTGGTCAAATCGTCTAGTTGAACTATGTGGTCTTTGTGTGTACAACGTAGGCAAGGCTCATCTGTTGATCAGCCCTCGAGGCCCCTAGGATAGGTCTTTAGGTTAGTCTCTTGGTCAAAAACTCAGAAAATCCCAAAACATTGGAAAATCAAAAAATCAAAACATTTGCAAAATCTCAAAAAATACCAAAAACAGCCCAAAAATATTGCAAAACATCAAAAACATCCAAATATTTGAAAAAATCCATCCACCTCATCTCGCTTGCACCCGCAATAACACCATCCATAATAAACTAATCGTCATCATCAACCTTTGGTGAAATAGTTAGAAACAAGTCTAGCAGATTAAAAGTAAAACTCCAAACGTTAAGTCTTAAGTCTTAAGTCTAAGTCAGTGCGTAAGCAAGTTGGTCATCTCTTCGTATTGGTAACTCATCATCTAAATTGGTCCCATATCAATCATCCCTTAGAACACTTTGGATAAACGAAATGACATACCACCATCCACTAACATGTCCTAGGATGAATCCTTCCTACAATGGGCATTATATTTTTCCAATAAGTTTCGGTTATCATCCTTAGAAAACACTTTTTTTTTCGTTAGCGGTATTGAAGAGCATCAATTTGTTTGTTTACTTGGTCTTTTCTTTTGATTTATCTTATTGCACTCATTCCAAGGACCTCTCGATGATATTCGAATGAAGGATTTAGAGAGATAGGAATGGGGCAACGATCATTATCCTTTTGTCAGTTGTGCTTGTTGGACGTTCTTGTAATATAACCTCGGCGAATACTTGCTTTGTTAGGTATGTATGAAAGAGGTCTAGGGAAACTTGTTGACTATTACATGGATAGGTTTACCTTTCCGTGTTTTGGTCCGAGGTGCCTGAAACTTCTAAAGTGCATCCTAGCAAGGTTTTCGTATGTCAAATGTGAACAAGAATACTCCTATCTGCTTGTCAAGTCAAAGTTCATCTCACTGGGTACAACGCCATCCTAGTTTTCTATACCTTGATGCATCATGTACCACATGTGTTATCAAACATAAGAAATTTTGGCCCTTTGAAAATCCCAATTCCTCGGCAAGTAATCATCATCATCATCATTTGCATTTGCATCATCTTGTGTCTTGTTGAAATGACTTCTTCTTTTCTCACTAATCGCACTAACAAGGTACTATGATAGTTGATCATCATCACCATCATCGTCATCCATCCTGCATCCACAAATCATTAGCATATCACATAAACATATCATATAGGAAACATACACATCACATATCCATCATCATATAAACAGGTTATCAAAGACATTCTTCATAGATAGGTACATCTATTTCATTGACATTTCACCTATTACATTGCATCTCATGGCATTATATCAATCATTGCATACACATTCATTTGCATTTCATAACCATTTCATATTACCATCTATCATATAAATCATCGCATAGCATCTACAGAAGCATTTCATAATCATTTTTGCATAATCATAAACAATAAATATATAGGCATTTCATTCATTAGGCATACATACTTGCATAACATTAATGACATAATCTCACCACTTTATGTTCACATTACATTGCATCACATACATCATCATTTATTATGTTTAGGATAATAACATTTGTTATTCTAAGCATCTCATAAAACCATCTCATTATGCATCAACACCATTTCATTTGCATCATATCATGACCATCGCATTCATACTTCATCATCCATATCATCTCATAAATAACATCATAAAACATCCATTGCATAAATCATTCCACATAGGCATAGACGTATAAAATTGATTACAAACAATTCATATATGCATCCATTCATTAACATTTCATAAGCACAATTTACATATCATTTCACATGTGCACAATAGATCATATCATTTCACATATCAGACCATCACATTTGCATTATCATAAATAGACCATCACATTTGCATATCATAGGTTAACATAATATAGATCTGTTAGTCATAATCATAACGCATGCATCATCAAAAATAAATGCATCCATAAAGACATCACTGCAAAGCATATAGAAATAAACCATCCATGCATAAAAGAGAACACGGTACATCGCATCAAAATCATCATCGGCTCATATATATATATCATCAATAATGTCACTGTCATAGTACAAAGAATAAATCAGATCACTGTACATATATGTCAATCAGTACAAAAGGCCCATTGGGCTATCAAAAATGAGCCCATAAGGCACAAAAATAATATCATAATATCTCGATCAAGCTCGGTCCCTATGAATGCTACCTTCACCCCTGTCACCGTGACCCTCTGCTGGTCTATGGCTGGCCCACTCTGAATACTCTGGGACCCACTTTGTTCTGGGTACGGCCTCATGATAAGACCGCTGATAATACTTTGCCTCTCGAATGGCATCCCTGTAGGATCGAACTGACACTATACCCTAGGAGGAGGAGGTCATCATGCTCTCTATCTATTGTCTACGGCCTAGCTCAGTGGCTATCTATAGCTCTACAGCCTGTCTCTATTGCACGACCTGATCCCTCTTGGCCCTAAGCTGCTCTCTCTCAGCCCTCACCTGAACCTGGGCCTGCAGCTGCGCAATCAAGGTGTCTTGTGCATCTTCCTATCCTACTGGATGTACCCGTGGCTACACGTGAGGCTGATCCTCACCCTCAGCTCATGGTGGTGGAACTGGCAGCACCTGCTGCTGATCCTGCATATGAACATCCCCCTACCCTGGCTGGATTGGGGGCACACCTGGTGGATCCTGTCGAATCTCAACCCTCTATCCTCATCCTCATCCTCCCCCTCTACCTCTAACTCTGCGCACATCTCAGTCCTCACCGGGAATAGTCAACTGAAGTGGAGGTCGGAACTAGTCCCTGTAGGCCTGAGTTGTGCTTGGATCTGCTAAACCCTGATCATAAGCCTATGGTCAGGCTACCAACTACCAGAAACTATCGACTGCCTCTGAGGAAAGAATGTACTGTCCCCATGACACTTGTGTCATGCTGCAAGCAAAGATAGCTACATAGTCATCATTAGGCCGATCCTACAGCTCTCCAAACTGATGTTGCATGCGCCCGGGCAGGTACCTCTCAATCATAGTATGCTCCCACCCCTGCATATATCGGTCTTGGAGGAAATAAAATAGTTGATCGACATCGGCGGCCCATGCAGGCCGACCAAGGTATGGTCACCAAGTGAAAACTAGCATCTCGTCTAAGACCCGCCTCCAGTAGGGGATCCTGTGCTCACCAGTGTGTGTAAAGGACACACTGCCTCTGGGTAAAAGCACAAAGTTGTGTCACACTTTCAACCAACTTATCAGCGCAAGTGAATTTAAGTATTTCTAACTAAAAATCAATTTTGGTCAAACATATGATATAGTAAGATTCATTCTAGCTAAGTTAGATACTTCCACAACTTTTTCAACTAAAATTGTTGGCTAAAAATATATGGAGCACCACTTTGAGTCCAATTTACCAAAAAAATAAAATTATTTGAAAATTTTGAAGTTTCAATAACTCCTACTAATGTAAATAACTTTTTCTTTAAAATATAAAAATACCCTTTTGTAGATCCATAAGTGTAGTTTTCAAAAATATATTTATTTTAATAGTTTAATCTTTTTTTATATTTTATATTTTATTTTTACTAAAAGTAGGTTATCAGTACAAAATATTAGGTTGATTACTATGCCAAGGAAAAATACTAAAACTTATTAAAAAAATTGAAAAAAATATGATGCACTAGATAAAAGAATCTATTTCAAGATGGTATATATTTTTTTCCATTTTAGATAAATATTTAATATGAAAGTTGACATCCGATGAAAACAACTATTTTTTGATTCACGCACATTTTAATATTTATTTAAAAATATATATTTATCAAAATTGGAAAAAAATATATCCATGCACTAAAATTTCAAGTTATAAATACACACAAAAAATTTGAAAGAAAAAAAATAAAATTTAAAAAGTTTGACGTCCCATGCAACTTCATTTTTCAGATTTTATCAGAACTAAATTATAGTGTTAATTTATAAAAAAAACTAGTTTAAAATAATTTTTTAATTTTTTTTAAAAAATACAAACATAAAATATACTAAAAAATACATGTTTTTCTAGTTTACATCATTTCAAAATTCAAAACATATATGCCACTTTTTAGTGATTCAAGCTTAAAAGTTGGATCAACATTGGCCATTTTATTTATAAAGTGTGACACAACTTTTTGCTTTTACTCCTCTGTATCATGCCACGAAGGCATCGTCTGCCCCCATCGAAACTAGAATGACACGTGGACATAGCACAGAAATGTGCTCCCACGCCCAAACGTGAAGTAAAGTCACCCCAGCCCCCAGCGCTCTGTCATCCATGTAAACATACTCATGGAGGTCCCTGTAAAGTGAAGTTAGAAGAACAGGCCCCCATGCGAAATGAACAGGCTTGTCTCGGACCATCCACTCCCAGCAATAACCCCAGCCGAGACTGAAGTATCGTCCTCGTCTGTCTAGGGTAATAAGACCCGAAATGATAGCTGCAATCACCTAGTGGTAGGGAGGTGCTATGACCCTGTATCACTCTAGCTCTATCTGTCCCTCACAGAAGATGATGTCTCGTGTGGCGAGGACTCTGCAGCAGGCCTTGCACCCCTTGTCCATGTCGAAGATCACTCGTCAGCCATGAATTTGCAATCGTAGAATATGCCAAACATCCTCCAGAGTGATGGTAGCCTCACTAGTGGGGAGATGAAACGAGGACGTCTCGTTGTGCCACCTCTTGGCCAGTGCTGACAACATCCCTAGGTGAGTGCGCACGAGCGCTGTGTACGCAATGTGCCACAACCCCGCAACCCCGAGTCGATCCTGGTCCCTATTGCTCAGGTCTTGCAAGACACTAGCCAAATCTCGCGACCTATGCTCCCGAGAGTAGAGTTCCCTCACCGCATCCTGCATCAAGCAAGGTCAACGTGTTAAAAATTTTGAAAAATTTCTGATCGAGTGCTCCAAAAACATCTCTAGCGGTGCAACCTGTGATGGTGTCACAGTTTAGGTGAATTCAACAACGTTGCATCACACTTTATCAAACCAGCCCACTGATCCAAAGCTCAGCGTCGGAGTTTGTAAACTCTAAACTACACCACTGCGATGCAAAACAGCACCGTGTGGCACAGTTTGAATGTTGAGCGGCGCTATATAGCGCAGCTGAAAACAAGCCGCCCCTTTAAAGAATTAATTAAAGCATTAAATGAAAAGACAAAGCTTGGGTAAGGGTCACATACCGGTACCACGATGCCAGGTGGCTGCTGGTATGTCTGAACTCGATCAGTGATGTGTAGGGGAAGCTGTCGTTGTGCCATATCGTCAGAGTCAGAGCTCAAATCTCAAGGTTGCTAGTGGACGTGTGTAAAAATGATTTGAAAATGACCCCTCAGGCCCCATTTAAGCATGAAAATTAGGGTTTTTTAACCCTGAATGGTTGTCGTGCTACGGTTTTGGACCCTTGAACCTGTTTTTGACTGATTATGGCTTGTTTTTCATTGTTTTATTGCGTTTAGACACGTTTTTAGCCTTCCGGACCCCTTTCAGACCTATTGGATACTTTGTCATCTTTTTTTCACGAGATCACCCAAAAAATTAAAAATTTCATATGATCTCTCGAGGGGGAATTATATTGGTGTATTCTCTCTCGCCATGCAGCAGTGGGGCAAGTTGTTAAATATCAATTTTTTTTGGCTTTGATCGAGATTGTTTATTCTTTGAACCAATGCAACGAGTGCATTGTTTCAAAGAGGAAAAAAATGTAGACACGTAAAATGTACCAATTGACATGGTGCATCTGATCCTGATTACTAACATTGTTTCTTCCTGAATCATCCCTCGGTCTAACCATTTAATCAAATTTCCCTATCTGATTAAATTCATCAATATTTCTCCCTTAATTGAATAAATCATTTTATCTAATTAAGTCAATCTCTTTTGTTAATTAAATCAATTCATCTGATCTAATTATCCCTATTTAATTAAATAATTAGTTATTTGATTAAATCTCTAAAGTATGTTCATTAAATTAAATAAAACCTTATTTGATTTAATCTAACACCATCTCTTTTAATTAAATAAATCAAAATCCTTATTTAATTAATCTTTTGTCATATTCCTCTCTTATTTGATTTAAATAAATCCATAAATTTGAGTCAAATAGGTCACATCATCTAACCTCTCTTATTAAATTAATTAATCCTTGATTAATTTAATCTCATCTCATGTCACATCCTTTAGATAATGCAAGTTGCACATGAAAATAGATTTAATTCATTTATTAAATCTTTATTTTCTTCACAAGGCATCTTTTAGAATATTCTCTCAATTTAAATTCAAAAATTTCAAGTCAACATGTACATCCAACAAGGCAATAAATTCATCTTACATGTCATTTGCCTTGAGCCAAGTGGCATTTATTTCATTTTCCCTTCCCTCTTGCATGTCGTTTCAACAAATTTGAAATTCAAATATTATGCATTTATTGGCACAAACCCCAAATCTTGCACATCCTTCATCCATTCATAGATTAACAAGTGGCATCATACCATTGGATGAATGTTAGTCCCACATTGCTCAAATTTGGACATTCATCCATCTTAGAATTCTATAAATAAAGAGCTCATATCCTCATTTGATCATCCACAATTTATGCAAAGTTACCATGCTCAAATATCTCTCAAATTTCATCCATTATCCTTGAGTTCATAGCTAGGTTTTTGCAGATTTTTGGCTTGGAGCACTCATCTTTCACCAACAAAGTGGATCAATAATCTTCAACACATCAAGTTTGCATCTTAGGAATTGGGAAAGGGCCAATTTTCACATCAAATTGGCACAAATTCCCCCATGGGATCATGAGTTTGCACATTTAAATTAGGATTCAATCTTTGTTTTATCATTTCCATTGTATTTTTTAATATTTTCTTCCTAGTTTGAATGTTGTAAATGGATTTCATGGGGAATCATTGTTTTGGCTTGCAATCTCTTGTCTAACTTGTTTATTCTTGTTGTTTTGCAGGTACTGGGATTGGGGTTCGCACAGTAATTTTTAGGTTCAAAATGACAACTAGGATGTACAGTATTTTTGGATTTTTAGGAATAAAGTATACAAGGTATGAACTAAAATGAATTCAATTTGGAGAAAGGGGTACCTAAGCACTCTAAGCTTAATCTTTTTTTATATATTTTGGTTACCAAAGGACTTGTTGAAAATGACAAAGTGACAAGGTCAAGATGACTAGTGAGTTTTCCTAACTAGACTGTTGAGTTGAAAATTCTCACAAAAGGGACAATGACTGAAAATAGGAATGATGACTAAGTCCAAGATAAACTAGTTTCGAAAGCAATGATTTTGAAAATTGTGATTAGGTTAACCTAATCCAAAGTATGCAAAGATGAAAACCTAGGGTCAAGCTAATGCTAGAAATTATGATTATGAAGCCTAATGTATGTAACTAAAATTTGAAAGATTAAGCCTATGGTCAAGAATACAAACTAATGGTTGAATAATGAGGATTTTGAGCAATTTCAAAGTTGATTTCTAATAGAGACCTCTTAGAAAAAAAATGTTTGACAGTAGGCTGAGACTATTTTTTGATGTTTTGTTGAAAATTCTAAGTTGTCTGAGGTCGGTTGTTTGTGTCCAGATTTGTGAATGTTGTGTATATTGTTTGAAAATCCAGAAAACACTTGACAAGCATGATGTTTTAGTGTAAGAAAACACACGTAAGACAAGCATGATCCTAATAGGCCAAGGGTTTGTATACTTGGTATAGCCCACCGATATACCCTGGATTGGTGTTGAACACCTCTCCTTCTCGAGAGCGGATAGCTTAGAAGTTTGGTGGCACTGGCTCCCCTCCATGACACTTACTTCTACGGGCACACCAACTTCAGATTTTTAGGTAGTCACTTCCCAAGAACTGCTATCTCTACTCAAGGGATTCAGTAGTGAGAATCTTCGAGCATGATACTGTACCCTACACTATACCAAGCAATGGCTAAAAATGGTTGGCTTCTAAAACAATAGGTGTCTAGTAAGGGCATCTGTTCAAGTGGCCACACATGGGGCGAGAGATTAATCACCAATTAGGTGGCACTTCAACTTGAAGAGATTATGCTCAACAAGATTTATGGGAGTACTACTTCGTCCGTGTGACACATCTGCACTCGTGGTACTTGAACTTTCCTCAAGCACCCATTTTATATCCTAGCTGGAAGTGGCTTGGCTTTAGCCTGTTATTGATCAGGTCGTCCCTTAAGGTGAGTACTTTTTCCCCTAAGGCAAGCCCATTTCTAGAAATAATAACTATTTCTCTTACACCCAGGATCGTTCGAAAGCGCAAGGACAGAGGATAATTCAATTATTAAGTTGTGAGGGTGATAGAAAATAATGTAGGTCTAGTTTTCTGATCACCTGATTTTCACAAGGTGAGAGCATAATCACTTACCACCTTCAAGCACAGTCAGACAGAATCAAACACATGTTCATTTTAATGCATCAATGGAAGTGTTTTCTAAGCTAGAAATTGCAAACACATTGTTTGAGAAATGAGTCTTTGACTAACGGAGCTGTAAAACCCAAAGTTAGTAGTTTCATAAATGCCTTGGACTAACGAGAAAGCTGCAAAAAACTAAGAACAAAAGATTAAAAATCATACTAAAACTTAAAAGTCAATAAATAACTAAACTAGAAAATGAAGAGACTAAACTAAACTAAGAAAAAGAAATTAAAGAAAACTAGAAACTAAGAGCTCGATTTTTTTGTTGCTCCAAAAGAAGTAGTTTTTGGGAGCCCCACTCCAAAGCCACACGCTACAAACATAAGATTAGTAAACCAAAAAAAAACTTGAATGAAAACAACAAACTAAAATAGTGATAACTTTCTCAAAACTAAACAAAATTTTAAACAGTAGATATCTATGGAAAGCTAAGACATAGAGCTTCAAAACCCAAAAAAAAAAATTGCAAAATTTTGCATGAAAAATTTGTTATAGGCAAAAGAAAACACGGGTTTTAACATAATTTTTTTTTTAAAATAGTGAATACTAAAATGGCCATAACTTTCTCAAATCTTAACAAAATTTTAAACCGTTTGAAGTTCCAAAAAGCTAGGAATGAGGCCTAAAAAACCCAGATGATAGTTTTTAAAGATTCCATATACCCAATTTTTTGTGCTCAAAAGAAGATAACGGGATTTCGTATGAATTCTTGGTTGTAACCTATAAAACAATGAAAACAAACAAGAAAATAAACAAATTTCTCTACAAAATTATAAGATTCACATCAGCTTCACCAATGTGAGATGGGGTTAGAAATCAAATAGCATAGACAAAGTGATAGTCAACACTTCTAAACTATTAACCTCATCCAAACAAGAGAAAATAATGAAAGCATAAGGAAAATAAAACATCAAATCCAAATACTCCTCATGCTTGAACTTGAATCACTTCTCTTGCTCTCCTATTTCTCCTTTTGCAAATATGCCCTCAGATTTGTAGTCTAACTTGTGCAAAAAAATTGCAAATTGTAAGTAGAAAGTTGGAGAAGAATAGTTGTTAAGCTAAAAATGGAGAAGGAAGGTTGCTTTTATAAACAACCTTTTGAATGAAAGGCTAAGATTAATCTTCTAGAAAGATTTCAAGATCAATGGATGGGAATGCATGAGAGAGAGGTTATGAAATGGATGGTTGAGATTAAGTCTTAGAAAAGATGTCAAGATCAATGGTCCAGAATTGATGCACCAAAAATATGTCATGCATGGAAAAGCTATGACGCCGACGACTATGATGCTTGACAGCTATGACAGACATGCAAGACATACAGACTATGACAGAAATGAATACAGGGGATTATGACAGAGCATCTTTGACTAGGTGGTGCATAAATATTTTATTTTAAATTATTTATTCAAAAATGGAGAGAGTGAAGGAAATGGACAAATGGAATAAATTTATTTTGGAGAAAATGAAAAGAAGAATTAAAAGACCATGAATAGATAAATAATTCATGGTAATTATTTAACTATAGATGAAAGGTGACAAAATAATTAAATAAATAATAATTTATTTAACTATTGAAGAAGAGGGAGAAATTAGTGACGTGATTAGTTTATTTAATCAATCAGGATTGAATAAAGATTAGAAAGTGAATTAATTAAATAATTATTAAAAATTATTTAACTAATAGAGGAATATGATCAAAAATAATTGAATAACTTAAATTATTCAATTATCGAAGGACGAGGTGAAGAAAAATGACACTCATAGGCTTAGGACATTTTTCATTGTCTGCAGGGCCCTCTCTTTTCCCTTCATTATCTTTTTGTGTCAGCACTGCGTCGATGTTGTGATCACTACCATAGACATACATAATGAAGTTCTTGGAAAAGTCTAGGTTGACTAACACTAGAGCTAAGGAAATAGCCTCCTTGATTTTCTCAAAAGTAGCTCTACCCTCCAAAATCCATTTAAAAGCTTGATCTTTCTTGAGCATAAGATTAATAGACCTCATGAGCCCAACAAAGTTAGAGATAAATCTACTTATGAAATTGATCTTACCTAAGAAGGATTGGACTCCCTTCTTGTTCACCAATAGGGGAAACTCCTTAATAGATTTTACCCTCCCGGGGTCTATGGAAATTCCCTCCTTGGAGACCACGTAGCCAAGTAACCTACCTTGTGAAACTCTTAAAACATATTTTTTGGGATTTAAAGAGATCTCAAACTCTCAATACATCTAGAAAAAAAAAATTAGATAATCAAAATGATCACCTTTAGATTTTTAAAATACCACCAGGTCATCCAGATAAATAAGGATGATCAAATTGATCAAATCCTTAAAGGCAACATCCATCACATTTTCGAAAGTGGCTCTTGCATTGGATAAGTTGAATAGCATTTTGGAGTAGGAAACCATCCCCCACTTAGTGGTGAAATTTTTTTTGTGTTGGTCCTCATCTTTGAAACTCACTTGATTGTATCCAGAGAAACCATCAAGTAAGGAAAACATCTCTAACCTTACCACAGTTTGAATAATTTGCTTCATTGAGGGAAGAGGATAGTGATCTTCAAAGATGCTTTGTTCAAATCCCTAAATTCCACACAAATTTGAGTCGCCATTCTTTTTTCAAATTGGGACCAAGTTAGACACCCAGGTGGAGTGCTTGATTGGATATATAATCTTAGATTCAATAAGCCTCTTCAACTCCTGGGCCATAAGGGATTCCACTTTTGGATTGATTGATCTTTTCTTTTGACAGATTGACTTAACCCCCTCAACTAGATCGATGGTGTGTTGGATTACACTAGGTTTGTAACCCCTTAAGTCATCATAGCTCCATGCCATGACCTTGTCATACTTAGCACAGAAGGATTTTAACCTTCTCTTCCTTTGTAGAACATCCTTTCTTACCTTCAATTTTTGGCCACCTCTTACCTCCATATCACGGTAATCACTCTTATTTTCCATGAACCTCCTCTTGTCATTTTTGGTGTCATCATAATCAAAAATATTCTCAAGAGTGATCAAACCCTTGACAACCTTGTTGGTTCTGAGCTGGACAAACAAGTTAGTTGATTGGTATCCAAATCCAAAATTAGATGAAAGCATAAATCAAAAAATTTAATGTTTTGGATTACCTCAGGTCGACCTTTGTGAAGGGTGAATTCACCTTTCCCTGAGATACATGATTTCCTTTCCAGGAAATAGGCGTGTGTTATATCACCTATTTAGGGGAGAGGTAGAAGTAGATTTACCTCTATATGATATGAGCAGGATCACCACTTCCTTCAGCAAGTTCACCCATTTAGTCTACTGGAGCGTTTTCACCTCTGTAATTGTTGGTCTTGATAGGCGGATGCAAGTTATCCCCTCTGCAAAAAAGGCATGTGATCTCACCTATATCACTACAGAATCGCCTTTGTGGTGTAGGATCCAAACCTGCAAAATTTGAAACAACAAAAAATAGTGAAAGAGATCGATGACGTGGGTCCCACCAAGCGTGCCATAAATGTGTGTAGGTGAATTTCTAGTTTTAAAATGAAAAACAAGGAGAGATACAAACAACACCTCAATGATTAGCCTAGTTGAACTTGAACAAAACAAAAAGATAAAGAAAGTATTTTACTTTGTCCAAGTTGATGAGTTGGTTGGCCCTTGATTTGTTGAAAATGTATGTTCCTTTTGCTAGAAAAATGGCATAAAACCTAGTGCAAGATGATGGTAATGAGATGAGGAATGCAATGGTGGAAGTGGGTAATGGATTTGATGCAAAATGAGTGTTCTAAGTGGCTACAACAATGGAGGTTCAAAGCTTGGATCTCAAAAATAGCTAAGTGTGCTAAGTTTGCTTGATTGAGTGCTTGATGCAAAATGGGACCAAATCCACCATTTTTAGGGGAGATGCCTCTAAACAAATTGATGGCCAGGATTGATATTGGGATGTGAGATCAATGGCTAGGGTGAGTTGAGAACTCACAAGCCATCACAATTTGACATGTGGTGAGTGACATGAAAGAGGAGAGGTGATGTGGATATAAAATGGAAAAGGGGAGTCTTGTCTCAACCACCCACATTATGGGATGATGTGACAATAGAAGAATTAAATTTTTTCTACAATCTCCCTTCATTTTTTAGACTTGACCATGGGATTCAGGAGGAATTTTAAATTGGTCATTTATTCCTCCTAAGGTGTTGGAGAAATAAAAGAGAATTAAAAATTCCACCTAGGATGCATAGGGAGAATAAAAAGGAATTTTAAATTCCTTAGAAGGTGGAGATGACTTCTCCAAATAAAGAAATCATTTAATGAAATTTGACTAAGGACATATGCCATAAATGGCATGAGGATTAGGTTAGGATTAATTAGTGATTAAGGTTGTGCAAATAAAGGATTAGATAGGATGATGGGGGGATTAGAGGCAAGTGGAAAATTATGAAGGATGTGACCCTAATGATGATTAGGGATGTGCACACCCTAACCATAGATTAATTTAGACTAATTTGGATTAAGGAAAATGTAGGAGGATGTTTACATGAAAAGAGAAAAGATGAATTAAAAATTGGTTTAATTCATTTAGGCCAAGTGACTAAATTAAATAAATTGAACTATTGATTTAATTTAGAGAGGAATAAGGTAAGGTATTCAATTAATTAATTAAACACCTTAGGAGACATTAGGCTAGGATGAAATATTAATAAATAATAAATTATTTAATTAATGTGGTTTAGGGATGTGAAATAGGAGAAAACAAGGGTGAATTTGACCATATGGGAGTGGTCAAATTTAGGTGTCTACACTAGGATGTGGTACCAGAAATTTGATACATATGTGTTGAGTTTTGGATTTGAGCATTCCAAATAATATCATTGTGTTTATTATAAAACTGATAGTGATCGTTTCCTATTTATTGCATTATATGTTGATGATATATTATTTATTGGCAAAGGGAAAGGTATGATTTCAGAACTGAAATCTCAACTTGCCACTAAATTTGAAATGAAAGACCTTGGTGTAGCTAGACACATTCTTGGGATGGAAATTAAAAGAGATAGAGTGAACAGAAAGCTATGGCTTGGCCAAAGTAAGTATGTTAATTTAATTGTACAGAGATTTAACATGCAAGATTGTAGACCATTGTGTGTTCCTGTTAGAGTTGGAACAAAGTTATCTATTTCAAATTGTCCAACATCTCCATCAGAGATAGAAGACATGAGCAGAGTTCCTTACCAAAGTGCAATTGGAAGTTTGATGTATGCTATGGTTTGTACTAGAACAAACATTTCCCAAGCAGTGGGAGTTCTTTCCATATATATGTCTGATCCCGGTAGAGTTCATTGGGATGCAGTTAAAGAATCTTCAGATATTTGCATGGTACCTTAGATTATTCCTTGTGTTATCATAGTACTGTGACTGAAGATGAGATTTCCCTTGATATTCATGGTTATGCGGATTCAAACTAGGCAGGTAATATTGATAGCAAACGATCCACTAGTGCTTAAGTGTTTACATTATTTGGTGGTGCAATCAGTTGGATGAGTAAGCGATATGGTGTGGTTGCTTTGTCCACTACTGAAGTAGAGTATATGGCAGCTACTCATGCTTGTAAAGAAGCCATTTGGCTTAAGAGACTATGTTCAGATATTGGAATAAAACAAGGTGTAGTGACAATTTATTGCGATAGTCAGAGTGTAATATGTCTAGCTAAGAACCTGACATTTCATGCCAGGACCAAGCACATTGATGTATAGTATCATTTTGTTTGAGATATGGTTGAAGATGGTAGGGTGAAGTTGGTTACGGTAGAGACTTTGATGAATGTTTCTGATTCTTTAACTAAGTTTGTGAGCACAAATAATTTTATATGGTGTTCAAAGATTATGGGCCTTTTAGCCCCTAGCAATCAAGAGATAATGTTTACTCCCTCTTGTTGCTCTTGCAAGGTGTTCAACAAGTGGGAGATTTGTTGGCAAAAATTTTCTCAACCTTGCAATTATATAAAGGTTATTATTGATAGGATATATATGAAATATATATATATATATATATATATATATATATATATATTTCCTAGTTACATCGATAGGTGTAAAATAAAATGTCATCAGGGGGGAGGAGTGGAATGTGTGTAAATAATTTTTTGTTAACTTTTTTAGGAAACTTCTAAAATGGCCAGCATACATTAAATAAATGATACATTATAAATCTAGATCATTAATTATTAGGTTTTAGATCTAATGGTGGATATTTTGTTGGCATGTCTTTCCTTAGAATGTAACTCTATTTTATGAGGGTGTTATATTACAGTTGCAATAGAGAGATGGTGATGTATTCTAAGAGTCTAATAGTAGTCATGTTGTCTCTTGATCTATGAGTGGTGATACTCCTATGAGAAGCTTGCTTTGCAAGTATATTTTAATCTTTTGATTTCTAAATAATATATTGGGCAGCTTTTGGAGTGTGGGGTTTTTCTCCTGAAAGGGTTTTCCCCATGTAAATCATTGTGTTATGGTATGCATAATATTTGTGTTTATTTATGTTTAATTTTCTGTAATTGTTAAAGATCTGTAAAAAATTTCATTTTTCTCCTCTCAAGATTAGTGTAGGAAGTTCTTCCGCTACCTTAGCTTCCTTACACTAACAACAAAGTGTACATTCTAGTTTGCATTGATTATCTAACTAAGTGGGTAGAAGTGAAGGAATTACAATTTTCTCAAGATGGCAATGTGGTTAAATTCTTGTATGAGGACATTTTTAATAGTTTTGGAGTACCTAGGGAGATAGTGATTGATCAGGGTCAACAATTTACTTCATAGCTCATTACCAAATTGGTTGAAGAATATGAAACCAGGAACAAAAATTCAACACCTTATCACCCTTAGGCCAATGCCCAGGTGGAGGTTACCAATAGAGAAATTGAGAGTATTCTAACTAAGACAGTGAAATTACACAAAAAAGATTGGGTAAATAGATTACCAGAAGTAGTATGGGCATATTAAAACATGGAAAACAACAACTAGTTTCACACCCTATGAGCTAGTATATGGAAAAATAGTAGCCCCCCCAATAGAGTTTGAGTACAAAACATTAAGAACAACAATGGAGTTGGAAATGGATCTCATAGTAGCTCAAAAGGAAAGGTTACACCACTTAAATGGGCTAGATGAAATTAGGATGGAGGAAATCCATCACATTGAGATAGTACAACAATAGAGGACAAAGTGGCATGACCAATATATCAAGACTAAGGAATTTAATGTAGGAGACTGGGCCTTATTATATGGTTCAAGATATAAGGAGTTTAAATAGAAACTCCAATCTAGGTGGTTGGGACCTTATGAGATCAGCCAAGTCTATCCTAATGGAGCAATAAATTTGCAGACTATAGATGTAGTAAGGTTCTCCCTCTTGGTTAATGGCCATAGGTTGAAACTTTACAAGAAACTAATAAAGAGAGATGACTTCATTCTTTCTCTCACTTAGTAGTATGGTCCTACCGATGATTACAATGATTCAGATACAAATAACATACCCAAAAATGATGACTCGGCAATAGTAGATATACCAAGTTCTTCAAGTGACTCAATGGTTTAGCTACATAGCTCATTCCTTGAGATCACTCAAGTCTAATTTCTTATTCCACCTCACATGCACATGTAACACAGTCGCATTGATGTACATACTTTTTTAAAGGGACCTGTCTTATGTATATAGTTGTCACCATTCAATAAGGGCCCTAATATAGTAGGGACCTATAGCACAAAAACTATCACAATTCAAATGGGACCTAATGTCGAAGGTACCCATAGTGCTTCTTACCAAGAAATTTCAAAAATTGGTGCCACATTAATTGTAGTTCACACCTTTTTCACCTCATTTTTCTCACACATGCAACATTAGCCTTATCATAATAAGTACACGCAACATGCTCATCTCATTTCATGTTGCCAATTCAAATTCAAGCATTTGAATTATCGCATCACTAACCATCATCTGTCCATTCCATTTTATTTCATTACACTCACCACCGTACCATTCATTCACTTGTAATTACTTCTTGTCACATCAAATCATCCTATGGATACATTTTATTCAGCTTCACATGTGCAATATTCAATTAATCGCCTCCAACAGGTATGACAAGTACATTACCATAATTATCAAGGATTTCTTAACACTTCCATTATGTATTTCCATATTAAATTAAGCATGCAATATTTTCATAAAATTTATTTCCATATTCTATAATCATACCTTCACCTATCATGGGTTGAAGTGAGGCCACTTCAAACCTTAATGGTGCAGGAGCACCTGGGAAATTACTAGGTTCCCTTGAAGTTTTGTTTGAAGTCATATTTTTGTTGTGGTATTGTTGAGGTCATGTTGACCATCTAGCTAGGGTTTTTGTTTTGAATAATGCTTGATCAATTTATGATCAAAGGATTGGGAGTTGGCAAACATTAATGGGTTTTGAAGCCCCAGCTTGTCACCTTTACCAATCTTGTCTAGGTGCTTGAAAACACATGGGGTTTTACAACTTGCATCTTTAGGGCATCCAAAAGCTCGAACTAAGAATCTTAACCATTTGGGAGGCATATTTAAAGCTTGCTTCGACCTTTGAAGGGGTTGGAAGCTTGATTGTATGGACTGTGTTTTCAGGAGTGGAAGAAAAATAGTGTTCTTGTTAATATTCTCTGGTTTTTCATGTTCTTGTTCTTGGAACAGTAGATAGATGATTTGAGAAAAGATTTTTGTTGGACTAAATATTATGTAGTGAAGCTTTTTGAATCATTTATCTGATTCATTTGTTTTGTAAATTCTGTGTTGTTTCTTGTTTCTATTTTGACTGGTAATTGTGATAAAAATGGAGTTTTAGCCCACACTCCCATTGTACCAAGAAGTATGGAGACATTGGGAAGGTGGCTAAACTCCATTAGTGTACATATTTTAGGGGTAGGATCCAGTAGAAGTTCAGATAGCATGCTACAAGGCTTTTCCTAGGTGAGCTTGTGATGCCCGACTTGGAAAAGACAATTAGAGACAAGTTTTAATGCAGCAGGGGTGTCAACTCCTTAACAACTAAGGTGTGAAATGATTGTAGGAGACCATAACCAAGGTCAGACAAGATCCAAGGGTCATCACCAATCCATTTGGTGGCTGGAAGGAGGAAAAAGTCCACTGTGTGACCAAGAAAGGCTTTAAAAAGCCCTAAATCTCTTAAAATCAGGGTAACCCTGTGTACGGCCTGAGAAGGTCTGAAACCCCAAAAATCTTGAAGAGCTCCAAAATTGAGCCAGGGTTCTTTCTTTGAGTTTATGGTGTTCACCGAGTAGGAAGGAGCAATAGCCTAAAACCTCAGGCTAAGAGACCTAATAGGGGCTCATGGGCTACTATCCCTCCTAAAACCCTAGCCTAGGTTTTGGGGCAGCGATAGAAGAAAGAAGACCTGAGATGGAACAAGAAACACAGTAGGATAGTTTTGAAGCCATGGGAGAGATATCACACCCCTGCAACAAGATTTGTAAACATTTGGAGATCAGATAGTCTTTAAGAGCATTAAGGGATAGATGGAGAATGTGAGAAAAAGCACCAAGAATTGCTTGATTGAATGCATTGTAAATGATAGCAAGGTTGGTCAGTAAGACCGGGAGTTCTATTATCAGGAATAGGGCTTATAGGTTAGGGTGAAAAAGATCCCTTAGGAGTTCTCAAGACAAGGACTCTGAGCATGGAACGGTGAAAGTTCCAAAGACAACCCTGTCCCTATCAGATTGGTATCAGAGTGAGTGAAAGATTTGGGAAAGAAGTCTTGCATGTCAGACATTGAGTCAAGTGATTCTTCCACCATGGTGACCAATGTAGAACTAGCAAAGATGGTTGAAGAACAAGAAGAATACAATAAGCAGTTGAGGGAAAGAATAGCCCAACTGGAGACAACAGTAAGAAGTGCACAGTTTGAGGGAAGAATTCCAAAAGAAGAAGAGATAGCAGAGGAGAATAAGACCCATGTACCTGATCATGTTTTGAAGGAGGAGCCTTTCTTTAAGGCATTGAAAGCCTTGAGTGGGAAATCACTTGAAGGCATACCACTATTCAGTGGAAAGATGGAACCTGATCTAGTCATGGACTGGATAGAAGGCATGGAGAATCACTTTGAGTGTGATGGAGTCACTGAAGCTCAGAAGGTGAAGGTAGCTAAATCAAGGTTGAGAGGATCAGCCTTGACATGGTGGAAGTTCATCCAGACTGAAAGGGAAAAAGAAGGCAAACAGCCCATAGCAACTTCAAAAGGAATGGTTGCTAAAGTGAAAGAAGCCTACATGCCAGATGATTATGAGATCTAATTGCACAAGAAGAGGCAAAGCCTAAGGCAGAAAGACCAAGATGTCAGCACTTACACTGAGGAGTTTCAAAGGCTTTGTATGAGGTCTAATGTGACAAAGGATGAGAGCCTCAAAGTGGCTAGGTATCTCAACAGTTTGAAGTGGAATATCCAAGAGGAAATGGCCTTACTAAGTCCCAAGACAGTACACCAATGTTATCAGTTGGCTATCAAGATAGAGGAAAGGAACAAGAGGAGGCAAGATTAGTCTTCTAGAGGCAGACGCAAAGGCAGAGATCAAAGAGATCAAAGAGGACAGTGTGGAGGTTACCAAGGTAGAGGTAATGATCAAAGGAACCAAGGTGAATCTAAGCTTACCGAACATGGAGGTGAAACATCTTCAAGAGGAGGATTTAACAGAGGAAGAGGACCTCAAGGAGGTTCAAATAGGGGAAGAGGAGTAGGCAGAAGTAACTCCTACTTTGCCACCATGAAGTTATCACTGCAATCAGCTAGGTCACCCTGCTTATAGATGCCCGGAGAAAGCTTCTTCTTCAAGCAATGAAAAGAGAGTGGCCTATGCACAAGAGGACACCATGAGTTTCAAATCACCTGAGATCAGTCATATAGAATCAGAAGTAGGAGAAAATCTTATGTTTAACAGGGTTTTGATCAGACAACCGGTCAAAGAAGAACCCAAGCAAAGGAGAGCTTTGTTTAGAGCAAGGTGTAAGATATTTGGAAAGGTATGCAAGGTCATTGTAGATTATGGTTCTATAGATAATATCATCTCTGAGGAGGTAGTAAAGAAGTTGAAATTGGAAACCAAACCCCACACTAACCCTTACAAAGTCACATGGTTCAACAAAGGGCAGAGTGTTCTAGTGAATGAGTAGGTAACAGTGGAATTTTCAATTGGAGGATATAAAGACAAGTTGGTTTGTGATGTACTACCCATGGATGCATGCCATCTTCTTCTTGGTAGGCCATGGCAATATGATAGAGGTGCTATATATCATGGGAAGGAGAACGCCATTGAATTCAAGAAGGATGGAAGAACTTTCAAGTTGTAGTCATTGTTAGAAGAAGATGAGGGGCAGTCAAAGGTACCTAACATCATGTTGAGCAATGGTAAGGGGTTCCTTAAGGACCTACACCAAGGGAATGAAGGATATGTGATCCTAATGTAGTCAAAAGATGAAGAAAAGGATGAGAAGACAGTCATACCTGAAACAGTTCAAAGGCTGCTAGAAAAGTATAAGGAAATTGTCAGTGATGGTACACCTGCAACCCTACCTCCAAGGAGAGCTATAATCCATCAAATTGATTTCATACCTGGAGCTTCCTTACCTAACAAAGCAGCATACAAACTCACACCATATCAGAATCTTGAAGTGGCTAGACAAGTGAAGGAGTTGTTAGATCAAGGCTTGATTCAAAAGAGTATTAGTCCATGTGCAGTCCCAGTGGTTTTGCCAACAAAAAAAGGTGGTAAATGGAGATTATGTACTGATTCTAAAGCAATTAATAGAATCACAAATAGGTATAGGTTTCCTATTCCTAGAATTGAAGACCTGATGGATTGTCTTGGAGGTGCAAAATTCTTCACCAAGTTGGATCTTAAGAGCGGGTATCATCAAATCAGAATCAAGGAGGGTGATGAATGGAAGACAACTTTTAAGACAAATGATGGCTTATATGAGTGGAAAGTGATGCCATTTGGCCTCTCAAATTCCCCTAGCACGTTCATGAGACTAATGAATGAGGTGCTTAAGGATTTCACAGGGATATTTGTAGTAGTCTATCTTGATGACATACTAATTTTCAGTAAGACAATAGAAGAACACTTGAAGCATGTGGAGATGGTTCTTAAAAGGCTACAAGAAGAGCAATTGGCAATTAACCTTCAGAAGTGTGAGTTCTTAGAGCAAGAGCTTGTGTATTTGGGGTTTTTAGTTTCCCAAGGAACCTTGAAGATGGATCCAAGCAAGGTGGAAGCCATCCTCAACTGGCCCACACCAACCACAGCAATAGAGGTAAGAAGTTTCCATGGTTTAGCTCAATTTTATAGAAAAATCATAAGTAATTTCAGCAGCATATGTGCACCAGTCCTAGATACTATTAAAGGTGGTCTAAAAACAAAGTTTAAGTGGACTTAAGAAGCTAATACAGGGTTTGAAAAACTGAAACAAGAAGTGGCAACTCAACCCATTCTGTTATTGCCTAGTTTTGATAAGTTGTTCACAGTTGAGTGTGATGCAAGTGGAGTAGCAATATGAGGAGTACTTAGTCAAGAAGGTAGGCCTATAGCCTTCTTTAGTGAAAAACTCAATGAAGCCAAGAAAAAGTACTCTACCTATGATCTTGAGCTATATGCTTTAGTGCAGTCCCTTAGGAAGTGGAGGCATTATTTGTTACCCAAAGAGTTTGTGGTCTTCATAGATAACCAGGCACTCAGTTACATCAACACCCAAGAGAAGCTGAGTAATAGACATTTGAAATGGATGGAATACATCCAAGCTTTCACTTTTACCATCAAGCACAAGAAAGGGCAAATGAACAAGGTGGCAGATGCATTAAGCGGAAGGTTGTTGACAGTCCAAGAGATACAACTAAAAAGCATTGGATTAGAGAGTTTCAAAGACCTCTATGGTGAGGATGAAGACTTCTCAGAAGCCTACAAGGTATGCTTTGATTTTGAGAATCATTTTCATAGTCAATATGTTGAGTATACACTGCAAAATGGACTGTTATTTAAGGGTAATCTATTATGTGTTTCAAGAGGGTCAATGAGGGAAAATATGATTCAAGAGAAACATAATGGTAGTCTTAGTGGGAATTTTGGTATCAATAAGACTTTAGAACTAGTGCAAAGGTTCTATTATTTGCCTAAATTGGCAAGAGATGTTAGAAGATATGTGGAGCAATGTGTAGTTTGCATGAAATCCAAAGGGGGAGCTAGCAATGCTGGTTTGTATCAACCCCTTCCTATTCCTAATAGACCATGGGAGTGTGTGAGCATGGATTTTGTGGTAGGTCTTCCTAAGACCAAAACTGGTTTTGACAGTGTTTATGTAGTTGTGGATAGATTTAGCAAGATGAGTCACTTTATCCCTTGCAAGACTACACATGATGCAAGTTACATAGCCCATCTCTTCTTTAGGGAAGTTGTAAGAATCCATGGATTGCCATTGAGCATTGTATCAGACAGGGATGTGAAATTCATGAGCCATTTTTGGAAGACTTTATGGAGCAGATTGGGTACCAATCTGTCATTTGGATCAGCATACCATCCTCAGACCGATGGTCAAACAGAGGTGGTTAATAGAGTGTTGGGAAACCTTTTGAGGTGCTTAACTAAAGAATATGGACAGACATGGGATATGGTGATTTCCCAAGTTGAATATGCTTATAATGACAGTGTCAATAGAACTACAGGGAAAAGTCCATTTGAGGTTGTGTATGGGATGCACCCAAGAGGAATTTGTGAGCTTAGAGACCTTGGATCTCAGGAGAATAGAAGTGGACATGCAGAAGACTTTAGTTAGACAATGAAGGAGATCCATGAGCAGGTCAAGCAAACAGTTACAGCAGCAACCCAAAAGTTGAAGGAAAAAGATGATTTGTCAAAGAGAGATGTACAATTTGCAGTTGGGGATTATGTTATGGTCCACCTCAACAAATCCAGATTCCAGAAAGGAATGGCAACCAAGTCACAGATGAAGAGAGTGGGTCCATGCAAGGTGTTAGCCAAATATGGCAAGAATGCCTATAAGGTGGAATTACCATCAGATTTGGGCATCTCTCTAGTTTTCAATATTGTTGATTTGATCAAGTACAAGGGATCAGTCAATGATGAGGGTCAGAACAGTCAGGAATTTCTCAAGGACATCAGTAATGTGAACTTTCCTACTCAGGACAAGCCTCAAGTAGAGAAGATATTGGAGTCAAGCGTGAAGAAGACCACAAGACACAAGGTGTACATGGAACACCTCATCAAGTGGAAGACCAAGCCTGAATCTGAGGCTACTTGGGTGGATGAAGTTGATTTTCAAAAGTAGGGCATTGACCTATCATTACTCTCTCCTTCCAATCTTTCATGTCTAAGCTGAGAAGGGGAGAATGGTGCAGGAGCACCTGGGAAATTACTAGGTTCCCTTGAAGTTTTGTTTGAAGTCATATTTTTGTTGTGGTATTGTTGAGGTCATGTTGACCATCTAGCTAGGGTTTTTGTTTTGAATAATTCTTGATCAATTTATGTTCAAAGGATTGGGAGTTGGCAAACATTAATGGGTTTTGAAGCCCCAGCTTGTCACCTTTACCAATCTTGTCTAGGTGCTTGAAAACACATGGGGTTTTACAACTTGCATCTTTAGGGCATCCAAAAGCTCGAACTAAGAAGCTTAACCATTTGGGAGGCATATTTAAAGCTTGCTTCAACCTTTGAAGGGATTGGAAGCTTGATTGTACGAACTGTGTTTTCAGGAGTGGAAGAAAAACAGTGTTCTTGTTAATATTTTCTAGTTTTTCCTGTTCTTGTTCTTGGAACAACAGATAGATGATTTGAGAAAAGATTTTTGTTGGACTAAATAGTATGTAGTGAAGCTTTTTGAAGCATTTATTTGGTTCATTTTTTATTAATCCCATCACTTTCATTTGTTTTGTAAATTCTGTGTTGTTTCTTGTTGTTGTTTTGACTGGTAATTGTGATAAAAATGGAGTTTTAGCCCGCACTCCCACCGTACCAAGAAGTATGAAGACATTGGGAAGGTGGCTAAACTCCATTAGTGTGCATATTTTAGGGTTAGGAGCCAGTAGAAGTTTAGATAGCATGCTACAAGGCTTTTCCTAGGTGAGCTTGTGATCCCTGGCTTGGAAAAGACAATTAGAGACAAGTCTTAATGCAATAGGGGTGTCAACTCCTTAACAACTAAGGTGTGAAATGATTGCAGGAGACCATAACCAAGGTCATACAAGATCCAGGGGTCATCACCAATCCATTTGGTGGTTGGAAGGAGGAAACAGTCCACTGTGTGACCAAGAAAGGCTTTAAAAAGCCCTAAATCTCTTAAAATCAGGGTAACCCTATGTACGGCCTGAGAAGGTCTGAAACCCCAAAAATCTTGAAGAGCTCCAAAATTGAGCCATGGTTCTTTCTTTGAGTTTATGGTGTTCACTGAGCAGGAAGGAGCAATAGCCTAAAACCTTGGGCTAAGAGACCTAATAGGGGCTCATGGGCTACTAGCCCTCCTAAAACCCTAGCCTAGGTTTTGGGGCAACGATAGAAGAAAGAAGACCTGAGATGGAACAAGAAACATAGTAGGATAGTTTTGAAGCCATGGGAGAGATATCACACCCCTGCAACAAGATTTTTAAACATTTGGAGATCAGCTAGTCTTTAAGAGCATTAAGGGCTAGATGGAGAATGTGAGAAAAAGCACCAACAATTGCTTGGTTGAATGCATTGTAAATGATAGTAGGGTTGGTCAGTAAGACCAGGAGTTCTATTATCAGGAATAGGGCTTATAGGTTAGGGTGAAAAAGATCCCTTAGGAGTTCTCAAGACAAGGACTTTGAGCATGGAACGGTGAAAGTTTCCAAAGACAACCCTATCCCTATCACTTAAGTTGGGGGGAGGGTACCTTATCAACTAGTTTTTTTCATTTTGCCACCTAAAGCCAAATACAAACAAATAGACATGACATGCAAACCCTTTTTGTCCTAAATTGCACCTACCTTTTATTGTTAATTTCAATTGTCAATTTCCTAAATCCTATGATTTTGACCTAAGTCAAACCCAATTTTAAGTTGATTAAACTGTTACAGAGGAGAAGGGGATGTTGTATTTATAGTATAGTTGTAGTGAAGAGTGCATGTGAAAATAATAGAGTAAGAGAAGGGTTTGAGGGTGGTGAACTTGAAATTAAGTTGAATTTCTAAGGTTAGAACATTATCAGAGGTAAAAATATTCACCAATGGGAGGTGATGTTATTAGAAGAGAGCCATCAATACATAAACAGATATTAGAAGATGCATTGGAATTGCCTATCTTCACAAGGTTGGTTGGTTGGATTAGTTTCTAAAGATGATTGAGTTTGAAAATGACATAACAAGGATATTCACATCTACATTGCAATATGACAAAGCCATGGTAAAACGGTTGTCAGTAGATGCATTAGAAGTAGCAATCACACAAGTATCTGGTTTGCTTAGGACCGAAGCTGAATTTCAAGTTTGAGCATATGTAATGGCTGCAAGAGAAGAACTATGTGAGCAAGGAGAAAACCTAGGTTCATCATCCCAAGGTACAAAAAGGCTTTCTCTTCCATGGATTTGGGCCAATGTGCTTCTTATGTTATTATATACCTTACTTGTGATGGTAGACAAAATCTTCTAGACACTGTACATTTCAAATTATTGAGTTACCTTTGTCATCATAGACTAGTAAATGTGCCCAAATACCTCTACAATTTTCTAAAAATGATGGTAGATGAATACAAGAGGAAACAAAGTGAGAGATTTATCACATCACTGTTTAATAGCCCTATTAGTAAAAAGGAGCCTTAGGATCCAATATCCACAGGTATCTTGGGAAGACTTTATGAATTGTTAAGATATTAATAGTCTACTTGAGGCACCTATAGTACCAGAAACTTTAGAACCACCAACTACACCTACAAGAGGAAGTTCTCCTATTTCACCTATGTCTACACCTCCATAGCCAAGGTGAGCCCGATGAGCATATGTGCAAAAATCATCACCTGCAACATCTAGGAAACCTATAACAAACAAGATTCCATCCACCTCTGAGACACCATTGAAACTTAAGAAAAAGGGGGATAGCTCTTCTACACCTTCAAAGGTGTAGAAGAAAAAGGAAACATAGAAAGAGACATCTACTACACCTAGGCATTCAGGTTGGTTGAAAAAGCAAGGTGTTATGAGGGGGAGTGTGGAAAAACTAGAAGAAGGGACAAAGGGAAAGGAACAACAGGAAGAGGATGTGATGTTGGTTGAAATAGACTTAGAAATAAAGGGAAATACCTCTAGAAATGTGCATACACATGCAAAGAGGAAGTTGTATGTATCCACCACTTCTGATTCAGACTCAGGGGATGTATTTATTGCCAAGAAAACAAGGAAGAAAACACCAGATAGCCCTAATCATGAGGACTATGGTTGCACATGGGGTGGTAATGAATAGTTTTTAGAAACAAAGCAAATGTTTTTAGAGGATAGAAATATCATAAAGGAGCTCTAGGAAGCTCTGGAAAGAATTAAACTATTGGAGGAACTGGTGCAGGATTATGAGAAAAGAGACAAATAATGTGAGGAAAAAATACAATAATTGGAGGAGAAGTTGTGGAGATATGGGCATGGTGAAAATTTGGACCTATTGGCACAACTGGACATGATCAAAATAGGGGATAGAGAACTTATAGTATAAAATCAAAAACCTCCTACTACAAAAACACCAATTTACCACACAACTTTTTCTCTTGGGTATCAACTGTGGAAGGTCACTGATGAATTATCATAGGAGAAAGAAAAGTGGAGAAAGGAAAAATAAACTCTAATTGCAAAGCACACCAAAGTGTTGGAGGGGAAGGACACTAAATTAAGTAAAATGGCAATCAAAATTGAAGAAATAGCATATAAGGATACAAAACTTATTAGGTGCAAGAGCCTAGCTAGAACATACGCCTTATTTCTCCAAGAAAAATTCCTTAGTTTTCAATTTAGTAGATTGATCAGCAACAAACCAGTTTCCCTAAACAACAACATTACATTTCTCCATATTTTTGTTGATGCTCCCCCTAATGAACAAGACCAACTATGTGAGTATTATTTTCACAATTATGTGGTTTTAGAGGATGCACAATGGAACATCTTAATTTTTGTAGGTGATTTGTAGGTAAGAGCTTTAGCCTCCTATTTTAAAAATGAACAATTTAGAGGTGAACTCATGGAGGAGTATGCAGAAAGAGATAAATCAGTTGCACTTCCAATGAGGAAAGATTCCAAATATCATGATGAGATAATAGATGAGTGGTTATTACTCCTAAATCACAAGGGTGTAAGAGGAAAGATTGTGAGACTAAGGATACAAGACTACAATAGAATGCAAACAATAGGAGTTGGGTTAGTTCAAAATTGTTATAAATATGTATAGGAAAGGTGAAACAATTTGACTCTAGAGCTACAAAGGAAGGAACCTCATTCAGTATAGAACTTCATATCTATGATTGAAAGAGTGCACAGGTACATGGATATTATTGTTTATCAAGCAACTAAATGGATAACACTCACATTCCAACCACCTATGCTCCTTTATCTAGTCTCGCATTGGACAGGAGAAAAGATGAAGGAATGTGAAGAGGTTGAGCTTACTAGGATGAAGAGACTTTCAACTTAGAAAGTATTCTACCTAAACCAAACCAAGGGAGTAGATATTGTCATGGACCTCGGGAAGATTACATTGTTTTACAATATATATCCCTAGTGCATTTTGCTTGAGGACAAGCAAAAGAGTAGTTGGGGGGAGTGATGATTCCATTTATTAGTCCATTTCTTGATGTTTTTATGCATGTTTATAGACATTATCAGACAATCCTTTCAGACATATTCCTATGTTATGCTATCTTTTTAAGCTTATTATACAACCTTGGACCTGAATTAGAGTAATGGAAATATAGTTATGATATAGTAGCATTGCATGATTTATATGTGGATATGTTTGGAATGTGATTAGAATTTTGTGTTTAATCATGGTAGTTAGCTTTGTGTATGTGTTTTGTGGATTAACCTCTTGCACCCCAAGAAGATGTAGCCTGTAGCAATTGGAAGTTGTAGCCCATAGCCAAAGGAGGTCTTGGACAACAAAATAGGGGAGGTTCCAGAACAAGCTAAGTGTAATAACTACCATGTAGAGACACCTGATGGAGTTAGTCATGCATCATTATGATAGTTAATAAGGAGCTGAAGAAGAAGAATTTTTTTATTGATAGGATTCTAGATAACTGATTATTTGTTCCACATTGCTTGTAGAGTTTTAATCCAATTTGAACTCTTGTTTCTTTTTAGTTGTAGTTTGAATAACTCAATCTTAATTGCATATGCTATATAGGGAGTTGTAGTTAATGATTTCAGTTTAGAGCTGTGTTTAGAAAAAACTCCCCTGTTCCTCTGTATAGCCGGTGGTTGAGTCTTTAGTATAGTTAGTTGATTAATCTCATATTGGTGGTTTGTTATGAATTACTTGTTAATTTTCAATGGCAATCTATAGACATGTTGATTGTTCAAAAATTCTTTTCTTGAATACAATCTTTGAGCAATATTTCATGTGATCTTTTGGAATGCATAATGAATGAAGTTTAGGTTGATATGGTTGCGTAGAATCTGAAGATTTAGATTTGGTTTTAGTTTAAGTGAAGATAGCCACTTGAGATGGCCATTCAAGGTAACTGTTCTTCACTACAATAATGGTACCTACAACCTTCAGCTCCAACACACTTCCACCTTTAATAGTGCTTTCTCAATTCCTTCACGAGCTCAAGACATACCTATGAATAAATATTCAACAAGCTCCCTTCGGGTATATTTTTGCTCTAAGTATCAACCTACACCTTGCAAATAAGCCACTCGGCCTTTTTGTCAAAATCTGTTGCCCCCTCCATGCATCTACTTTGCGCTCCCTAGAGGTTTCCTTTCCTTTCCATTTTGGGAATCCCCGCTATGCTTCCACGTATCGTAGTTGTTGGCCATTTTGATCGTTCCTTTTTTTCTTCCTCATCGGGCCCTACTCAACTGCCACGTAGCTCTCATTCCCAAAGAAATTTGGCAGGCCCCACGATCGATGTCTACGATGCACTTTTGCTACGTCTCTGCTCTACACAAGTTTTCAGCGAAAGGATGAAATAACGAATGCGGGCAGCAAAATGTTGCCACACGTCTCTTTTGCGCACACTACTTCAGTACTGAGGATGAAGTGAACCACAAGCTACAACTTCTGCCATGTGTTTTAACTGCCTACCTTAAAGGGAAAAACTTGTCTGCATGAGGCTCTGCTGGACCACTGCCATCATTTGCAGAGGATGCACCTGGACTAGAGTGACCAGGTTCTTTGGCTTGAATTATTTTTGTTGCAATGGCCAAAAGGAATCTTTGATTCTGCATCATTTCCAAATATTTTCAAATCTTTTATGTTACTACTCTCTGAGATAGTGGGAGTTTTCAGCTATATATACTTCTCTCTGTTTTGAGAGAAGGGTCCGGATTTTGAAGCAACGCTGATTTTAGGAAAAGACACCAAGCCTTTATTACTCTTTTATTTTTATTGCAAAATACTTTCAGACTGTGCCAATTGTTTGGCCTTTCTGTTCTTTTATGCTATTTGATTAAACTTTAAACTGTGCTTCTATTGTCTGGATATTTCATTTGACAACTTCTATATATATTGAATGCAAGTTTGTTGATCTAGATCATGTATTATGACTCTTCTTGGTAGTAGGAATGTATACAATGTTATTTTATGTCAATGAATGGATTATCTATACTTTAATCTTCAATTTCTACCTTTCTGGAACATTATAAATACCAATCGGGCCCTTAGATCTATGATTTATAGTGCCTATCATTAAGTCTTGGCACATCGCCTTAGGTTAGATTTTATTTTATTATATCTATTTCCTTTTCCCTTTCCAAATCCCCATTATAGAAGAAGCTAGCTTCTTTAAAAATCTGAAGGTCACTCAGTTTAGCGCAAAAGGTCCCCCATAAACTGAGTTTCCCATAAGACACTATTACCTTGTCAATTTTTGGCATCAACAGTTTGTTCTTTTTCTGGCACATCCGGTGGGACAAAGCTTAAATGAATTTTCACTTTAGAAGGGCGTATGAGCCATCGGCCTATAACTAGATCCCAAACCTCTAACAACCCCAGTTTACTAGTACTACCACTAGGAATAGTGCAGGTCGCAAGTCAATTGGTAACTGTTTTACTCCTGCCACCCGTTCCTCTAACCATGTTTCCAATTGCCAACAGAAATTACATGGCATGGGACGTTAGAATTCCCCTAGCAGCTCTAATAGCACTCATTTTCTGGGGTGCTATCCCAATATCAGCTATGAAAGCTACACCCAAGTTTACTGAAGATGGCTCAAGAACACCTGCAAAATATTTGCTAGATGTGGTGGACATGTGTTTGGGTCATGGGATCACTGCACAGAACGTAGCTCTAAGGCTCCTCGTTGTAGCTTTCAAAGGAAAGGTGTTGGATTGGTATCGAACACTACCAACTAGCACTATCCGCATCTGGGATGAGCTCAAAGATCCATTTTATGAGAGATTTTCAAATGATGGAGATCGCTCCTCACTATACTACCAACTATCTATCATAAAATTAGCTCCCCAAGAGGCTATGATGAACTTCAATGCTCGCTTCCACACAAACTGGCAGAGGATTCATGTTGCTATACACCCGACTCCTGAGTTGGCATTCATATTTTATCTGAAGTCCATCAAACCTGACATTTCTATGATGATCAAGTCCTTGGGAGGAGCTACTCTGCCAGATGCTTACAGTGTCATCGTTAAAGCCGAGAATCATTTGATAGAGTGCAGAAAGTTTCCTCCTCGGCCCATCATGCTGTTATTTCCTGAAATATCGATGCCCGCATAGGAAGTCATGTCGACAAGTGTGCCCGCACCTCCCCAATCAATGTACACATATGTGGTAGCACCACAAAATGTTGCCTCTACATCTAATTCTCCTAAGGATGAAATGAGCAATCTTAAAGAAATGTTGCAGACTATGGAAAATGATATAACCACCCTCAAGTAGAAATAATCAACACCTCTGAAGTCTTCCTATCAGAATTATCAAGGTGGATGGTCTTCATATCAACAAAATCAATAACAAGGCGGTCCTTGCACTAATCCACCAGCTCTGACAGCCAACCAAATAGTGTCGGTACCTACTCTGCTGACAAGCGCTTCACCAAGCTCGAGTAGGGAATTGACCGTGGGATAGAATAACCTCATTGGTGATATCAATCTGTGGTGCCTCCCTTGCAGTGATGCGCATATGCCCTAGAACTATCTATGTGGCAACTTACAACAAAAGGTGGTGGAGCAGCGCAGCCAAGACGCAACATCAAACCATGGATTATATGTATATGCCTCATCACAAATGGAGAGTGTAGTTCTTACCGCGCAAATGCAAGGGATGTCTCTAGAACAAGAATCCGACATCACTTCTGATCATGTGCTATTCTCATGGATGGAAGAAGAAGAAATGGTGTTTGCTAATGATACGTCTGTATCTAAAACACTCGATCAAAGAGGAGATTTACCAGTGAATCAATTACTCTGTAACTAGCTAATCCGCAACCTAAAGGTGCTTCTGATCAAATATCTGGCACTTCCACTGCACCGACACAATATCAACTGTAGAAGAAAATTATCATAAGGAGAGAAAAGGAGCAGAAACCTCCAAGTTTACCACCTTTTAACATGGTGGAACAATTGAAGAAATCATCAGCTAATGTGTCTCTATGGGACATTCTAGCTATCCTGAAGCAGAAGATGCTATTATAGAAGGTGCTTCAAGCAGAGATCAGCATAGTACCAACGGAGCAGTTAGCCAATGCAAAGTTTGTTAATCAACTATCTCCTGCTAAAATCCTTATGAAAAACACAAAAAAATTCCCTACCGAAGTCAGAGATAAGTTGAAGCCTTAACCCTTCTTCTTAACACTCATTATAGGGAAGAGGTTGTTGCACAATGCTATGATTGATTCTGGTGCTAGCACCACGGTTATGCCTAAACAAATAGTTGAAGCTTTAGGACTCAGCTATGAACCTATGAAAAGGGGAGTAATGCAGCTTGATGGGAACAAAGTTGAAACCATAGGTATGATCAAGGCACTTCATTTAACTCTATTTGCTTGCCCTAGTATCACTATGCCACAAGACACTGTGATCATAGATGTTCCTCCCATGTTTGGCCTCTGTCTATCCCTAGAATTTACTTCAAGGGTGGGTGAATACCTATTCCTGGATTGGTCGCATATGATTCTCAAAACCAAGAACAGTGCAAAAATGAAGATAGAATGGGAAGTGTTACATTTTGAACATGTAGTGGATGAAACCATGATCAATTTTGAAGCCACGCATACCTCTATCACCAAGCAAGAAATGTATTGCATTGAATTACTAGAGGAGGAAAAGGTGACCAGAGACCAAAATGATCAAGAGGATGCTCTGTTAAGTGAACACATGGTCAGTGACCCTTTCGGCAATTACCATGCTATAGGATTGGGCACCTATGCAATCTATGATGAAGACCAAGTGCTCCCGAAGGTTTCCAAAGAGTTCAAAGGCGGTCAAGCACCTGAGCTATGGGCATTATACTTTGATGGGGCAAGATGCAAAGTAGGCACCGGATCGGAGATATGTTTGATATCCCCACAAAATGAAAAGATACTAAGTTCTTTCCACTTCCAGTTCACTTGTTCGAACAATGAAGTCGAATATGAAGGATTAGTTCAGGGTTTAAGCCTTGTGGTGTGAATGGGAATTAAGCAATTAATGGTGTTTGAAGATTTTGAACTGATGGTCAACCAAGTCTGGGGAATTTTTGCGGCAAGGAATGTCTGCATGAGATCCTATCAGCATTGAGTCTGGGACCTGGTGGAGGGTTTCAAAGCCTTCAACATTCAAACTGTTTCACGAAACTAAAATGATGATGTGGACCACATGGTAGCAATCAGATCTCAGTTTGATCCATCTTCCAACCTTATACATAACAAACACTCTATATAGGTAATAGTTTGACCAACAATTCCTGATAATGATCAAAGTTGGCAGGTGTTTGAAAGTGATGAACACATTGCTTCATTCATCCAATAGTCAAGGGAGTTCGTTGATCAAATCCAACCAAATATCGTAGAGGTTTATGAAGGACAAATCATGCAGCTCAAATCTAACAAGCTTCCGAAAGGATTGGTTACTCTTGAAAATATTTTTGATTATGATGATGCAAGAAATGATAGACAAAATTTTTTGGCAAAAAAAAGTGACTATATAAACCTTTGAGTCTCAGATGGCAAAAACCTTCGAGTCGAGAAAGATGTCCCGCACCATGATAAAGAAAGGCTCATCAATTTCTGCAAGAAATATGTAGTGGCTTGGTCCTATGATGACCTAAAGGGATATGATCTTGACATCATCCAACACATGATTAAGCTGACAGAAGGTGCAAAACCAGTTTGACAAAAGCAAAGGATAGTAAACCCAAAAATTGAAGCACTAATGGTGTAAGAGCTAACCAAGCTAATCGAGTTGTGGATTGTCTTCTCAATCAAGCATAGCATGTGGGTATCAAATCTGGTCCCTGTCTGAAAGAAGAATGGAGATATTTGCTTGTGTGTAGACTTCTGAGACCTGAACAGAGCATCCCTAAAGGATCATTATCCACTACCTTCTATGGAGACAATCCTGCAAACAATAGAAGGATCAAAAAAATATTCTCTGCTTGATGGTTTCTCCAATTATAATCAGATTTGAGTCAAAGAAGAGGATCAGCACAAGACTACATTCACTACAAAGTGGGGAACATTTGCATATGCTAAAATTCCTTTTGGTTTATCCAATGCAGGGACAACATTCTAGTGGGAAATGGACATCACTTTCAGTGAGCTGATCGATAAGATTATCCTAATTTATTTAGATGATCTAACTGTGTTTTCTAAGTCTAAGGATGATCATTTTGATCACTTAGAAATGGTTTTTTAGAAATGCTAGGATTTTGGGGTTTCCCTAATCCAAAAAAATGTGTATTTGAAGTGCTGCAAGGCAAGCTATTGGGACATGTAGTTTCCAAAGAAGGAGTTTCAATCAACCCCGACTGGGTGAAATCCATGAAGTAACTTCCCCTTCTGATTAACAAAAAAGGTGTTCAGTCCTTCCTGGGAAAGGTAAATTTTGTTAGCAAGTTTATTTCTGAATTTGCGAGAATAATTAAGCCAATCACCCTCATGCTTAAAAAGGATCAAGCATTCAATTAGACAAAGGAAGCTCAAGAATCCTTTGAAAAGATTAAGGATGCCATTTCCTCAGCTCCAGTACTGGTTAATCCAGACTTATCTAAGGATTTTATAATGTATGCATTTAGTAGAAAGTCCAGTATTGCTACTGTCTTAACTCAAAAGGATAATGAAGGAAAAGGAGAACATCCGATGGCATTTTACTACCAGACCCTGAAGGAATATGAGATGAATTTTAATTTTGTCGAAAGGAAAGCCTTTGTAACAGTAAAGGGACTTAAAAAATTATGCCATCTAATTTCCTGCAACAAAGTGATTGTCTATGTTGCGCATTCTAGTGTGCGTGAGTATATCATGGAGGGAGAAATCATAGAAAAAAGAGCTAATTGGATCATCAAGATCCTTGAATATGACATTGCGTTTAATCCCACTAAAACCGTCTATGGAAGAGGAATGTGCGAATACATGGCACACGACGAAGAGCAACCGGAGCTTGTTCTGATAAATGAGCCAGGGTCCGAGGGTTGTTGGCTAATAGATAGAGTTAGGTTTATGCAAATAGGAAATTATCTGCCAAGTCTTTCCTCCCAAAAGAGGAGATACTATCAGCTATAGAATTGAGGATATGCACTAGTGGAAGGAGTCCTTTTCAAAAGTAATTTCAATGGTCTCCTCCTATGATGCATTACTACAAAGCAAGCAAAGAGAATCCTCGACACTTTCCATAACAGCGCTATGAGTGGACACTTCTCCGCTAAGACCACTGCCATCAAAATCATGTGCGTAGGTTACTATTGGCCCACACTTTTCAATGATTCTCACTCCTTGGTGAAATCTTGCAAGGAATGTCAGTTCTTTATAGGCAAAAGGAAGAATTATGCAATGCCTCTCAAGCCTATAGTGGCAGATGAAACATTTTCACAATGGGGCTTGGACTTCATTAGGATGATTAATCCCACTTCTAGTGTCGGGCATAAGTGGATTATGACCGCTACAGATTACTTCACAAGATGGAAAGAGGTCATTCCGCTTAAAAATGCAACAGAGGTAGAGATAGTGGATTTCCTCAAAGAGCTGGTGACAAGGTTCGGTCCCTCGAAGACTATCATTTTTTATAATGCCAGAGCTTTCCTGGGCACAAAGGTATGTCACTTTGCATTAACAAATGGCATATTCCTTAAGACATCATTGAATTATTACCCACAGGGAAACGGCCTAGCAGAGTCAATGAACAAGAACCTAGTATGACTCCTTAAAAGAATTGGTCTGAAGCACTAGAAAGAATGGCACAAAAACCCTTGAATGGTGCTTTGGGCAGACCGCATAACTCCTAAGCAACTCCTTAAGACTTCACCTTATGAGTTGGTATATGGGAAAGAGGCACTATTGCCTATATCTATGGAGATTCCAGCACTTCAACTGTTGAAATCCCTCAAGATAGAACAAAATGGCACCATGGAGGTTCAGCTTGCCAAACTATTAGAAGTACAAGAAAAAAAGGAGAATTCTCTAATAGCCATGACAAACCGCTAGCAAGTATTCAAGCGATGGTTTGACAAGAGGGCTTCTGACCAAGGCCTAAAGTGCAGAGACTTAGTGGTGAAATATAATAAAAGGGTTGCTAAGCCAGGTCAGCATGGAAAATTTGATAGTCTATGGGAAGGTCCATTTAAAATCATTCGGTGCAAAGAGAATAACTCTTTCGAGTTAGAAAGCATGGAATAGGAAGCCTTGGGAATTCCATTCAACGGGATTCATCTTAAGTTGTTCCATTAAGTGGAAAATTTTATTATTGTACATATGTTAATATGCTTTTATTTTCTTTCCCTTTGTGTTGGCTGGTCTTTTTAGAGATTAATTCGGGTTTCGGCGGAGAGCAACCCATCATTGTAAAGAGTAGTGTAGTAAAATTACTTTGCAGGAACAATAAAAAAATACACCCATATGCAAAGTATATAAAAAAATATGTTGAATGAAAAAGAACCCATCCAACAGATATGCTAAAAGAAGAGATAGTCATGGATTTTATAAAGATATATGTCATTATATATATATATATATTCTTTGCTTTTTACATGGCATAAAATTGCTAAGAGAGTCATAATTAAAAATTATATGGTTATACGTGCTATTATTTTCATATATGCTATATCTATGGCCTTTTTTAAGGCTTATATACAAAAACTAGAAATGGGTGGTGTATTCTTAATAGCAAAAAACAAAGAGACAAGGAGGCATGTCATCCAGTAGCCTAGGCAGCAGCAATCGACGCATTAATAGCAGTGTATACCACATCTTCATCAGCAGCAGAATCATTTGGAGCAACCACCATTGGCGGAGGGAACACTGGGTTCCTGAAGTCAGTGTACCAATTAATGTTGTAGAATGGCACTACACTGTAGATGCGGAACAAAAAGTGCAAGGCCTGGGTAACCCTCTGTTGGTGCCCGTCGTGTGTCTAGAGGTGGAATCCACTGAGAAATGGCAGCCATGCAATAACCGTTTCTTCCTCGATATATTTTTGAAGGACACTTGTTGTTGGCAGACCTACCCCATATGCAGCATGAGCAATGACCTCACCTAGACCATTCAAGTACTTTTTAGGAAATATTTCCTTAACTAACTTCAAGAGTAGAGGCCTGGGGATTCCAATATCCAACATTGACGCAACAAAGTGCGAGCAAATGTCAATTTTTACATTGTATTTGTCCTCATACTCTATGTAGTCCCTATCCAGAACCCATTTCATGGCTATCAAAACCAGGGAGTGTTTATTTTTGGTCATCCTTTTCAACTGCCTAGTTGAAATCTCTTCGAGGAAAGTTGTCTATGACTTATAAGAAACCACCCTAATAGGAGTGTCCATGGTATTGACACAATGCTACTACCTTCTAACTACTTCTAAAACTTTCCTACCACTTAGCCTATGAGAAATCTCACTTACTAAAGCTAAATATTGTGCCAATAATCTATTACTAAAAATGACTCAAATGCTAAGTTTGATTTCCTCATTGCTTAGAGGCCTATTTATAGAAAAAATGATAAAAAGCATGCTAATCTGTTTTGAGAAAACATGATGATAACCAAGTGCCAACTTGAAAGGCGTGCCTACATTTTCTCACATTTTCTGACCAGTTGCATCTGTAAAAGTACGGCTCAATGCATGCTAAGTTAATAAGAGCTAATTAATTAGCTTTAAAAATGGTGGCGCTCATCGGCAGTAAGTTGCACATTTTGTAGGCTATTGTGTCACCTCACAGGCACTTCCCAGAACCCAAGGAAGGATTCATATCTTTTCAGGTGGTGGTCATTTTATTTGGCTTAATCATTTCATCCGGGATAGTAATTTCCAACACATACTAATGCAAGGCTAGAAGGAAAATTGTCAGCTCAAGTTTCAAGGAAATCATAGCGTATCACACAGTTGCCAAACACAATAATGAATTCTTGTCACTTTGAAATGGAAATTAATTCATTTTCACACAAGCCAAGGAATTAACAGTACATGCCAGATTAAATGAAAAAGCCTACTTTCCTCTACCACCTTGAGAAAAGATAGCTAAAATTTTGCATGAAAAAGCTTGTAATGCTTAATGTCTTTTGAAATATGCCAAACCAAGTGAAGAGAAGTTTTTAGCATATCCAGAGCCGAGTAAAAATTATGAAGAATTCAAAACTTGCAGAAGCTTTCATCTGAAGGAAAAATGTCGAAGAGTTCATCACACCAAATTTAGGAGGATATTGGCCAACACTTGCTTAGTGCTATGCGGTCATCAAAATTTGTGTATGTCTATGAAGAGTTATCATATGCTATGCCTAATATACCAAGCAATCCGAAGAAGCAAGATACAATATAGCTAGATAGACCCAAAGATTACAGAAACCAGAAAAGGGTTGAGGAGGAATGGGATAATATTCATGACCCACACCTCGCAAAAAACCCTAAGTCTTTAAGAGAAGTAGCTTGTGCAAGAATGAAGTCATCTAAGGGAGCCATATTGATAGCAAAGAAGGTATGGTATAGCAGGCTTCCGCAATACATGGTCCCGCTAGTACATTATTGCCTAGAAATAGTTGATGTCACCATTCAGCATTATAACCCGAACACCCACTAGATCGAGGGCCGAACCTTAAGTGTTCACATCAGCCCACAAGCCATTTGGAACATGCTATGTATCCCAGACCCAAGTACCAGAATGGATCGAATTGAGTCTTTCTCTCTTGCTAAAGGAGAAAATACGAGGAAGGCGATGAAAAAGAGCTCAGATTTCCTAATGGAGGAAATTGCTAAGAAGGGAATCCCATGTGCCAAGCTATTGAGTATCTCATTGCCGCATGGTTCATTTCCCAAAGACATGCAAGATGCCTTGTCAATGTTAGCATTTTTGTGCGATCGAGACTCTGACGAGATGGTGGAAGCCTTTAGACTAGGGCCAGCTTTCCAATTCCACAAACAACACAATATCTTCTGGTATGATTTCCCCAAATTCCTAGTGGAGGAAATGATATGGTAAATAGAAAATTACCCAATGGAGGGAAATTTTAGATTTCTCACCTTCCTGGTTCACATGTTCCTACATCAAAACCATGATTTCTTCGACAAATATTTTGAATTGTCAATTTTTGATGAGAAGCAGAAAAGGAAGCCAGTATCCACATGGACACCCTTTCTTTCCATGACATATGATTACTATACATTTTCAAATTATTTTATAACTCTGGTATTGGAATATTTACAAGGAGGAGGTGACATAGTCCAACTCAACATAGATCAAACCGGATATATGCAGAGTGTCACTCCCACTTATGACTGGTTCTTTGGAGTGGATTTCATAATTCTCTGGATGTGGGGCTTCATCGGTCAACCTTTCCTACTCCTGGCTTGTGTCACAAATAGGGTGCTCATGCTTGAAATGTATCAGAAAGTATGTATCATTGATTATACCTTCTACATTAGCCAAAGTTTCAAGAGGAAAGGATTCTTCACTTGTCCGAAAATTTTCAAAACAATAACTCTAGTAAAGAAGCAATCAAATCAGCTATTACAGGATAAACTAGCTCATTTAGGGTTGGTTTTGGTATGTGATAAATGGGATTACAACCCTTTCAATGACCTACCACAGCTGCACATGAAGGTTACTCATGTTCTTCGACCCTACTGGGATAAGAGGTGCAACCCGCAGGCGAACAAGGATGAAAATTTTGATGAACTAGCGTGTGTTCCCACACAGGATAACAAAGAGTCATGGCACAAGTTTTACTTTGTTGTGGCAGTGGCTAAGGATAGTGTCCAGATGGAATGCACCATGTACAACTAGTTGTGAAAGGATGAGGAATGGACTAATGAGAAGATAGAATATTTTTGGAAATATCACCAAGAAACAAGGCAATTGGATGCCCCTTATGAAAGCTTGAAGGAGGACAAAGAATTTGAAAAATCGTGGGATGAGGAGCATCCTAGCCCCGAATCTAGTGCCAATAAAGGAAATGACCCAGAAGATGAGTCTGAAGAACAAGAAGAAGTGGTGAATTCTGCATCCTATGTACCGCCAAAGAAAAGCTATGGACAGCCCACCTATGTAGCCACAAATGTGCGATTTAACGTATCGAGAGCTTCACATACACTCACTTCAGCCTCTAAGGGAGCTAGTGTACCACAGCAGTAGCCAGAAGTAACTACTGAGGCTGGGGAAACCCCACTCGCAAAGTGGTAGCATACATAGGCCATTATTGAAGAGAGTTCGCAAGAACTTTCTAGAAGACAGGTGCTTGCAACTAGCTAGGAGCCTGAAGAAGGGGAGGAGTTGCTAACCAATCAGGAGCCGCCATCGACTAGTCAACAGGTAATTTTTTCTCCTTCTTCTCTTGCTTCTCAATCCTTGGTATCATCTATTGTCTCCGGGGAAATCCCTGCCATGAGTGTTGGCCCTATGTTTCCCACCTTTGATCCAACGCATGTGGGAGGTTTCGCCCAGTTATCAAGGGTCACCCCACCCACCTTTACTCCTCCACAAACCCTTACGCCAACTGCTACCGCTCAAGCCCTCCTTGCCTCACTTTCTAAATGTGTACCCTCTGTTGGAACCCCTACTTCCACTATCACTACAAATCCTCCTCTTCCCTCACAGCAGGCCGAATCCATGATGACAACTCCTTCACCGTTCTAGCCCATGAGTCCTCCCGTCGGTTCACCAATTGAGTCATGGCAAGTGGCAATCCCTTCTTCTGGTTCTCAAACCAAGCTTTGGAATGTGCCCCCTTCTCCCTACAAACTATCACTCTCCAAAAAAAGCAAATGCCTGGGCCTATCAAAATTACCTATCCATATGCCCTACCTTTTGGTGCTCCTTTCATAGGCAGGCTAGTCTCGTCTCCAACCCAATTCATGGCACAGATTGACTTTGGAAAGGAATCATGCACAAATATAATGCAAAAGTGCAAGGAAAAGGATGATAGTACACCTATCGAGCCAAAAATGCAAACTCTCTATGATGAGACCCGACAAGAGCTAAAGTTTGCAGCCATGTACCCGACAGTAACCAAGCCACAGGGGGAGATGCATCCAGAAGACTATGAAATATATGCGGTAGGGCTTGAAATGAAGGTGGCCCGACCATAGGATAAGGTTGAGCTTATGGAGGAAACACAATGGGTGATCACCTCTGACTTCCTTAAAACTAGTCACTAGCTGAAGTAAAGAGATGAGCAAGTTAAATCAGTAAAGGAAAAGGCTAGTTTTTTGGAGAAAAAGGAGAAATTCTTGGAAGAAGATGTTACACATTTGATAGAAAGGGCACTCACAGCTGAGAATGAAAGGAACATACTTTAGGGAGAGCTTGCGAGGGTTCAGATTATCAACCCTGTGATGGTTAATGAGTTACATACTAAATATATGGACATGGAGCAAATTTTTTAGCTAAGGAACGAGGAGTTGGAGTGGCGTCACATTGAATATGATCAAGGGATCGCACAAAAGAATGAGGCTTTAGAGCATCAACAAGCTCAATATGAGAAAAACTTACAGGAGAAAGATGTCGAGTTTGAGGGCCAAAAGACCCAATTAGAAAAATAACTTCAGGAGACAAAGTCCACTCTTGACATGCATTTAGAAAACCACTCCTAGTCTGAGGAAAACTAGCATAAAGAAATGAGCAGCTACGGGGAGCAACTGGCATCTGAAAAAAGAAAAAGTGTGGAATTGGCCAAGGTCATTAACTCAAAGGATGTGGAGATCACTTCTCTTAAAATCTCACTCTTGTCCTCACCTGCGCAGCTGGATCTTATTCCATTGGTTAGGCAGTTGTATATTTATCATTGGGAAAAGATTAAAACTTTTTTCCTAGCACTGTAGCCCACACTCTGGTTCATCGCCAAAGCATCAAGAATGAGCCAGGAGGCTCATGGTACAATTGATAAATTCCCATGATTTATCTTGGAAAAAGTGTCAGAAGCAAAGGATCTACTCACTAAGCTATATTCGGTCTTTGATGAAGACCTCACCAAGGCAGGAATTGAAGATCAGAATGTTGCTGCCTAGATGGAAAACAATTTTATCCATTGCTACTCTACCTTCCAGCACACTAAAGCAGCTGCTACTACTTTGAACAAGACAATAGACAACATGTAGGAGAGTTTCTCCAGGTTAAATGAGATGGTTTTGTCATCTCCATTCCTTGAAGATGGCTCTATTGCTATGGCTAAGAAAATCATGGAAAGAATAGAGGAGAAGGAAAATGACCCTGATGCTTTCCAGACTTTTAACCATCCTCCTACTGCAGCGGACATTGAAGGAGTCATTAATCCTCTTGCACAACTACTATTCCATTCTGAAGCAGAGGCTGGTTCACCTGATGCATTGCCTCATAAGGAAATGATCGACCAAGGCTAAGCGCAAGAGAGTTTGCACAACATAGTCAAGCCATCCGAGGATGATTGTTTGCCCCTGCAGGCGGCTCTTTCCAATCTTTGACTCTATCACCTGGTGAATTGTGCTCTGGTCTGTAAACTAGAGAAATTTTGGGTTCTCCATTCCTCAAGCGAAACACCCCTAGTAGTCACCAAAATTTGTGAATAAATATTCAACAAGCTCCCTTTGGGTATATTTTTGCTCTAAGTATTGGTCTGCAGCTCGCAAATAAGCCACTCGACCTTTCTGTCAAAATATGATGCCCCCTCAATGTGTCTGCTCTGTGCTCCCCGGAGGTTTCCTTTCCTTTTCATTTTAGGAATCCCCACTATGCTTCCACGTGTCGTAGTTGTAGGCCATTTTGATCATTCCTTTTTTTCTTCCTCATCGACCCCCGCTCGAGTGCCACATAGCTCTCATTCCCAAAGAAATTTGGTGGGCCCCATGATCGGTGTTTGCAATGCACTTTTGTTATGTGTCTGCTCTATGTAAGCTTTTAGTGAAAGGATGAAATAACAACCACGGGTAGCGAAATGATGCCACACGTCTCTTCTACACACACTACTTCAGCACCGAGGATGAAGTGAACGACAAACTGTGACTTCTACTATGTGTTTTAACTACCTATCGTAAAGGGCAACACTTGTCTGCACGAGACTCTGCTGGAACACTACCATCATTTGCAGAGGATGCACCTAGACTAGAGCAACCAGATGCTTTGGCTTGAAGTCTTTTTTTTTCAATGGCCAAAAGGAATCTTCAATTTTGCATCATTGCCAAAGATTTTCAAATCTTTTCTATTACTGCTCTCTGAGGCGGTCGAAGTTTTTAGCTATATATACTTCTCTCTATTTTGAGAGAAGGGTCTAGATTTTGAAGGAATACTGATTTTAGGAAAAGACACCAGGCCTTTATTACTATTTTTTTTTTATTGCAAAAGACTTTTAAATTGTGCTAATTGTTCATCCTTTTTGTTCTTTTATGCTATTTGATTAAACTTTAAATTGTGTTGCTACTGTCTGGATATTTCATTTGAGAACTTCTATATATATTGAATGCAAGTTTTCTGATCTAGATCATGTCTTATGACTCTTCTTGGCAGTAGGAATGTATGCAATGTTATTTTATGTCAATGAATGGATTATCTATACTTTAATCTTCAGTTTCTTCCTTTCTGGAACATTATAAATACCAATCGGGCCCTTAGATCTATGATTTATTGTGCCTATCATTAAGTCTTGGTGTGTCACCTTAGGTTAGACTTTATTCTATTATATCTGTTTCTTTTTCCCTTTCCAAATCCCCATTATAGAAGAAGTCGGCTTCTTTAAAAATTTGGAGGTCACTCAGTTTAGCGCAAATGGTCCCCCATAAACTGAGTTTCCTATAAGACACTGTTACCTTGTCAATTTTTGGCATCAACAATACCCATTCCCTTTTCTAATTGACAAGTGGCACCCTCTGCTACCTCTTTGATGCTATATTCTTTTCTCCCAAGGAAAATCCTTGCCAGGGACACGTGGCACGCAAGCAAGAATTTACAGGGCTTTCCTTCAAGCTGCCTCTAGGAATCTCTATGGTGTCGACATGTGGGACCCTCTACCTCAAAAATAATTCAAAATAATGGACACTTTTAACAAATCCTACATGGCTACCATGTGGCACCATCATGCGCCTTTGCAAGAGGGGAAGTTCATAGTCTCACTTGAATTTGTGCCCTACTAACATGTGGCACCCTCCAACACCTAATATGCAAAATATAGATTTTGTGGTCTACATTAGGAACAATCTCGAGATGAAAGAAAAGGTCACGAGATCACAAAACTCACAAAATAAAAGCAAGACAAAGAAACTAAAATAAATTATTGATTTCAAGTTGTAGGGAAAAATATCTACAATCTTCTTGTTCATCCACATCAAGACACTTTCCAATTTGAATCACTTTCTCTTCATTATCCAAATCCATTGGAATATCCAAGGTGTCTCAGAGGGTTTTCAATCCCTTTTTCATTCTATAACCAATTTTTAGATTTTAGATCAATTTTTATCATGTACACCTTATTATTGTAAGTGTATTTCATTAAATGATGAAGCATTGGAGACACCCCTTTCATCTCATGAATCCATGGCCTACCTAAGAGAAGATCATATGAAATATCATGGGGCATCACATGGATGGGAGTTTACAACACAACCTTACCGAATTTGACAAGTAATGTTATCACACCAAGTGGTTGTTTACCCACATTATCAAAACCACAGATGGACAAATTATCTAGTTGAATCTTAGTCTTATTCACTCCAATTTTGTCCAAAATATTCACACTACAAAATTTAATTCCAAAACCATTATCAATAAGGGTATGTCTAATCCCAACCCTATTAATGATAGTCATTATCATCAAAGCATCATTTTTTTTTAGTTTCCAAAGGAGGTAATTCACTTTGATGAAAGAGAATGTCCATATTGATTGAATTCATTCCCTCAATTAAGGTTGTTACATCAGTTGGTTGAACACTAGGGGGATGACAACTTTTTTCAAATAACTTTGTAGCTACATACCATGACAACTTGATGATGTTTGAATTAGATCCCACAATTTAAATCTTAGTAGGATTATTATGAAGTTGCTCCACAAGATCGTACTCCTTTCCACTATATTAAGGTAAATGAGGAGCATTAGGTAAAATAAGTTGTGGGAATGGTGTCGATGAGGGGATGGTTTTTGTTTGTCTTGGTTGCTTGTTATTCCTTGTGTTAATTGTATGAGAAACTGTGTGATAACTTGTTTTATGTGATATATTATTCCTAGCGAGTTGTTTTATGAAGTTTAACATAGCACCTCGCAGTTTTGGTTTGTTTTGAGGTGGTCCTATGATCAGCACAGGTTTAGTTTGAGCTTGAGGTTGTTGTGTGGGTGGGTAAATGATAAGTTGAGTTGTGATTGTATTTATTGTTCTTTGTTGTGTGGGAATGTTGCAAGCCTTAGTGGATGAGTTGAATGAGATGAAGTCCTCAAAGGCTTCATCTAACATATCAAAGTCATCACAACTAAATGAATTGATATGTACATAATGTACTTGTAGAAAGAAATATGACATGATCTGATTATTTTTCTTTCTCCATGTTTAATCATTAAATTTTAAATTGAAATTGCATCTATGCTTTCCTAGGACTGAAAATAGACTTGCAAACCTGTTATAGACATAGTTTTGGAAATCAAACCCTAGATTTGCAATTTGACAATAGGAATGTTTTTGCACCTAAAATTTCAAGCAAATTTGGCAGGATAGAGGTGCCTAGGGTGCCCATGCCCCAATTAGGACTTTTCTAAAATTTGAGTTTTAGAGGCACATGTTACAGGAAAGGACTATGTGACAATGTGTAGACCCCAGTTTTGAATTGAATTTGTTTATATTTTATGAATTTCCAAATTTTTCAATGTAATGTAACAACCTAGGGTTTTCAAAATTTTCAAAAATGAAATGCAATTATCCCAATTATGCAATTTTTCAAAAAATAAATGCAATGCACCTACAGATCTAATAGTTTCTAGAAGTAAAGTGCAACAATTTTTTCACAAATTTGCAATGAGATAAGTAAAGCAACACTTTCTTTTCAAATGTAACACTGTCATTTTCAATTGAATAACTCAAATCAGAAATCAAACATAAATAGACTAAGAGCACAGAAATAGAAATTTGAGCCAAATTTGAGCAAAACTATTAGGACAAAGGCACCTAAGGCACCTATTTCCTAGATAGGGACTTGGAAAATTCAAAGTTAGATTGTCTTTAATAGTGTTCAGGGTTCTCATATATATGTGTAGATAGGTCTAACAATGAATATATTTTCATATTTTGTTGAATTTATAATTGTGAACTTGAAAATGCAAATGTGCAACAATGTTGAAAAATTTTGAACAGTAAATGGTAATCTTCAATGTAATTTTCAAATCTAATATGAACTATTTGACTAATTTAAAGATGTAAAATTCTGAAAATAATAATTTGATGCAATTTTGAAAGAAAACTATGCATTTTTCACTTTTTGACCAAGATGAAAGATGCAATTTGAATGCAATGAACAATTTCAGATTTTTAATGACCCAATGAATGCAATTTGAATTTAAATTTAATCTAAGATGACTGAAATAAATCCTATTACAATTTACAAGGCAATATGATATGCAATTTTTTTGTATTTTTATGACTTTTTATAATGCAAAAATTAAACCCTAAATGAGAAATTTAAAGAAAAACCAAGATCTAGGATGAATTATTGTAGAATTCATAAGTCTTATGATGTAAGAATTTTGAGTTCACCAAAATGAAATATAGAAAAGGGATTCCTTAGGCTTATTGTCCAAAACTTAGGGTTAATTCCACCTTTTCTAGGAATTCCTTAGGATGCAAATTCACAAGGCAATTAGATTGACTTTCAACCATAAATGGTGAGTCAATCAAACCTAGATCTGATCCTTTTGAGTCTTGGAAATGGATTGGAATTGAGTTTCCCCAAATAACCTTATTAAAAAATGTTCCCTAGACTTAAAATGTAAGATTTCAAAAGTTGGAAAACTATAATAGAAATTCTGACACCAAATCTGAACTTGGGAGGACATTGTGCACCTGTGATATAAATTTTAGTTGATTTTGTTAGGACATTAGTGACGGGGGCACCTTTTGTTAGACACATAGGAAAACTAAGAGGGGGGTGAATAATTTGTACATTCAAACATTCAAACCCTTATTAACCTTCAAACCCTTATTACGCATCAACATGAATGTAATCTAAACAAACACATTCACAACCATACACCATAGAAAACCAAATTTAAGTGGAAAACCCTAAGGGAAAATTTACATTGAGGATTAACTCACATACATATGTATAACAACACTAATTACAAAAGGCTCACTATTGGAAGGGCTCACTGCCCAAAAGAAAAGAATGGCTCACTACCCAAAGGACTCACTATCTGGAATAGAAGAGAATAGAAGAAGATTGTTACAAGGACGTTCACTACCTCAAAGCAATAAGAAGATCCACCACAACAACCCTACACCATTTTCAAACTTCGACTCACTACCTCCAACAACTTTAGGTACACTAAAAATGTAGACACCTTCTACTCATTGCTTCCAATAGCCTTAGTCATTTAAGCTTGCTCTCAAATTATAAGACTTGATTATATTCACATCATCCTTAAAATCACTATTCATCACACACATCTCCAACAATTAACCTTGATTATATATCTTTCACAACCACAAAAAAATTATCCAAGTTTACTTCAATGAAATGTGTGTCACCAAAAAATGTATAGTTGACATTGGCTTGATTTTTTCTTGATTTAATATAGTAATGTGGCTTAAACATTCAAATTATGGTGTCTTGTGAAGGTGTTGTGAAGTGTTGTAAAAAAATTCTACACTTTTCTAAACTCTATTCATTACAATTCACCTAAAAATCACCTTTTCATCACTTATTAAGTCCTATTTTGAAGTGTTGTAAAGTCTTGTAATAAGATTTCACACTTTTCTAGGCTTAATTGTATTAATTCAACCCTTTCTCATGTCTAAATGACCCCATAATACACTTTCCAGGAATTTTCAAGTATGTTGTTAAGGATATTCCAGTTGGACAACTTTTAATGCCCCAAAATTCCTGACACCCACTTAATTTTCTTAAGTGGGACCAAGTCGCCCATAGGGGTGACTTAGTCCTTTTTGGCACAAAACTCAAAATAATTTTAAATTTCTAGCGGTATTTTGTCCTCTAACCCTTGAGGTCGGCCTGTGATGTGTTACTTTTGGGAAATTTTAGTAAAATATAGTAGAAATAAGGGTTTTCCACCTCATTTTACATCTCCTAATTTACTCAAGCAATCTTCTATCTCATACAATCATACATCTCTTGCACTCATTAAGCATTCAAGCAAATCAAGCATTATTAAGTCAAGTTATTGGAGTTCTTCATTGCATATCTTCAGATTTGAGCATCAATGATGTGGTAAGTTTATGACATTTTCATTTGCATGTTATATATTTATCACTCTCTTTTCATCTCATTTCATTGTTCAAGGTTTGATTACAAAAGTGGGGTTTGACCAAGGCAAACCCCTATTCTCTAACCCTCAACCATTTTTCCCCTTTTGCATGTGACTTTTGTATGAAAATTTGTCAAGCAATAGGTGTTGAAAAGTGATCAAAAGGTGCATCAAGTCAATCGAGTCAACATCATCCTATTTCAAGCTTGGAGAGACTTTCTACCCTGTTTTCCATATAATCAAATACAGACACCTTTTAGAAAAGGAAGTGCAGACCTGAGACTACAAGATTTTGTCCCAAGTTCCTGAAATCTACAAGAGGACTAAGTCGCCACTAGGGGTGAATTAGTCCCACTTCCGGGCCTGAAAACTTATTTTGACATTTTTGAATACCCTTTTGGCAGATTCTTGCTCTAACAAAGTTTCCTGAAACTGGGACTAAGTCGCCTAGCCTGGCCTAAGTGTCCCGGTCAACATTTCAATCAACTTTTCCAAGATTTCAGAATCTTTCAACATCAAACTTCTAATTCTAGGTGCACCTCTTCTATATTTTTTAGTTATTTCATCATATAGTTGCATTTCTTAGGCATTTCTGCATATCACATTGTGTTTTCCAACACTTTACATTTTCATAGTTTTGCATCATTAGATTACTTCAATTTCAGATTATTCCATTAGTACATATTAATTAGGAATAATTACATCTCATTAACATAGTATTGAGTGTAAAACCTTGCATTTTGGTCTCCATCAGATCCCCTTTCTCATTTTAGGTGAAAACCCCTAGGAGGAGCAAAGCATTATGATGGGCAAACCAAAATCATCGTTTACAAAATGTATGAACCTCAAACATGAAACCACCAAATAGGTTGGTACCAAACACTTCTGTGGTGGAAATAAGTGAAGGTGGACCAAACTAAGGTTAACCAGGACCCAAATCTACACCAACATGCTACACCACTCTTCCATAAACAACAAACCATCTCTACAATTAGCATTAGCATGCTAGGTTGGCCAAACCTACACTAACACTATCAAATAATCAATTCACTCTTCAACAAGTCTAAAATAATCCTACAAACTATGTAGCAACATCACACAACATCCTAAAATATTCAAAAACACTTCCACAACCACCTAAAACTGAGAATTTTATCATCCTATACAACCAACCACATTGCTAAAAACATAAAACTCACTAACCAACCTTGTGGAACATTTGAACACCAAAAATTATAGGGGAAGGTAGATGAAAGAAATATAAGCATGTTCCCAAATCCACAAGACAAGAAACCTCAATGTGGAGAAATTCAAAGCAATTCTATTTCTCCCCAAAAACATTTTTCACAAGCAACACAATGTCAAACACATCTTCCATTGCCACACAATCCAAAACCTAAAACTCTAGATATAACACCTTTAAACACCTCTAATCATCTCATCCAAACCACACAAGCACATCTTTAACTATGAAGAAATGTGGAGCACAATGCAGAACACAACTTTATCACCTTGTACAATTTCTATTCAAATTTTCTTAAAAGCACTTGGAAACCAAGTGAACCAGTTGCATCAGCAACACCATGCTCAACACCACAACTATGTTCCCAACATGACCACACAAGAGGTTGACATAGGTTGACATCAATGACAACATGGTCCAACAATCTCAAACAATATCCCCCTTTATTATTGTGTGAACCAAGATTCCCAACCTACATGAACACAACAAATAAACACATTATTAGATCTAATGCAAGTTATTATCACGATTCCCCAAGAAATCCATTTAAGTTGCAATGAAAAGGAAACAAAATGAAGAACATAAACAAAAACAATCCAAAGATATTAAATCCTATTCAAATGCAATGCAAATTATTGATCTCTTGGGGGAGTTGGTGCCAATTTGATGTGGAAATTGGCCATTTCCCAACTCCTATGCAAGCTTTGTTGATTGGTGATGAAGACTGGTCCACTTTGTTGATGATTGAACTGTGCTCCAAGATAAAATCTGCATAACCTAGCTATAAAACTCAATGGGATGGATGAAGATTGCTATGAATTTGAGTATAATAAGTTTACTCAAGTTGTGGATGCTAAAATGAGGAATGAAGCCTCTTATTTATAGAATGAAAAGTTGGAGAAATTCCCAAAATGAAGCAATGTGGGACTAAAATTAAACCAATGGCCAAGTGCCACTTGTCAAGAGAAGAATGGATGGAGGATATGCACATTTTGATGAATGTGCCCATAAATGCAATTAGGTGATATTTGAAATTATTGAAATGACATGTAAGAGGGAAAATGAGTGTCTTAAATGCCACTTGGCTCAAGGAAAAAAGATTTATTAGGTGAAGTTAATGTCTTGTTGGAAGGAAAAAGTCCACTTGGATTTGAATTCAAATTTGAGAGAATATTCCTCTATTATGCCATGTTGAGATAAAATAGAGATTTAATAAATGAATTAAATCTATTTTCATGTGCAAGTGGCAAAAGCTAGAAGATGTGACATGAATTAGGATTAAATTAATCAAGGGTTATTTAATTTAATGAGGGATTAGATGATGTGACAAATTTGACTTAGATTTGTGGATTTATTTAAATCAAATATGAGAAGAATATGATTTTAGACTTAGTTAAATAAATATTTTGATTTATTTAGCTGAAGGGGGTGATGTTAGCTTAAATTAAACAAGGTTTAATTTATTTAATTTAATAGATAGACTTTAGAGATTTTAATTAAATAAAGGGAATTATTTAATTAAAATATGGACATAGGGTTAATTAGATCAAATAGATTGATTTAATTAACAAGAGAAAAAGACTTAATTAGATAAAATGATTTATTTAATTAAGAGAGGAAAATTGATGAATTTAATCAAATAAAGATATTTGATTAAATGGTTAGACTGAGGGATGATTTAGGATGAAATGATGTTAGTTGTCGGGATCAAGTATGTCAGTATATTTTCTATGTCTACATTTTCCCCCTCTTTGAAGAAAAGTACTTATTACCTTGGTTCAAAGAATAAATTGTCTCGATCAAACACCAAAATTTTCTAATTTTAAAAACTTGCCCCAGTGCTACTTCGGCGAGAGAAATATGCCAATATATTACCCCCTCGAGAGATCAGACGAAAATTCTAATTTTCTGGGTGATCTCACGAAAAGAAGAGGACAAGATGCCCAACAGGTCCAGAAAGTCTCCAGGAGGCCAGAAAATGAGATAAAATGCAAAAAAATGATGAAAAACGACCTTCGAATGGCTAAAAATTGGGTTGGGGAACCAAAACCCTAACAGGACGGCCAAACAGGGTTGAAAAAACCTAATTTTTAGGCTTAAATAGGCCTCGAGGGGCCACTTCCAATTCATTTTCACATTCAACCTTAGGAGATTTTGCAACTTTGAGCTCTGATACCTTGACGGGATGGCACAACGACAACTCCCGATGCACATTTCCGACTGAGTTTGGACATACCAGAGGCTTCCCGGCACTGGAGCACCGGTGAGTCAACTTTACCCGAGCTTTGTTTTTTTCATTTTACGCACTCATTTAATTCATTTAAAGTTAGGTCCCTAGGCGCGGTGCCATATTGCACCGCTCAAATTTTAAACTAGACTGCTCGATCTTTTAAACTATACCGCCATCACATGATGGACCACCACGGTGGAGTTTGGAGTTTGAGTGTAAACTTCAAACTCTGATGCCTTTATGAAATGCATTGTTATGCTTTTAAACTCTAGCGTCACGGTGGTGTTTGAAATTAGGGTTTTAGGCTAAACTATGTTGCTTTGGCAAAGTGCATCATCGAGGTGCGGTTTGAGATTTTGAAGATTCCAGCATCACAGTTTGCAAATTTCAAACTGCAACGCCTTCATAGTTTTCAATGCTGGGGTAACTTTCTAAATGCTGAGATTAGCTCGAACAAATATTTTTTCGATGAATTTTAACACGGTGACCTTTCCTGATGCAGGAGGAGGCGAGAGAGATCTATTCGAGGGAGCATAGGTCCTGAGAGATTTTTGGCCTTCTAAGGGATTTGTCCGAGTGGGAGCAGGAGCATCTTGGAGAGATGGGACTCTGGTATATCACCTATGCACCACCCATTTGAATGCACTTGGGCATGATGACAGCGCTTGCCGAGAGATGGCACAATGAGACTTCGTCATTTCACCTTCTATCTGGCAAGGCCATAGTCATGCTAGAGGACGTGTGGCAGATCTTGAGATTACCCATTCATGGTGAGTGGGTCATTTATGACATGGATTTCAGGAGGGAGGCCCACTATGTCATCCTAGACACTAATGAGATCATATTCTGTGAGGTTCAGATCAAGCTGGAGCACCACAGGCCCCTCGCCTCACCCTATCGCTTGGTTATTGCTACGATTATATTAGCTCTTGTTTCCCCATATCAGTGAGGCTGATATTTCAGTCCTAGTTGGGGGCTTACTTAGGAGTAGATGGTCTGACAGTGACCAACACTTTTTGCATGGGGCCCAGTTTCACTAGCCTCCCTTTACAGGGATTTACACGAGTTTGCTTACCTAGACGATAGAGCACTTGGGGCAGGAGTTATACTTTTACATATCTGGGTGTGGGAACACATCCCTATGCTTCATCCACAAGTTGTTCCAGTGCTGATGGAGCCAAATGATTTAGTTGTTTAGTGCTACAAGGGAGGCCTTTTATTTATGCGCATAGAACAGGATGATATTCCTCACTATAGGAGGGTCCTTGACGACTTGTGAGATTCATATGGTGGTTGTACCTTGGATAGCCTGCATGGTTTGATGATGCATAGCAGTTATTCTTTTCTCACTAGGACCGCTTGATGCAGGGGCAATATCATACCATGTTGGAGATGTACCTGTCAGGTAGGGTCCAGTGTGAGTTTGAGGAGCCTCGGGATAGGCCAGATGATGGTTATGTGGCCATTTTTGTGAGGACAGCGATACAGGGTGTGTGGGGCCGATACATACCTACCCATGAGGCAGTAGAGAGCATCAGAAAGCTGGTGGCCCAATGTGGCCATATGATCAGGGAGAGGTAGATCCCAAAGAGACACAAACATATAGAGATTGGTTTTGGCCACCTCTACGGTTCACAGTGCCAGGGACATCATCTGCTCGACGCAGAGCGAGAGGCAGAGGGGCAAGGCCAGGCTGAGAAGGATAGGTTTAGGATCAAGGAGGCAAAGGGTCAGCACCAGATCATCCAATTCAGGACCAGGCACTCCCAGATCAGTAGAATGGAGAGCAGAGGCAGGAGGCCCCCCGAAAGGATTAGGATTTGGGTCACTAGGATGGACATCACGATAGGATCCCAACACCACCCAGGAATGGGGACCAAGATCATCCCCATGTGCAACCACCCTTATAGCCAGATCTCAGGGATGGGAAAATTTTACAGTTGTAGGCCCAAGTGCAGACACTGACAGCGGAGAGAGATCAGGCTAGGGTCGAGCGAGACCAGACAATTTTGTAGAGGTAGGCTGTAGAGTTATAGGTGGAAACAAAGATGGGTCGCCAATAGCAGCTACAGGGCATGGCCGCCTCCTCCTCCTAGAACACAGTATCACTTTGGGCTTATAGAGAGGCTATCTGAGAGGTCAATTACTACAAGATGCACTACCATCAGGTCATGCCAAGAGCAGCCAGAGTGCCAGATTTTTCACAGAGGACTAGCCACATGCCAACAAAGCACCATGGGGAGAGAGCAAGTGGCAAATGCAGCAATCAACAGGGATAGGGCTTCATTTTTTATCAAAGACGAGATACTTTTGGTGCCCCATGGGATTTTTTTTGATAGCTGGATGGGCCATTTTGTATTTATATACTTGATACTTGATCCAGACATTTTGTATTTATAAACTTGATACTTGATCCGATTCTTTGTATCATGACAGTACATATTTTGATGATATATACGAGATGATGATTTTGATGTGATATGATATGTCCTATCTTTACCTTGATCTACTATGGATGGATTTTAATTTCTATATGTTATGCAATGGTGCTATCCTATGATGCCATGATGTAATGTATGTTGTTATCATGTGATGCAGTGATGATGCGGATGCTAATGGATGAATGCATTTCTTTTTCAGTATCTTTTTATACACTTTTTATGATGATTATGTGTGGATGTTATGCTATGCAGATGCTTAGACTAAAAAATCCATATTATGCAATGATGGATGGTATATGAATGCAAATATTGTAGTGTATGTGATAGCATAATGGATGCTTATATATGTAATGCAATGTTCTAATATGATAAATGCAAATGATGCTTATGATATGGGATGATTTATGTTATGCCTATGATGATGCAAATGTTTTATGGGATGAATTATTTATATAATTCTTTAGAATATATGTATGGAAATGCAATATATGTTTCTATATGATATGTTATGCAATATGCCATATGCTGATGCAGGATGGATGCAATAATAATGATGATTTGATTTAACTTTCATGGTACCACTGTTAGCGTGAAAAGAAAAAGAAAGCCAAAAGGTTCCAACAAGACATGAGATGATGATGATGATGATTTTCTTGCCAAGGAGTTGTACCTAGTGTGATGATGATTTGCTTGCCAATGATTTTCAAAGGGCTAATTACCTTATGTTTGATAGCACACATAGGTACGATGTTTCAAGGTATAGAGAACCAGGATGGTGTTGTACCTAGTGTGATGGACTTTGAATCGACAATCAGATAGGAGTACTCTTGTTCACACTTGGCATACAAAACCTTATTTAGAGTGCAGTTCGGATATTTCAGACATCCCGAGCCAAAAGATAGGAAAGCAAGCCTTCTGATGTGGTCAACAAGACACCTAAAACATCTTCCCTACAAACCAAGCAAAGCACGAATGACCAAGTTATATTACAAGAATATCCAACAAGCACAGTAGATAAAAGATAATGATCATTGCCCCATTCCTATCTCTCTAAATCTTTTGATTAGATATCATCAAGAGGTCCTTGGGATGAGCACAATAAGATAAATCAACAAGATAAAGATAAAGTAAACAAACAAGCCAATGTTTTTCAATACCACTAGCCAAGACTAAACTACGATGATGCCTGATGTTGATGTCCATTGTAGGAAGGATGCATCCTAGGACATGACAATATCAGATGATTTGATATGGGATTGATTGGATGATAGGCTATTGACACAAAGAGTTGATTAACTTGTTTACGTACTGACCTAGACTTGAGACTTTGACGTTTCGAGTTTTCACTTTTGAACTGCTAGACTTTTTTCCGATTGTTTCACCAAAGGTTGGGGATGATGATTGATTTATTGTGAGTGATGTTTATTACAAGTGAAAGCGAGATGAGACAGATGGATTTTTTGGGTTTTTAGAATGTTTTTGATCTTTTTGAAATGTTTTGAGGATGTTTTTGGTATTTTTGAGATTTTACAAATGTTTTGATTTTCAAAATTTCCAATGTTTTGGGGTTTTCTAAGGTTTTGACCAAGAGACTAATCTAAGGACCTATCCTAGGGGCCTTAGGGGCTGATCAATAGATTAGCCTTGCCTACGTTATACACGCATAGACCATGTAGTTTGACTAACACAGACTCGATTATTGATGAGATATGAACAAATGGGTTGTCAGTTTATTATGACAGACTCCTAGAGGATTGACCTAAGTGTCTCGGGGGATGATCAAAGATCAACCTTGCCTACGTTCAAGGCTCAGAGACCCATAGTTTGACAAGATGACTTCTTTTTTTTGAATTTTTGATTGAATTTTTGACCTATTTTTTGGATTTTGATATGTTTTGAATGTTTTAGAATTTTTGTTGGTTTTCTAATGTTTTTGGATTTTTTGATTTTCTGACTTTTTTGGATTTTTTGATTTTCTAACTTCAAGAATATACATGAATCTAATCTGATGAGGACATGCCCCCAGCATGGTGCAATAGACTACTCTGATAAAGGCAAGACAAACTGACCTTGGGAATGGGCCGAGTAGTACTAGGAGGGATCATGACATGAACACAAGACCAACCTATGATGTAGATGTTGAACGGATGGGTGATAGATGAAGATATGGAATGTGATGGATGATGGAAGTGTAATGGATGGATGGTACAAAACAAGCCGTGAAGATCCTGGTGGATGGAAAGTGCTTATTTATGCAAGGTGCCTGTTTGCCAGGTTTTCACCAAGGTACTTGCCCAAAGTGCCACCGAAGTGGTTTTCACTAGAGGACGATTTTTCTATTTACTATTTTTGATCCCTTTTCTATTTTTTTTGGATTTTTTTTCTTTTTTTATTTTTTTGTTGTCACCAAGATGCCTATTTGTTAGGTTTTCATCAAGGTGACCACATTTTTAGGACATTTTTCTGATTTTTTTAGATTTTTTGATTCTATACCTTGAAAGATTAGGCATAAAAAATTTTGAGATGGGAGTTGTTCATGGGCTCCTGCAGAGGCTCCCCTTCAGGCGTTGATAACTGATATGCCCTAACTTATAGCTCGCTATGATGAAAAAATGGTCCTAACCAGTTCTGCTCAAATTTTCCTTTGTCATTTGGATTTGGGACGTTCTTCTGATTCTCCTTTAGGACAAGTTCTCCAACTTGGAAAGTTCTGCTTCCAATCTTCTTGTTATAGCTCCTCTTGAGTCTATTTTGATAGAATTGAAAATGATTTAAAGAGTTTATATGTCACTCATCCAGTAGCTCCAGCTCATTCAGTCATGATAGTCGGTATTCTTCATCTGTGATGAGGTTTTGCAATGATATTCTCAGTGACGAGAGCTTGATCTCAATGGGTAATACTACCTTTGATCCATAGACCAGGGAGAAGGGGGTGGCACCTGTTGGTGTACGGATGCTGGTTCGATAGGCCCAGAGGGCGGGATTTAGCTACAGATGTGAGACACAACATGCATCATTGACTGTCTTTTTGAGGATTTTCATAATGGTTTTATTGGTAGCTTCTGATTGGCCATTTCCTTGGGGATAATACGGAGTGGAAAAGCGATGTTGGATTTTGAATTTTTCACATAGGTCACGAACATCTTGATTCTTGAAAGGTGTCCCATTATTTGAGATAATAGCTTAGGGAACACCGTATCGACATATTAAGTAGTTTAGGATGAACTTTGATATCTATTTTCCAAGTGATGTATGTCATGGGAATGGCTTCCACCCACTTGGTGAAGTACTTAGTGGCGGTTATGATGAACTTGTGGCCATTAGATGAGGTGGGGGTTATCTTTCCAATGAGATCGAGTCCCCACTACGAAAAGTTCCATGGTGTGACAATACGATGAAGTTCTTGAGCTGGAGCATGGATGAGGTCACCATGTTGCTGACATTGTACGTACCTTTTGATGTATTCATATGCTTCTCTTTCCATAGTAGGCCAATAATACCCCATCCTCAGCAATTTCTTGGCCAAGGTCATTCCACTTGAGTGTGAACCAAAAATACCGTTATGCACTTCAGTTAAAGTGGCCAATTCCTCCTCAACATTTAAATAGCGTAATAGGGTTCCCTCTATGCTCCTACAGTACAGGGTATTTCCTAAGATGACAAATCAGGATACTTTCTTGACAAAAGTTCTTTTCAGGCTTGAGGGTAAGCCAACAAGTAGGTATAAATTTCATGGTACCAGGGATCACCAAGATCAATGATTTCACACACAAATTTTGATTATGGTACCTCGAATGTGGGCATGAGAAGCTTCTCTACTAAGAATTCATGTTTTGGGATGTTGTGAGGGATGTCCAGTAGGGATCCAATCATTTCCATGGCGTCTGCTGCTCTGTTGTTTGCTCTAGGAATCTGCTCAAATGTGATATCAATGAATGATTCTTCGAGGCTTTCTACCAACTTTTTATATGGATTCATCTTATCAACCTTTGTTTGGTACTCATCATTTACTTGATTTATTATCAACTAGGAGTATCCATATACTTTGAGGGTCATGATGTGCCACTACACTGCTATTATGAGACCTATGGTTAAATCCTCCTATTCTGCAATGTTGTTAGTGTAGGGGAATTCCAATTTGTAGGATCTAAGTATACAATCCCCCTATGGGGTGATGAAAAAAACACCAGCTCCTAATCCATGTTGCGTATAGGATCCATCAAAGTAGAGTTTCCAATGGTCATCTATGCTAAGATTGAAGTTGGATTCATCTAGAAACTCTTATATGAGTGGATTCTCTGAATACATTGGTGCTTCCGCAAGTTGATCTATGATGACTTGGCCTTTGATTTCTTTTCGCTCCACATATTCAATGTCATACTCTAATAGTATCATGACCCACTTAGCCATCCTTCATGTGAGCATTGCTTTTGACAATAGGTACTTTAGGGGATCGATTTTGGCGATGAGTTTAATTTTGTGTGCCAACATGTAATGTCTGAATTTTTGTGAAGAAAACACTACTGCTAGACATGCTTTTTCAATGAATGAGTAGTTTAACTCATGCCCAACCATTGTTCTACTAATATAATAGATGGCCCTTTCTGTCCCATTTTCATCATATTGAGCTAGGAGAGCTCCAAGGGTTGTTGTCATTGCTGACACATAGAGAATTAATGGCTTTTTTGGGATCGGTGGCATAAGGACTGGAGGTGTGAGAAAATATTCTTTGATTTTGTTGAAGTCTTCTTCACACTTGCCATCCCATTTGTACGCTACCCCCTTGTGGAGTAGGTGAGAATAGGGGTTCTGCTTGTCAGCTAGTTGGGCTATGAATCTGTGGATGGAATGAAGCCTGCCTTGGAGGCCTCTCAACTGTTTCAATGTTTTGGGTGCTTCCATCTCTAAGATTGCTTTTACTTTTGTTGGATCTATTTCAATACCCCTCATTGACACTATGTACCCCAGTAGCTTTCCTGATTGTACACTAAAGATGCACTTCTTTGGGTTGAGTCTGACTTTATATTCCTCCATCCTATCAAAAATAGCACTCAAGGTTGTTATGTGATCTCTCCTCTCCCTGGATTTTGCTAGTATGTCATCAACATAATCTTCGATGGTTTTGTGGATCATGTCATGGAATATTAGTGTCATGGCTCTTTGATAGGTAGCCCTTGCATTTTTCAAGCTAAATGGCATCATATTCTAGCAGTAAGTCCCCCATGGACAAGTGAAGGTCATTTTATGTTGATCTTCTTTGGCAATCATTATTTGGTTGTATCCAAGGAAATCGTCCATTAGAGAAATAATTTTGTGTCCCGCTGTCATGTCTACAATCATGTCAATGTTAGGTAATGGGAAATCATCTTTCGGGCATGCTTTGTTTAGGTCTCTAAAATTCGTGCAGACTTGGATGCCCCCATCAGGTTTTAAAATAGGAACCAAATTGGATACCCACTCAAGGTAGTCAATTGTTCGAATGAATCCTACATCAAGTAGCTTTTTTAGTTCCATTTTGACTAGCAAGGCAATCTGAGGATGCATTTTTCTCATTTTTTGTCATATAGGCTTTGCTTCAAGATACATTGCTAGATGATGAACCACAATCTCTTAATCAAGCCTGGGCATGTCTACCTAACTCCATGCAAATTTAACTTGTCTCTCTCTCAAGAAGGCTGCTAGGAGCTTTTGCTCTTCTAACAACAATGACTCTGCATAGAATGTGATGTGTGGGGTCTCCTCTATTCCCAAGTTAACCGGATTGCATTTTTCGGCTAGGACTACTGATTTTTATTAGTGTAAAGCTTTGGGAGGAAGATTGAATCCCTCATCCTCGGGTGCCTCAAAGAGGTTTTCACCATTGAATGTGTCCTTTATTTTTACTATTTTCAAGTCAGAGAGTGCCACAGTGTGTTTTTCACTCAAGGACCTAGAGATTATTCTCAGTTTTTTGCTTTTACGACTGAGGGATTCAATCATTTCCCCATAATATGCATGTGTATCTAGATAAATGATGAATCCTTCTTTGTGATCCCCAAATGGAATATTGTCTTAAAATCCCATGAATTCTAAGAGTGCCTCATCATTTTTGAAAGTGTCCAGAATTGGTGGTCCTCATTGGTCGTAATCGATGAGTTGGGGGTAGACTAGGTTGATTTCATGGGTTCAACTGGTCAACTCAAATGACACAATACTAATCATAAGGAGAGAGGAATTCTCAAAAAGCATAGTTAAGTCAGTTATGGCATCTTCCTCATCATCACTACTATAGACCTCGGTTATGTCAAAGGTGAAGTTGTCTATGACTCAACCTGTAGATACGCATAAGTGAAGTTCGACAGTCGTTTGCTGAGGAGGTTTGACTTTTCTAACTGGGGTATTTTGGCCACATATGGTTATACTTGGAGGGGTACATCCAAGGCCAATATTTCTCATTCGCGTCTCTGGAATGATGGGTAGGAGAAGCCCATTTTCATTTTTCCCCAGTTTCTGGTTTGTCATAGCCCATTGCGAGCATCATTTGCAAACCTTTGTTGTTCTCATCCATTGGTAGATCGGCTAATGGTCTATTATCTTGGTATAAGAGGTGGGATGGATCCTCCTCTATGACTTCTCAGCCAAGATCTCCCTATCTTCTGAGGTTGGTGTAACCTTCAGGGGATGTTTGGGATGTAGAGGCTTCATTTGATTGCGGACATCCTCGTGATTTGAGAGATTGTGGTAACTCTCCTACCACAAAAGAATTTTTGGGAAGCGTATAGTTTATGCAACCATTGTCCTAGATGATGACTTTGATATCAAAGATGGTGGGGATGGGCGAGTGACGGGTGTCTCTGTCGCAGAAGTGGAAGCAAGAGTGGCTGGATCAATGTATGGTGTTGATGGGCCTTCATCATTTTTAGGCACTTGAGGTATTTTGTAGTATTTTTCCTCTAGGTTCTTGCAATAGGAGAATGGTTAAGGATCTCCATGGATGGTGACCTCTTGTCCTTCATATGTGAATTTGAAACATTGATGGAAGGTTGATGCTACTGCTTGCATTGCATAGATCCACGAACGTCCTAGGAGAATATTATAAGGCAAGTCAAGGTCCAGGACCTAACAGGTGGTTTCCATGATAGTTGGCCCTACTTGAATAGGGATTTGGATTGTTCCCTGGGACACTCTTTCTTGATCATCATACGCTCTGAATGTAATAACTTTTCCTTTGTCGATGGAGTCCTCTGAGATTTTCAGGTTCTTAATAAGCTTGAGGGAACAAATGTTCAAGCCTGCACCTCCATCCACCAAGACTTTCTGGACTTTAATTTTTTGTACTAGGACCTCTAAATGGAGTGCACAGTTATGAGATGGTTGAGTGGGAAAGTCCTAATCAGAGAATGTAAGGAGATTCAGGGTGATGATGTTTCCGACCATAGCTTGGAATTTTTTTGCATCAAGGTCTGTGGGGATGGTTGATGAAGTCAATGCTTCCTCAAGGATTTTCATGTGAGCGGATGAAATTTTTAACAACTCCATGATGGAGATTTGTGCTAGAGTTCTTTTTAGTTAATCAAGGACATTGTAGCTGCTGGGAACAGATCTTGGGTTGGAAGCAGGTGCTCTATTTGGCTAAGATGATCCTATAATGGTAATTTTGTTGCCTCTTATGGTGACTCCACAATCAGCATGGGCTCCCTTGATGGTGATGGTAGCGCAATAGTCATCCAAGGATGTGACGACATGGTCGTACACATGATTCACACTCTTGAAGGTACCTTTCCCCTTATCTATGTTATTGTTCCCTTTGTTATTGTGATTAGGCATGGGATTTGTGTATATTTTGAGGTTCTAATTTTATGTTGGTTGCTCCACATTTATGATTTTTTTATCAATGAGGTCTTGGATTAGGTTTTTTAACATCATGCAACTATTAGTGGTGTGCCCTTTGATTTTTTGAAAGTCGCAGAGTTGATTTTCATTGTACCAAGGAGGTTTGACATCTGGTTCCTGGTAATTCTCATAAGTGGGAGATTTGATGAGGTTTTCGCTTATTAATTTCTTCATGATGACCTCAAGTGCTTCCCCAAGGGCAGTGTATTTCTGCTAAGAGAGTTCTTGTTTCACTGAGGTGGTCCCCTTTGATCATTGACATTGTTTAGCGCTTGGTTGTTTGGTTGTATTCGCTTGATGGTTGTTTTGATGATGTTTTGGGGTTGTTGTTTTGGTGTGGGTGTGCTTTTCCCTAGGGGCGGAGATGACAACTTTGGCATCCATAATGCCATCGTTGGTAACATTTTTGTTTATTTCCCATGTGCGAGGTTTGTCATTGTAACTTGTGGATGGGAGATTGTTTTGTTGTTTGGAATGTGGTTGAGCCTCTAAGTTGCATCATAAGGGCTAGTTTGATGTTGAGCACCTTGGAGATCAACTGGTCATACGTGGTGATTCCTTGCACTTTAAGATGAAAAGCTAAGGTTCCTTCAAGGTTGGATATGATGGTGCACACTTGTTGTTCCTTAGGAATGACCCATTTTCTCCGATTGGCATTGGATCACCATCGTTGTAGGAATGAAGCAAATGATTCATTTTTCCCTTGTTTCAGAGCTGGTAGTTCCTCTAGACTGACATCCATAGCAATATTGCATGCGTAGTTTTTGATGAATGCATATATGATTTATTGGAATGTCTTGATGCCTGTAGGTATGTGAGAGAACCATTCCATAGCATGGCCATCCAGACTTCTAAGAAACAGTTGCATCAAATAGGTATCATCATATGCAACCCCCATACAATGAACCTAGAATTCCCTAATGTGATCTTCAAGGTTTCCCATCCCACGGTATTTGTCAAATTTGGGGATCTCAAATCCCTTTTGGAATGGTTTCATTACGAGGCTCTTATCAAATGGATAAGGACACAAGTTGTTGGGTGTTCTCGTGGTTTTCCTTGTTTGAAGGTTGAGCACTTGTTGCGAGAGCAACCTGATTTGTGTTGTCACATCATTTTGCAGATCATGGGGTGGGATGAAAGTGTTCTAATGTGGTTCAACTGTTGGTGGGATGGGCAGATTGGTTGGTATGTTGATGGATGGTGTTTGAATATTCTATTGCACCAAGTATGCTTGCAATTTTTGTTGTACCAATAATGCTTGTTGTTGTTCCTGCTGTTGTTGTGCTATTAGTGCATTTTGCTAAGCTTGTTGTTGTTGTTGTGCTAACAACACTTGTGTTTGGCTGCTAGTTGAGCTGCTTCTTGTTGCTCTTGGTATTGTTTCAGTGCTTGTTGATATGCTTGTTGTCGAGCTGCTTGTTGTTGTGTGAGATATTGTGCTTGGGCTTGAGCTTGAGCTTGTTTGGCTTGGTATTGGGCTTATTCTTGAGCTTGAGCTTGCACTTGGGCTTGAACCTGTGCTTGTGCTTGAGTGGCAGCTTGTGTAATCTATGCGGCTAGAGCAGCTTGCACTGCCTGAGCAACCTGAGCAACTTGAATAGCTTGTGTTGCATGTGTAGCCTGAGTGGCTTGTTGTTGTTGTTGCAATAAGGCTTGGGCTTGTGTAGCCTACTATGCTTGTTCTGCTTGTAGCATTTGTTGTACAGCTTTCTAGTTTTGAATTTGTTGTAATTACTTTTGATAAGCAGCTTGTAACGCAATATTGTATTAGCTTGATGTGTGTGATTTTGGTGGTGGTGGTGGTGGAGGTGGGTTTGGAATGGTGCTTGTTGTGGTGATGAGAGGCACTGTCGTGTTGATGATTGGGTATTGAGTGGTAGATGGTGTGATCAATATGGTTGGTCCTTGAGAGACAATGTTTTGAGATGTTTGGGGGATGGTTGATGATGTGATGGTGGTGGTTTGCATTATCAGGATGGTTGGCATCTGTTGTTGTGATATTGATGGAAAAGTGGAAGTATTTGGAATGATGTTCTGATTGATTCTTAGTGGGTTGATTTGGTTTTGTTGATTGATGTTTGGTAAAGGGGGAGTCCTAAACCAAGAGGTGATGTGGATATTGATGGTAATGGTGGAAGTAGTGGGAATGTGGGGGGTGTGACCTCTTGAGGAAAAGTTGTAGTGTTGAAAATGCCCCCTGGTCCAAATATGTCACCCTCTCCTTGTGAGGTTATGGGGAGAGATGTTTGTGGTGTTGCGCAAAAGGATGATGATGATGGGTCATTGGGATCATGAAAAGTGAGGGGAACGTATGCGTGTAATGAATTTTGAGGTATGGTCTGCCCCAAGATGGTGTTTGCATCCAAATCTTGATTATTTACAAGAGGGTGTGTTTATAATGCATTGAGAAATGCACTCCCTTTGTTAACAATTGGTTGAGTTGGAGCTATTGATGATGTGATTTGAGGAATGGATTGAGTGACATTCTGAAATGGGGATGTTGATGTGATGGGGGGTATGAATGATGTTGATAGTGGTTCCACCATGGTGTTCATGTCATATTCTGAAGGGAGTTTTGTCCCTCGTTTTACTAGTTCGAGCATGTAATGTTGGGGATGGACTTTCATCATGATGTTGACGATCCTATGATTTTCAGGATTTTGGATCATCTCATTGATCTCGTCTTGGTTCATACCAAGAGGAATTTTTGTAAGGTATTCCACTTGTCCATCCTCTTGATGATCTTGAGGGAGTGAAAGATTGGTCATGGGATTTCTTGATCCAACAAGATTCATTTCGGTGTTGGTTTTACTGAGATCACTTGAAGTGGATGTTTCTTTATTGGCTTCCATGTTCCTCTTGTGTTACGATCTAGTTTGCAACATAAAATAGGGATAAATTTTCAAGAATGTGGGAGATGAATCTCTAATTCTTTGGATTGATCTATAACCTTAAGGCACAAAAGAGACAAATTAGGATGATTTGAGGATCAAAGGTGAAATGATGGAAATGTATAAAGGATGGGTGATATGGATGATTTGATCTTTTGAGAAATCTTGAGGGGATGCTAGACTTTTTAGGACTTTTGGATTGTTTTGGATTGACCTTGATTTGATTTTGCTTTGGCTTTGGGTGATGAACAAATAAATCCCAAGATGTTGGATAATTATCTAGGGGGTAAACTTGCTCAAAGGATGATAATTTGAGTAAGCATGGGGAGAAGGATGCATCTACCCACACCTATTCAAACAAGATGATAATTCAACCAAGTATATGAAGAAGGATGCATCTACATATACCTAGCTAAACAAGATGATTTGATGATAATTTTGACTAAGCATATGAAGAAGGATGCATCTACACATACCTAGCGAAAATGGTTTGATGTTTTGATTCAAGGATTTCAAGGATTTTGTTTCAAAGATTTTGATGTTTTTGATTTTCCAAAAGAGCCTAGCATGAAGGATGGTTTCAATATTTTTCAAAATTTGATGGCGAAAATGATTTTGGTTTGATGCTTAATGATGGATGAAGGTTTGATTTTGATCCTAGATGTACCTAAAAAGGACTCTTGTTTCCTAGACCTCAGTTTTGAAGAACATGCTTTCTCTAAACAAGGTGTTCAAATTCCTGAAAAAGAGTTGGATTCTAACAGTAATAAAATGAGTACAATCTTGGATTATTTCTTGAAGCTTTCCTATAAAAGTTAAAAAGCAGTCTTCGTCTAAATTTGTATAGCACTGAGAGATGCTTTTGGTGTTCTTTCGGACTAAGATCTTTTACCTTTGGTTTCTTGATCTTGATCTTGCATGAAATCATTGGAGACACATGTTTGGGGTCCAATTTTTTTTAGTCTTTGCTTAATGACTTTGTTTTACCACAAACACTTCTTGATTAGGTTTTCAAACTAGATGTCCAATGTCTCAACTTCTTCTCATTCCACAAGATATATCATGTGGAACTTTGACGAAATCAAGGCAAGGGTTACCTATTGTTTAACTTTAGTAAGCAAATTGAGATATAAATCCAAGTGTTTAGAAACCTCTAAGGATAGAATCCCAAGGGCAAGCAATAACACATGAATTTGGTCAATTGTATTTGCTTCCTAAAGGGTTTGAAGTTTTGATGACAAATGTTAAATGTTTGTTTTCAAATGTTTTCGAACAAGCAAAGTGTTTTTGTAACCAAGAACAAGCACAATCCTATGGATATGAAAGACTATATTTGTTGAGTCCCCACTTGGACAAGTCCAACTACGCTTATTTTTAGCGAATGGTTAGATGCTTGACCCCACTAGCTCCCCTCCATGGCACTCACTTATACGAGGTAGCCAAGCATCAGTACCCATGAAACTCCCATGGAATACTTTACATTTCTACTAAAAACCATAAAAGTGTGGTGTGGCTTTAGAATGATCGTTCTTGCACCAACAAATAGATGTTTTGGCCTTTCTACAACATGGGTTTTAATTTGTACTTTTCGTTTGTTGGAGTTGACCCATCGAGGTGAGAGACCATTGTTTCCCTTCTCCTCGGAGCCAACCGTGGGATACTAGCCTTTGTTCTAGTACCCACTTTTATATCCCAGTTGGAAATGCTCTTGGCTTTAGAGTATTACCGGTTGAGTCATTCCCTTGGGTGAGTGTTTTTTCCCCAAGGCAAGCCCTCTAAGATAAACAATAGCAAGAAAACATATCCATAACTTGATCAATCTTTGTTGAGAAACAAAGAGAGAATACATGCGATAGGTTTACTCACACTCGCAAGATTTTTTTTTCAATTTTAATTCCCAAAATGAAGTGTGGAGGCAATCACTTTGTCCCAACCTAAGACCATCAAAAAGCCTATTGATTCTCAAGATCATTATGAGGCACAAGAGAAGCCCATACGTCTTTTCAATGGTATTAGTTTGAGTAAGTAATCACAAAACAAAGTAGCACATGTTCATTTTAATCCCACAAAGCAATAATGACTTATTTTTATAGCACCAAAGGAAATGTGAATTTTCCTTGTTCAATTATTAAATCCAAAAACCAACTCTAGTAAGTTTGTGTCCTAAAGTTTGTTTTAAGCCCTTTTGTAGCAAGAAATTAAAGTGTTATTTTTAGAGCCCAAAAGAAAACTAGTAGGTCCTAAGCATGAAAGATAACAATATTCCTTAAGAGAGATAGTGAATTCTCTAAGAGTGTTGAACTAACACTTAAGTGTTCAAAAACACTCGGTATAACGAAATGGTGATGTTATCATGCTTCTTTGCTCCTTCACCTTTGATCAAGTCAACCTACAAGAAAAACTAGTCAAACCTGCAAAACAGAGGTCAGGAAAGAAAGTAATAGCCTTAATGATCAGAAATGAAAAAGACACGTGTCATAAAAAATTGAACTTCACTTTTTACTTTCTTCCAATGGTGGAACCTGTGAAGGCATCACAATTTGAAGTCCTCTGGCAGTGCTATATGGCATCGCTTACCAGTCAATGTCATTCTACAGTAGGGACAGAGAGCATGAAGGCATCGCTATTTGAGCCAGCGATGGAGTTTGAAGTTTGGAAAGCTTCCAATGTGTAGAAATGACTCAACGATGGAGTTTAGTATTTTGAATTCTAGGTGGGAAATAGAGTGCGTCGGAGTTGGGAGTTTGTAGCAGTGTAATACAGTGACCCTAGAGTCCCAACGGTGCTAAACTGCGACGTTGGTCTCCCAGCAGTGTTCCCTGTAGAGACACAGAAATGTAAAAAGCACGAAATTTGGTGAGAAAAACATGATTAGAACTTCTAGTAAGCCCTCCTTCTAGTGCCAAATGTGTGAACCAAGATTCCCAACCTGCATGAACACAACAAATAAACACATTATTAGATCTAATGCAAGTTAGTATCATCATTCCCTAAGAAATCCATTTAAGTTGCAATGAAAAGGAAATGAAATGAAGAACATAAACAAACACAAGCCAAATATATTAAATCCTATTCAAATGCAATGAAAATTCTTGATCTCTTGTGGGAGTTGGTGCCAATTTGATGTGGAAATTAGCCCTTTCCCAACTCCTATGCAAGCTTTGTTGATTGGTGATGAAGAGTGATCCACTTGGTTGTTGATTGAACTATGCTCCAAGATAAAATCTGCATAGCCTAGCTATAAAACTCAATGGGATGGATGAAGATTGCTGTGAATTTGAGTATAGTAAGTTTACTCAAGTTGTGGATGCTAAAATGAGGAATGAAGCCTCTTATTTATAGAATGACAAGTTGGAGAAATTCCCAAAATGAAGAAATGTGGGACAAAAATTCAACCAATGGCCAAGTGCCACTTGTCAAGAGATGAATGGATGGAGGATGTGCACATTTTGATGAATGTTCCCATAAATGCAATTAGGTGATATTTGAAATTAGTGAAATGACATGTAAGAGGGAAAAGGAATGTCTTAAATGCCACTTGGCTCAAGGAAAAAGAACTTACCAGGTGAATTTAATGTCTTGTTGGAAGGAAAAATTCCACTTGGATTTGAATTCAAATTTGAGAGAATATTCCTCTATTATGCCATGTTGAGAGAAAATAGAGATTTAATAAATGAATTAAATTTATTTTCATGTGCAAGTGGAAAAAGCTAGAGGATGGGACATGAATTAGGATTAAATTAATCAAGGGTTAATTAATTTAATGAGGGATTAGATGATGTGACAAATTTGATTTAGATTTGTGGATTTATTTAAATCAAATATGAGAAGAATATGATTTTAGACTTAGTTAAATAAATATTTTGATTTATTTAGCTGAAGGGGGTGATGTTAGCTTAAATTAAACAAGGTTTAATTTATTTAATTTAATAGATAGACTTTAGAGATTTTAGTTAAATAAAGGAAATTATTCAATTAAAATATGGACATAGGGTTAATTAGATCAAATAGATTGATTTAATTAACAAGAGAAAAAGACTTAATTAGATAAAATGATTTATTTAATTAAGAGAGGAAAATTGATGAATTTAATCAAATAAAGATATTTGATTAAATGATTAGACTAAGGGATGATTTAGGATGAAACGATGTTAGTAGTCGGGATCAAGTATGTTAGTATATTTTCCATGTCTACAATTATTGATGGTAACACCAGTTCTGAAAAACCATTGATCAACAATATAAAAGAAACCAGAAACCCTACATCAAGAAACACTTTCCTCTCCCTGTATTTTTCAAACATCACTTTCTCCCCTTTGAAATCAATGGGAAAGGGTAACACCTACATACTTCACTTCAAGCAACAACTACAAGCAACTCCCTCTCACTTTCTCCACTACTCTTTTTCTTTTTCTCTCCCTCCACTTCTCTCTCCCCCTTAGGGGTACAAGAAATGCTCCCCCTGACTACACCAACTAGAGACTCCACTACCTACTCCCCCTAAGAGGTATCCTTCATCAATCCAGGACCAAGAATGTGTCTTGAATAACTCACCTGGAAAGATGCACCAACTATTGAATGGACACAAGAAAAATGAGAAGGGATGAATTACTTGTGCATTGAAACATCCAAAACCCTCATAAATATTTAGATCTACAACATCTTATCTAACCCTTAATCTTTTATAATGATTTAGCATGAAAGAAAATAACTGAAACTCAAACACATCAACACCATGCATAATAGGACACCAAATTTACATGGAAAACCCAAGAAGGGAAAAACCATGGTAAGGATTAGCTCACAATATAAAGTAATTGCAACACTGAATACAAAAGGCTCACTACCAGAGGGCTCACTACTCAAAATAAAGAAGGGATCACTACCAAAGGATCACTACCAAATTATAGAAAAGAAGAAAGAAGAATGTTACAATGAGAAATCCATCTCAATGCAATAGAAAAATCCACCACGGCATAACCAACACATTCGCAGCCTTCTTGAATATTGTAGACACCTTTTCCTCATTGCTTCCAATATTCAAACTCATTGAACTTTGTACTACACCTCTCAAATTTTCACTTCATAACTTTTTCACTCGTATCACACACTTCACTACTAAATTCTCCAACTCATCACTTATTTATGCCTTCTTCAAACTTGAAAACATTCTCCAAGGTCGAATATGCACCTCAACCATGTAAATTTAAATTAGGTCAACACTAAGCATTCCCATAGTGGAAAGGAATGAAAGTGGATCACATAACTTCTTAACTCAAACCAAAATCATACATATACACCATGCCATGCTTTCACAATCACTGAAGCAAATCCATAATTAGTGCAAATACCTAAGTTCAGTCGAACCTATGTTAACATCATTGGCATTTAAGTATACACTTCCTCAAATAAAAAGATGACTTGTGGACCACACACCACACTTGAACACAATCTAGAATATTTTGTAAACACCCTAAAATCCAACAAATTCCTTTGCAAAAGTTTTCACCTAAAGAATGTACACACCCAGTACACTCAAACAACCTTTCATACTCTATTATTCAAGAAACCAACTTCCAAAGCACCAAACCATGAACAAATTTAACTATAGGTAGATATGATCATTATCAACACACTTCCATAATCGCAAGACTAGAAACCAAACTGCAGAGAAATGCAAAGCAAAACCATTTCTCCTAGACACCATTGAAACACACAATTCACACACTAGTGAACAGAAATCTATTTGTGTGATGATCCAAACCAAAAAATTCCTATTATAGAACCTCTAAATACCTCTAACAAACATATTTGAACCACATAAGCAGATCTTCAACCATGAATAAATGTAGAGCCAAAACTAGAACACCACTCTATAGACCAGAGCACCTCTACAACACACTATTTTCTCTATTATTATAATGTTCTCAAAAGAACTTGGAAACCAAGCACTAGAGACACATACTCAGCATCTTGAATACTTCCTCATCATTACCAAATCAACAACATCCATAAACAAAATCTTATCAAAGCAACACTAGAGGTTGACACCAGTAACACTTACTAATGACAACATAATGTAAATAATAAAAGAATTAATGACAAAAAAAACATAAGCCTACAACAATCTCTTCCAAGCATGTTGAAATCAATGACAACACTAAATATTCATCGACAACACCAAATATTCATACTTGCAACACCAACTCATGCATCTAGTTGAAAGGAGGGGCAATAACCCCTAGATTCTGCTTGAGATACTTAAATGTATCTTTTGAAAGAGCCTTTGTGAAAATTTCTACTATTTGATCCTTTGTAGACACATACTCGAACTTTACTTTATTCTTAGCAACTTTCTCTCTTAGAAAGTGATACTAGATAGAGATATGTTTTGTCCTTGAATTCATTACCGGATTTTTTGAAATGTTGATAGCACCTGTATTATCACACAAGCTAAGAATAGGTTCATCATATGATACTCTAACATCCTTCAATGTCTGCTTCATCCACAACAACTGTGTGCAGCAATATTTTGTTGCAATATATTTTACCTCTATAGTAGATAGTGACATTGAATCCTAATTCTTATTCAACCAAGAAACCAATCTGCTTCCAAGAAAGAAAGTCCACTTGTACTTCTTTCGTCATCTATGCAACTTTCCCAATCTGCATTTGTATAAGCACTCAAAGAGAAATTAGTATCCCTAGGATACCATATATCAAGTCTAGAGTGTCTTTCAAATATCTAAATATCTTTTTTATAGCTGCCACATGTGATTCTCTAGGATCTTCTTGAAATATTTCCATAAGACATAATTCATGTATGATATCTAGTCTAGTAGTAGTTAGATATAGCAATCCACCAATCATGGATCTATGTGTGCTTTAATCTATCTTAGGAGATTCATCATTTTTTCTCAACTTGCAACCAATAACCATGGGAGTACATACTAGTTTATAGTCCTTCATCCCAAATTTCTTTAACATTTCCTTGACATACTTTGATTTTGAAATGAATATACCTTTATTAGATTGACTGATTTGTAGCCCGAGGAAGAAATTCATCTCCCCAAACATTGAAATTTCAAACTCATTTTGCATCTCCTCTGCAAACCTTTTACAAATTTCCTCATTTCCTTCAAAGATTATATCATCAACATACACAACCACAATCAGGATTTGATCTCTCTCAACCTTGAATTAAATATTATTGTCTACAGTAACCTTTTTGAATCCTTGTTGTAAAAAGTACTTATCCAATCTTGCATACCAAGCTCTAGGAGCATGTTTGAGTCCATATAAAGCTTTCTTCAACTTCCAGACCATATCAAAATCTTTTAATAACTGAAAACATTCAAGTTATTCAATGTACACCTCTTCTTCTAACTCGCCATTCAAAAATATATACTTGACATCCATCTAATACACCTTGAAGTCTTTATGTGCTACAAAATTCAAAAACATCCTAATGTATTCCATTCTTGCTATTGGAGTAAAAAATTCTTCAAAATCTATTCCTCTCACTTGTGAGTAACCCTGACACACAAGCCTAGCCTTGTTTTTTATAACTTCTCCATTCCCATTCAACTTGTTCCTAAAAACCCATTTAATTCCTATCGCATTATTGTTTGTTGGTCTTGGGACCAATTCCCATGTTTCATTCGTCTCAATCTACCTCATTTCTTCTTCCATAGATTTGATACAATCTTCATCCTTGCATGACCCAATTACTATTTTAGGATCTACCTTAGAGAGTAAACAAAATTTTACTTGTTCCTCTACCATAGAAACTCTTCTTCTTGTCAGTACACCTTTACTCTTATCTCCAATTATTTGATAATTAGAATGATTCTTTACACATACTTAGGAGTCTTAGGATTCTTTTTCAGAGCTTCTTCCTCTTCCACTATCATCTTTTTTCTTTTTATTCTTCTCTGCAAGGGGGCTCATCAAATTCATACCCTTCTATCAGCACTAAGCTTTGGTGTGATTCTTCATCTAGTTTGACACTTGTACTTTCAACTATCTTATTTAACCTTTTGTTGTGGAATTTGTATGCCTTTCTCTTTGTAGAGTATCTAAGGAAGATTCCTTCATCTAATCTTGCGTCAAACTTTCCTAAATTTTTTGCATCTTTCCTAATATAGTATTTTCTTCCAAACACTCCAAAATATTTCACAGTAGGAGGTTTTCCATACAATAGTTCATAGGTATTATTTGAATTATTCACTCTTGCTCATCCTCTATTAAGAATGTACACTATAGTATGAATAGCTTTTTTCTAATAGACATTTGGTAGATTGGTTTAGTTCATCATGGTTCTTGTTGCTTCTTGAATTGTCATGTTCTTCCTTTCAACAACTCCATTTTGCTGAGGAGTCCTAGGAGTTGATAAATGTCTTTTTATCCCATGATCTTCACAAAAGTTGTTAAACTCATTGGATGTGAACTCACCACCTCTGTCAAACCTCAAACATTTGATTTTCAGATCCATTTCATTCTCAACCATAGACTTAAATGATTTAAAATTATCTAGAGCTTCTGAGTTTTCTTTGAGAAGGTCACCCAAGTCATTCTAGAGTAATCATTTATCAACAACATAAAATACCTATCACCTTGAGAGCTTCTTGTTTTGGTGGGTCCACATATGTCTATATGCACCAATTCCAAATGTCCTGCGGTAGAATATGCCTTTTATTTGAACCTCTTCTTTGTCTACTTTCCAAACTAACACTCCTTGCAAATTGTATTGATAGGCTTTCTAATTCTTGGTAGATCTCTCAAAACTTGAGTAGAGTTGATCTTCACTAAGCTATAAAAATTGATGTGACCCATTCTTCTATACCATAGCCAACTTTCATTGATTTGAGACATAAAGCACTTAACACCACCACCTTTTAGTTGATAAACATTTCCTTTTTTCCTTGTTCTAGCTGCAACCAATGTTTTAGAACTTCCTTTTTTTATTTCACAACCATCATCCCGAAACACCAAATTGTATCCTCTGCTACATATTTTTCCTACACTAAGAAGATTATGTAGAAGACCCTTTTCATAAAGAACATCATCTGTCTTATGCTTTCCATCAAAACTAATTGAACCTTTTTCCATAGATCTTAGCAGATGTATCATCACCAAACTTAACAAGACCACCATTATACTTTTCAAGCTTAAGAAACTTACTCTTATCACTTGTCATATGATTTTGGCATCCACTATCAATTATCTAGTAGTTTCTCTCCTCTCTTGCATGAAAATAAATCAGCATAGTTCCTTCAATATTATGACCTATTTCTAGAGAAATTTCCTTCACACATATTTCAAGATCAGTATAATTAGTTCTAACATTTAAAGCCATGAATAAGCATTCATCACTTCCATCATCTAAATAGTTTGATTCCTCATCATTAGATACACCATTATCCTCTTTAACATAATAACTTTTCTTGAAATATTGGCCTTTATGATCTTTATGTTTGTCATTTGAAACTTTGATTAGACATTTAGAAGAATGATGACCTATCTTTCCATAATTAAAACATTTGTAGGGTAACTTACCTTTGTATTTTCCAATTCCCTTTTTCAACCTCCTTACAAAATTTTCTTCCACCTCATCAAGATCATCCAGATCAGATTCATCATTCTCTCTCTTGCTGACTTTAAGAGTAGTTTCTTTCCTTGGATCATTTTTGTCAAACTATCTTAATTCAAAAGTAGTTAAAGCACCAAACATTTGATCTCTAGTATATTGATCCAAATTTTGAGATTCCTCAATAGTAGAAACTTTAGCACTATAATATTTAGGAAGAGTTCTCAATACCTTTTTCACAACTTCACTTTCCTCCAATTTTCCACCAAGACCATTGATGCAATTAAAAATTTCATCCACTCTGAGCATGTAGCCAAAAATATATTCATCTTCTAACATCCTTAGGGTTTCAAATTTGGATTTGAAATTTTGCATCTTTGCTTGCTTGACCTTATCATTTCCTTCATAAATGTTCTACAAATTTTTCCAGATCTCTTTAATAGCTTTGAAGCTTATCACCTTCACAAGTTTTGAATTAAAAATCCCACTCAAGATAGCATTCCTTTCTTTTCCATTATTCTCATAATCCTCGGTCTCATCATCACTTGTTAGAGGAGTATTAGGCATACTGTATCTATTTTCAACTAACTTTCAGACACCAAACCCTAATGAGACAAGAAAGGCTTCCATCTTGGCTTTCCACAAAACATAGTTTGATCCATCAAACATAGGCACTTTAACACCATTCTTGTGTGTCATACAAATCTACCTCAAATGGTTAAGCTTCTTCCAAGGAACCATAGCTCTAATACTAATTGTTAGACACATAGCACAATTGAGAGGGGGTGAATTAGTTGTACATTAAAACATCCAAACCCTTATTAACTTTCAAACCATTATTATGCATCAACATGAATGTAATCTAAACAAACACATTCACAACCATACACCATAGAACACTATATTTATGTGGAAAACCCTAATCAGGGAAAAACCATGGTGAGGATCGACTCACATACATATGAATAACATCATGAATTTCAAAAGTATCACTATCGAAAGGGCTCACTACTCAAAATAAAATAATGGCTCACTGTCAAGGGCTCATTACCCAAAGGACTCATTATCCAAAATAGAAGAGAATAGAAGAAGATTGTTACAAGGAGGTTCACTACCTTAGAGTAATAGGAAGATCCACCACAAAAACCCTACACCATCTGCAACCTTCGGCTCACTACCTCCAAAAACTTCAAGTACACTAAAAATGTAAACACCTTTTCTCATTGCTTCCAGTAGCCTTAGGTGTTTAAGCTTGCACTCAGATCACAACACTTGATTACATTCACATCACTATTCATCACACACATCTCCAATAATTAACCTTGATTATATATCTTCTGCAACCACAAAAAATTTCTCCAAGTCAGCTTCAATAAAATTTATGCACCTCAAATGTGTAACCACCCAATTGGTCGACACCAAACACTTTCTCAGTGGAAAGAAGTGAAGGAAAACCAAACCAAGGGTTAACGAAGACCCAAACCCACACCAACATGCTACACCACTCTTCTAAAAAAACAAACCATCTTTGCAATCAGCACTAGCATGCCAAGTTGGCCAAACCTACACTAACACTATCAAAAAATCAATTCACTCTTCACCAGGTCTAAAAACATCCTGTGAATCATGTAGTAACATCACACAACATCTTGAAATATTCCAACATCATCAGAATATTCAACAACACTGTTGCAACCACTTGAAACTAAGAATAGGGTGAAACCACAATAGTGGTTTACAATTGATAAGAGGAAGGAAAATGAGCATTTTAAAATTTTCAATAGGAAGAGGTGTTTGGTCGAACTTACATGTTCGATCAAACCCATAAAGTGGTTCGGCTGAACCCCAATGAAGTCAATGAGGAAATTAATATTTAAAGGGGTTTGGTTGAACAGGGGTTCGACCGAACCCCTTTGAATTAGGGAATTTTTAAATCGAATGATATCACTGTCAAACAGAAGAAATGGTGAACTATCAGATAGAGCTCATGCACAGTGAATGGAACAACAACGAACATGAACGACAAGGAATGGAAAAAGCTTGCAACGGGCCCACCATTTCAACTTGAAATATTGACTTGGACGTCCATAAGCAGGTTGGAATTCTTTCTCTCAAAATCACAATGATTTAAAATTGCATTTCTTTGCAAATTTGTAAACCCCAATGGATTCCATGAGACCAAATTTTTCTTGTAAAATGAAAACAAATTGAATGAAACAAAAATTCCAAACAAAATTTTCATTTAAAACTTGAAGGAACATTATGAGAACAAAATTTATTGTTTATAATGAATATACCCTATTTCAAGCTCCCATTTTGGCTCACAACTGTGAATTGTATTTGCTTGAAAGTTTCTAAAACCTTTTAAAAACAATACCCATTATTTAAAATTTGGATTTACAACTACCAATTGCATTTGCTTGAAAGTTTCTAAATCCTTTTAAACAAACCTAATTTTCAACCAAATTTGGATTTACAGCTGCCAATTGCATTTTCTTGAAAGTTTCTAAAGCCTTTTAAACAAACACATTTTGTAAAATTGGGCTCTATAGCTGCCAATTGCATTTTCTTGCAATTTTTTAATATTCATTTGGCTTTACAACTTCCAATTGCATTTGCTTGAAATTTTCTAATATTTTTCCCCAATAGCAATGCATATATGCATGATCTTATAAAAAAATTGGGACCACTTCAATGCTTCTTTTTCATAAGAACACATACCCCAATTGGGGCCTCAACCTTTTTAAAAACACTACCTTCTATTACTAATTCATTATATCATTTCTTATATACTAGCATTAACCTAACAATGAGATCTTCCTACTATTATTTGTGTTCATCTTTAAACCAAGTTTACTCAAACCTCTAATTAGAATTTAAAACTATTAGAATTATGAAGAAAATAGTCAACATCTATAGCCTGATGATTCCCCCAAAATGTATAATCAAAATTTAATTTTGTTCCATCTTGAGGATATTTCCAACCTACAAGTATATCTATTTTTTAGTTCTCTCTATATCCATTAATAGATTGTGTTGAAGGCATTGCTTAAATTATCAACATGGAGATATTATTTGTGCATATTATTATAGACTTATTTTTCTTGTAAACTTGAATTCAAAATTATACTTGAATGGAACCTTAGAAAAATTAATAGGCTAGATTTATTGCTTCTATATTATTGGTTGTATAACACTATCTTAATTATTCTTTGGATAAATTTTTATCTAAGTGCTTGAAATGTTCAAATTTATTTTCAAATTGGTCACTCCATGAGTCTAACTAGAGAATGATTTTAAGAATAAAAATCTATTTTTGTTTAGTGAATCAATAAATTACATCACCTCTTAATTGGATGAATTGTTGTAATGGAGTGCAACAAACCATAGTTTTATATAAATGATATCACATTTTTTGTGGCATTTTTCCAAATAATTTATGTGGTGTTTATATGCATGCCTATTTTGCATACATTTAAGTAAAACTGGGCATAGTAAAAAAATTTGCTAAATTGAGCAAATATTATTCAATGAGTGAATAATATTTATAAGAGGAAGAAATGGAAAAGAAAATAGGTTTGTATTCTTTTCAAAGAGAAAAGACCAATAAAAGTAACTATTTTCAATTATATTTACACCCTAATGAATAAAGGATTCAACAATCTACTAAAACATGGAAACCTTCTTCAGATGTGGGTGATCTGAATGAAGAAGGAATCTCCAGAGTGAGCTAGTTCTCCTAATAATGAATATTATTCTAAGTATTTACAGGGAAAGGGATAAAAGGATAACTTGAAAATAAATCCTATGACTAACAGATGATTCACCAAACTTATGAAAATTCAGACCTAACCACTCATAACAGTTTCTCTATCACGGTAATCCTCACAATCTCATTAGCACATACTTCGTCAGTGATTTTCATGAAGATCTGGAAAAAATAACACAACATGCAACCTGAAACATGTAATTCTGAAAAAGGTTTACAATAGCAAGACATATAAGGATTCAAATTTGAAACACAAACACATCAGATTGCCTTTAAAAATTAAGACAGAAAATAAGGAGGAAATATGCGGCTTTATTAAAACTAAAAGAGTATTTGTCTGAACTGAGTACAACTAAGTTTACAAGCTCCAGAATGCTAAGAGCAAGAAACTATATCCTAAATTGGGAAGAGAGAAAAAGACTAAATCTTTTCAAAAATATATCTCTCAAGAAACCCTAATCCGAGCTCACAAGGAAGCTCAAGGAAAAAAGCTTCAAACTGTCTCAAAAGACTACATAAAAGCATAAAAAAGCACACTTCTTTTATGATCACACTGTAAAGCCTCTAAAAATAGGTTGAATCTGCTTTAAAAGCCATAAAAACACCTTATCTCTCCAAGATAAAGCTCAAACTCGCCCAAGAGGAAAAAGTCAATATAATATGCTAAATATAGCAAGAAATCATAAAACAATTTATAAGGATTGCTTTATGACTCAGCTTTACATTAAACAGATTTTACAATTTGTCTATTTTTGCAATAAAAGATTGAAAAATATTTTGCAAAAAGAATTGCATCTTTATCTCACCAATACAATGCTTGATTTTTCTTAAAAAAATCATAAAAATATCAAGGCATATCATTCTCACAATACTCTAATTGATTTCTCAAAAACCAATTGAAAATAAATCCCTAAGTCATGAGTGATATTAACCTTAGGTCATAAGATATTTACCATTCAAACTTTAATTGACTTCCTTCAAAATCAATTAAAAGACAAAACCTAAGGTATTGACATCCTACATTCTCCACTAAGGAAAAAAATAAATGTTAAATGTATAAGCACCAGCCCTAAGGACTTAGACACATCGACCTAAGTATATGAGAATTCGGCCCCTTCAAATATTAAACTTCAAATTCTGATTAATTCACAATAATCAAATGCTATTGTCAATTGTGAATATTCAAAGGAAATTATAATGTTGGCTCGAATTAGGGCATGAGACAAAAGAAGTCAAACCCTAAAAATATTTCATTTTCTCAATGATCACTTTGGAAAACTTGCTCTACTTGAGAGAGCACACCGCCACCATGATTGAGCTGAGTCTTTAGCTCAAATGCTCGAGAATCTTCACTCATGTCTTCAGATAGTCTAGTTCTTCACTGGGTAAGATTGATTTGTATACTATCATGGCTCTTTACTTTTAGCTCTGAAAGAAAATCTTGGCATCTTGGTCGCAGCCTATACATACTTGTTTCTAATTTTCTTTTACATCTCCTGTGATTATTCTTCTTGGCCGCTATGCATGAGCGCGGGCTTTTTCTGGAAGCTTCCATGAGAGAGCTTGCTCGAGGATTTTTGTTCTTTATTGTACACAAGGTAATATAGCTTCTATGGCTTATATTTTTGAGTTCATTCTAGTCTTGTGGCCATGGCTACACAATCTCTAATGCATTTGTTTATATTTTATGTGCTCACTTTAAAAGAGCTTGAGTCTTGAGCTCAGTTTCTTTGTATCTTCTCTGGCCGCCATGGTGAAAGCTTTTAAATTTGGAGCCTCTTGTGAATGTTATGGCCATGGCTAGTGTGTTCTCCTACGAACTTGAAATGGTGAGTTGTGCCCTAAGCATATATTCCTCTCTTCAGAAAGCTCAAAAAATTCTCCTTCACTTAGGATTTTATGGCCATGCACAGGTCGCACCATATGTATCTCAGGAAAATCATTTTTAAAGCTTTTGGGCTCGACCCAAAATAGGAATCTCTTTCTTTTTCACATTTGAGGAAAAACCCCTTCATGGGTGTCATGAAAATCGAATGAAAACTAATAATCTCTATTTTGAAGCTCAACCCACCAAAGGAAGTTCATATTTTATACTCTCCAAAACAAAACTAGATATGGGTATTTGTTATTAATAAATCAATCTTAATCTTACTTTGATACTTTCTCTTACGGAGCTCAACCATTATGATTTCCAACTGTATTCTGTTGCTTATCTTGTAGATCTGATAAAACTTTTATCCTGTTGTTCTGATAAAATACCCATATGGGTAAGCTGGAAACAATGGAAATCTGTACACTTAACTTGGAACCCCAATGTGGGTATTTGCTGTCTATGAACAAAATGCACTCCTTTCTGTATTCCAGCTTTGATTCATGATAATTTTACTTCTTTTGCACTTACAATTGCAAAACTTAGACATGGCATTCGTATTATTCACTTTTCAGCATATGGGTGTTTATCAATTATGAAGCAAAAGTACCCCTGAATGTATTACTGTTAAAACTTCACATAGGTTTGTGAGATTCTAGAAACATTTATCTCAAATCTGACCTTCATATAGCATCATGTACTTAAAGTATACTTGAAACTTCAGATATCTCTTGTTTACATTTCAGTTACCACTATAATGATGTTTCATATCCCTACATATTTTCTGTTACAAGCCCAACACAGGCGAACTGAAAATAATGAGGCATCTGCATTTTCAAATTCTGATATTTTCCTATCTCCATTCCATGAATAAATATTACTCTGAGGAAAATAACATTTTGAGGTAAAGCTCATATGAGTATGTTTATTTGTCTGTCTTCGTGGTACCATATGCTTCTGTAAACCTTGCACTGTGTCTTCCTTATTCTAATTTCATCTACATTTCCTGAGACTCTTCGCTCTACTCATGTTGCTTCAGTAGGAAACTAAAGGATGAATTCCTATACCCTCATATCTTGACCTGATATTATTACTATTTTTCTTCATGCACACATAAAACCCTTTAATCTAGATTTGTAGATTACATATTCAATATATAAATGTTGCTTGTTCTGCAAATGACTTTATGTATCTAAACCTTTGTCAATACTATGCATGCTTCCTGTCTGATACTCAAATTTTTTGGAAACACAGTTTGGAATCATGACAGAACAATTCCTTCAGTCAGTATATCTTAATTGTTTACTTTCATTACTTTTAAATAATAGCAATATAGTAGCTCTATTTAAAGCAATCATTTGCACTCTTCAGCCATAATGAAATTGGTTGTTTTGTTAATCATTTCAATGCGTTGCCAGAACTTTTGTATTCTTGGTCCTCAACCTAGCATTCTTCATGCATTTTTATGCTCCATTTAACAAAGTTGTTCTATGAATCTGAAATAATTATATTCCTTGTTAAGGCATTATGTATGCATGTTCATTATTCTTGATTTTAGAAAGGAACACTATTGGTCTTTGCATGATATATGATCATGATGAAAAAATAACACTGTAGCAAAAGAACGTGAACCATACAACAATGTTTGATATAAATGTACTTAGTTGAATTAATTGAGCAGGTTAAACTCACTGTTCACCTATAGCTTTTAGAAAGCATTTACCTGATTGTTATGAATGCACATTTGGTTTAATAGCTTGATAGATAACTATGCTTTACTCTTTTAGTTGTATATCACTCCCTTTTGATGAATATGATGATATGATCTCTTATCATCCCACTTGTAATGAATAAGGGCAGCATGCCGAGCTCTACCCTTGTGGGAGCCCATTTTTCTCCACATGCTTGGTCTTCAAATAATAATCAGCTTTGTGATTTTCCCTATACCTGCACAAGGAAACAAACAATGTTAGCATAAAAATAAGATATGATGATCATACTGATGTTTCTCCTTCAGCTTATGTCTCTGCACTTTCACTTGATTGTTTTAGTGTATGATTGATAGCAGGCTACATTATTGTTGGTGATTCATATAGGTATCTTCATAATCGGAGCCTCTGACATCCCTCTCTTTTCTCTTACAGGTCAACGGAGCTCGAGAAGACAAAAGGTGCATCATTTCAGCATCGACCATTAGCCAATCAGGCAATGATGATTATGTTGTTACTTATGTGATTTCTTCTTTTGCATCTTCCATAGTGTAGTGTACCATTAATGATGCATTGTGATAGTCCCATCCACAGCTTGTGTGGATATTTGATTTCATCTTATGCTTTTCATTTTGAAAATAAAATGCATTTCAATGCAATGTTGTATTATCATTTGGATTCTTGCAATCAAATGAATCTATGTAAATATGAATTATTCCATGAAATAAATGAAAGCATTTAAAATGCTCTATTTTTTGTATGCTCAATTTTGTACTTTAAACATTAAATAACACTTTTGAAACTATGGTTCCTATTTTCAAAGCATGACTGTCACTTGAAGAATAATGAACAAAGTGCAAATAGCACTTAGGCATAATGCAGAAATAACTGTAATTTCACTTTAGGATATAACAATATTCAACCAGCTCTACCAATTGAGCTGTAGCGAAAAATTGGTAACATTTTGGCAGTTTCCGCTAAATGCTTTCCTGCTAAGCATAGATCAGTTGCCTTAAAACACTCCATTGGGTGCGGAGTCAAATCTGCCCCTTCTTGAAACTCGGAAACTTGAACAATAAAACTCCAAACAGTAGCAAAAGGAAACAAAATTAGAATTGAAAGCAAACTAACAGGCCCTGGTGGCCAACAGAACATGCATAGCAGCGCTTAGGGAAAGCAAAACTACTGAAAGTAAATGTGCGGAACGCACTTATTTGCAATACTACTCTACTTAACTATGAGATAGAACTTATCTCAGAGGAAATGCTTGAGGTGGATCCCATTAACTGGGATAGACAGCACCTCGCCAGTCAACTTGGAAAGTTGGAATGCATTGTGTTCCTTGCACTCTGTGATCACATAAGGCCCGTCCCAAATTGCATTGAACTTGGAATTTCGTCCAGGTCTTCTTTTAAATTCATTCCACTTGAAAACTAGATCTCCAACCATGAAATCATGTGGTCTTTCCCTCTTATCAAAATAATTCTTCATCTGAGCTTGATGTATCTTCAGCTGTCTTAGAGCTTCTTTTCTAGTTTCTTCAAGCTCTACCAGCTGTGCAAATCTCACCTCAAGAGGTTGTTCATTCAGCAATTCCAGCTCCTTAACATAACTTAAAGTTGGCAACTCAATTGAAATAGGTAACTTAGCTTCTTTACCGTAAGTTAAAACAAAAGGGCAACAACTAGTGGCCCTTTTAGGAGTTATTCTGTCAACCCAAAGGGCTAACTTAAGCTTTTCATGCCATGTCCGTTGATTATCCTCAACAGTCTTCTTGATTATCCGAATCAGATTCTTATTTGTAGACTTCGCCTAACCATTTCCCTACGGATAATAATTGGAAGACGTGTTCAAATAAATATTATTTCTAACTGACCAGTCAGAAATGATTGAGTCTGGAACACCAAATCTCGATATGAGATCTTGATAGAAATTAAGCACTGAAGTCTCGTTTGCTTCTTTTAAAGAAATAGCTTCGGTCCATTTTGTAAAATAATCTGTGGCAGTAAGAATCCACTTATGACCCACACTTGAAGGTAGATTAATAGGACCAATAAAATCTAAGCCCCACTTGGCAAAGGGTTGTTCCACCTGGATCGGATGCAGGGGCAATGATGCAAGCCTCTGTTTTCTAGGAAATAAAGCACATTTCTCACATTTTTTAACCCAAGCAATAGCGTCTTTAAAAAAATCTGGCCAGTAATAACCAGCTCACATAATTTTTAGAGCTGTTGTTCTTGCAGCAAAGTGACCTCCTGAAGGTCCATCATGAAACTCTGCTAAAATCTTGTCAACTTGATCAAGATGAATACAACGTAATAAGATACCTTGGAAATATCTCCTATAAAGAATGCCATCAATGATTGCATAAGGAATGGCTTGTAATCGATAATACCTTCATTTTTCTCTGTCTAAGCCTTTGGGGCACTCACCAGTTTGCAAATAATGTATCATTTTCTGCAACCACGAAGCAGGAGACACTCGAACAGCACTTGCAACATCATTATTTAGCATTGTTTCTATATTTGCGGCCTCTTTGAATTTGTTGTCCTCATTACCAACAATTTGTTCCACAAACCTTTCCCTCTAACGAGCTTGGTTACTTTTATATCAATGTCAAATTCCATTACTTTGGTAATCCAACCAGCACGCTTATCATTAATATCTTTGTTAAGCAGGAAATCCTTAACAGTTGAATGATCTACTAGCAAATGAATCTTTCTATTGGACAGCATATGCCTGAATTTCTTTAAACTCCTCACAATAGCAAAAACATGCTTCTCAACAAAAGAATATTTTACCTCGTAATCATGCAATACTTGGCTGAAAAATGCAATAGGCTGCTCCAAGCCTTCATCATTTTGCTAGCATAACATATTTAAAACTGTATCTACTCCTCCAAAGGCATACAGAATAAACTCTTTGTAAAAATTTGGATTAATGAGAGCAGGAGTGGATGCAGCTATGAGGGCTTCCTTAATCTGCTCAAAGCTCCTCTTACCTTCCTTAGTCCAACTAAATGGAATATTCTTTTTAAGCATAGAAGTGAGAGGTTGCAGCAAAGCTGCAATATTTGGTATGAACCTCCTCACGAAATTTATCCTTCCAAGAAATTTTTGCAAGCCTTTCTTGTGAGCTGGTAATGGCAATTCAAGAATTGTGGAAACTCTTTCAGGATCTATAGAAATACCTTGCTTTGAGACAATGTGTCCAAGAAATTTGTCTTCGTGCACTAAAAATATACACTTCTTCAGATTGAGAGACACTCTGAACTCTCTGCATCTCTGAAAAATCAGCTCCAAGTGATCAAGGTGTTTGTTAGCATTTCTGGAAAAAGCAGTAATATCATCTAAGTAGACCAGAATGAACTTGTTCATGAGGCCGTGAAAGGCCATATCCATCACACGCTGAAAATTTTCTCCAGCGTTGGATAAGCCGAAAGGCATCTTCTTGTCGGCCATCATGCCCCACTTAGTTGTAAATGTTGTTTTGAACTGATCTTCCTGCTTCACCAAAATTTGGTTGTAACCTAAGTAACCATCTAGCAAAGAAAATCTGCCAGAACCAGAAACTACCTGTAAAATTTGCTCCATGGAAGGGAGTGGGTAATGGTCTTTCAATGATGCTTTATTTAAATCTTAGAAATCGACGCATAATCTGATTTCCCCACTTTTCTTCCTGACTAGTACTAAATTTGACACCCAAGAGGTGTGTTTAATAGGAAAAATAATACCACTCTCAACTAGCTTATTCAATTCAGCCTTCATAAGGTGCTCTAATTTGGGGTTAAATGGTCTCTATTTCTGCCTTACTGGTTTTGCATCAGGTTCAAGTTCAATGGAATGCTGGTCTAGTTCTAGGTTAAAAGCCCTCAAATCCTTGTACTCCCAAGCAAAAACATCACTAAATTTCTAACATAACAGAATAAACGCTTGTTGTTCGTCTTGACTACATACCTTTCCCAGCTTAAGAAGCTTTCCTTTGAAGATTTCAATCATTGCATAATGTTCTTCTTTAACGGTCAAGCTGCATTTGTCTTTACGCACTTGGTCATCTGAGTTGAACATAGATTCCAAAGTCACCAATCCTTTTGGCAGCTTGTTGGTCTTCAACTGCACAATCTGGTTGTCATATTGATGCTGCCATTTTTGTTGGTTTCCATCTGCAAACTTAGCTTCAGCAATTAGGAAATTTATGATTTGCTCATCGCTGTCAAAAACTTGCCAGCTCACGTTATTGTCAGGTACAGAAGGTCTGACCACTATTTTCACGTATTGACATGCCTCTACTTTATGAATCTCCTTGGGAATATCAAACTGGGCTCCTATGGCAGCGAGCCTATCAGCATGCTTATTTTGATTACAAGGAATTGACATGATATTAAAAGCATCAAAATCCTCCATTAAATCCCATACACGATGCTTGTATTTCTTAAGCAAATCATTCTTGGCAGCATTTAAATTTATGACCTGATTTACAATCAATTCTTAATCACCATAAACTTGCAAGCATTTAATACCTCATTTGCGGGCCCATTCAAGGCCATGCACCAACACTTCATACTCAGTTGTATTATTAGAACAGCTAAAAGAAAATCTGCAAGCTGAAAAGTATTTATCTCCTTTGGGTGATATCAACATGGCCCCACCTCCAGCACCAATACTGCTCCTCAAGCCATCGAATTAAAGCTTACAAAGCTCATTTCCCATTTTTGTAGATGGTTCTTCCTCTTTACAAAGATTAGGCATATCGTAATCAGGTTCTCGAATCATATAGACTCCTAATCCTATCTCATCTATGTGATGAAAAGGATCCATCTCGTGATCTTCGGTTTCCCATTCATCTAGATTGATGTTGTCTACATGGGTGCTACATTATGAGGTCATGGTTTTCTCCTCCAGTGCAGAGGTGGCGTAGAGGTTAGCATTTATAGGATTTGGTGACTAAGGTTCGATATGGTCTTTGGCGAGAGGCTCGGACTTTATGGTCACTTTCGTACCATACCTTGTTCTAAAAAATAAATGAGACCAATCAGAAGATAGAAACCCCCCCAACTTGGCTATAAAATCCCTCGAAAGACAAATGGAAAAGTGCGGTGGTAGGTCTATGACATGTATATCCTGATGAATAGCAAAACTTGGGGATGCGTGTAAGTTAAGAGCTAATTTTTTTATATACCAGCAGTTTTAATAGCAGACCCATCTAATTGCACTACGCCTTTCTGAGGATTAGGCTCATAAACAAGATCTAAATTATCAGCTAAACTCTTAGGCATGACTGAACTACTAGCACCAGAATCAACCATATAGTTATGAACAATTTTATCGCTAATGATCAGACTTAAATAGAACAGAGGAGGCTTTACCTCTTTCATTTTCTGCTCATTTTTATCCTCCAAATCATTAGCAAGCATGACCTTCGCAACTCCTTGATTAGTGTTGTCAGAAATAGACAACTCAGATAAACCTTCCTGCAGCAAACCCTTCTACCCTGGAAGGTGTAAAGCATCTAATACCGACATACTAACAATGGCTTTCTTGAGATGCTCAACAATATTAAACGATGAAGAATTTACCTTTTGCTGGTTTTTTGTGACAGCAGCATCGTTTTGCCTCTGCGAAGGATGTGAATGCATTCTTGACTGCTCCTTGCTAGGTATCTCTTGGCATCTTTGCAAAATTTGCATTTTAGGCTAGACTGCAGAATTAACATTTGATGAAATGGGTTGCTTACTGCTTGTAGGCTACTGCTATGAATTTCCAGCTTGTTGTTCCAGATCCATGGCTCTCTTTTTTGACCTGGTATTAGCCAAAATAGGTGAATTTTGCTGACTTTGGCCATTCATGCCACAAAATTCATAGATTTTCCAGTTTGGAAAGCAACTTCCACGTTATCTTGTTGTTCTTAATTCTGATCTACAACATTTTCTGAACCAGCATAGTTATTTTGAACCATCAAATCCTAATTTCTCATTCCATTGGTGCACGTCGATTGGTTATGGGGTTGATTGCACGGATAACACCAATCGCAATCCTAGGCAACATTATTTTGTGGCACAAGCTCCTTTGATGAACTGGCTGCATTCGGATTGTATAGTTGGAATGGCCTCAGGTTAAAATTCCTTCTTTGGGCTTGATAATCATTTTGAAAAGTGGGTCTATTTTGTTGGTTTTGCTGATAAGGAGCTTGATAAGGCTTATGTTCTTTGCCAACATGTTTTTTAATAGTCATGAGATCATTTCCAAAGGTCTTTAATATGCTTTTAATCTCTTGCATCTCCTGATTTTGGGCTAGGACAGCAACTTCTTGGGTTGTGTTATGATATCCTATCGCTGGAATAGGCGGGACAGCAGCCAAGGGAGGTACAGCAGCAGGGATAGGTGACTATATTTTTGGAAACAAAGGCATAGGTGGTCTAGGAGCTATGTCTCCAGCTTGGATGAGACATTTTTTAGCCTTAATGGCTATGTTGTACGTGTTAGGGAGTGTAAGCCCACCCATAGATTGAGTCATGACTACAATTTTACTATTCAAAACTTTTAAGTAAAACAGAAAAGCGTGTGCTGGTAAAGGTTTTACCGTTGCAGGAATCATGTCCCAAGTTCTCTGAAATCGGTAGTTGAAGTTGGCCAAGTGCTCGTATGGAGCTCTTTGAATTGTGCTCAGCTATTCTAATAAAGACAGGTTGTTAGATTTATCAGCAAAATGTTGATATAAACCATTACCTAACGCATCCCATGTCGTGATTGAGTTGGCTGTGAGGCCTCTGAACCATTGTAATGCTTTGCATTTGAGTGACACAGCTAGTAGCCTTAGCGCGACGTTTTCCTGCATGATATTATGCACCAAGCATAATGTGGCTACGTCGCAAATGTGCTCAACCGGTGTAGTGAAGTCCTCCCCGGTGAAGTATGGCAGACCTCTAAGGGGTGTAACTGGTATGTCATCATGTTCAAGGATGTTTAATGGGGTACCTCCATTGAAAGGCGTGAACGGGTGCTGCCTTGGCGCTATCATTGGTGGTACTTGTGAAATTGGAACCGATACTCCTGGTGATAAAACCAAGGAACTAAAAATAGGAGGTGTTGACTTCGATCTCGTGGGTGCTTCAAAAATCCTCCTTGTTGTTCTGCCTCTTCTTCGTGATGGGGACAACTCTCGATATTTGAAGGGTACAGAACTTGACCTTATCTGTATCTTTCTCATGTGCAGGCTGCACTAGCATGCAAAAATCAGATTCGGAGTCACCAAGTATATTGTAATGAACCTCCAGAAGGCTGAAAATTTTGTTCCATACACTAAACAGCAAACTAAAAATATTAAAATTTGTCTAAAAATGGCTTTCAAAGTCCCACCGGGCATGCCAAAAACAATTGTCAATTAGATTTGCACCTGCTGAATACAGGATTCAGCAATCTACTGAAACATGGAAACCTTCTTCAAATGTGGGTGATCTGAATGAAGAAGGAATCTTCGGAGTGAGTTGGTTCTCCAAATGATGAATATTATTCTAAGTATTTATGGGGAAAGGGATAAAAGGATAACTTGAAAATAAATCCTATGACTAACAGATGATTCACCAAACTTATGAAAATTCAGACCTAACCACTCATAACAGTTTCTCTATCATGGTAATCCTCACAATCTCATTAGCACATACTTCGTCAGTGATTTGCATGAAGATTTAGAAAAATTAACACAACATGCAACCTAAAACATATAATTCTGAACAAGGTTTACAATAGCAAGACATATAAGGATTCAAGTTTGAAAAAAAAACACATCAGATTGCCATTAAAAATTAAGACAAAAAATAAGGAGGAAATGTTGCTTTATTAAAATATAATCTGCTAAAAATAGCAAGAAATCATAAACCAATTTATAAGGATTGCTTTATGACTCAGCTCTACATCACTGCAGATTTTACAATTTGTCTATTTTTGCAATAAAAGATTGCAAAATATTTTGCAAAAAGAATTACATCTTTATCTCACCAATACAATGCTTGATTTTTCTTAAAAAAATCATAAAAATATTGAGGCATATCATTCTCACAATACTCTAATTAATTTCTCAAAAACCAATTGAAAATAAATCCCTAAGTCATGAGTGATATTAACCTTAGGTCATAAGATATTTACCATTCAAACTTTAATTGACTTCCTTCAAAATCAATTAAAAGACAAAACCTAAGGTATTGACATCCTACATTCTCCACTAAGGCAAAAAATAAATGTTAAATGTATAAGCACCAGCCCTAAGGACTTAGACACATCAACCTAAGTACATGAGAATTCGGCCCCTTCAAATATAAAACTTTAGATTCTGATTAATTCACAATAATCAAATGCTATTGTCAATTGTGAATATTTGAAGGCAATTATAATGTCGGCTCGAATTAGGGCATGAGACAAAAGAAGTCAAACCCTAAAAAAGATTTCATTTTCTCAATGATGACTTTGGAAAACTTGCTCTGCCTGAAAGAGCACGCCGCCACCATGATTGAGCTGAGTCTTTAGCTCACATGCTCAAGAATCTTCACTCCTGTATTCAGATAGTCGAGTTCTTCACTCGGTAAGCTTGATTTGTATACTATCGTGGCTCTTTACTTTTAGCTCTGAAAGCAAATCCTGAACTCTTGGTCATGGCCTATACATACTTGTTTCTGGTTTTCTTTTACATCTCCTGTGATTATTCTTCTTGGCCGCTATGCACGAGCTCGGGCTTTGTCTGGAAGCTTCCATGAGAGAGCTTGCTTGAGGGTTTTTGTTCTTTATTGTACACAAGGTAATATAGCCTCTATGGCTTATCTTTTTGAGTTCATTCTCGTCTTGTGGCCTCAGCTACATAGTCTCTAATGCATTTGTTTATATTTTTTGTGCTCACTTTAAAAGAGCTCGAGTCTTGAGCTTGGTTTCTTTGTATCTTCTCTAGCCGCCATGGTGAAAGCTTTTAAATTTGGAGCCTCCTATGAATGTTTTGGCCATGGACAGTGTGTTCTCCTACGAGCATGAAATGGTGAGTTGCACCCTAAGCATATATTCCTCTCTTCAGAAAGCTCAAAAACTTCTCCTTCACTTAGGATTTTATGGCCATGCACAGGTCGCACAATATGTATCTCAGGAAAAGAATTTTTAAAGCTTTTGGGCTCGACCCAAAACATGAATCTCCTTCTTTTTCACATTTGAGGAAAAACCCATTCATGGGTGTCATGAAAATTGAATGAAAACTAATAGTCTCTATTTTGAAGCTCGACCCACCAAAGGAAGTTCACATTTTATACTCTAAAAAAAAAAACTAGATATGGGTATTTGTTATTAAGAAATCAATCTTACTTTGATACTTTCTCTTACGAAGCTCAACCATTATGATTTCCATCTATATTATGTTGCTTATCTTGTAGATCTGATAAAACTTTTATCCTGCTATTCTAAAAAAATACCCATATGGGTAAGCTGGAAACAATGGAAATCTGTACACTTAACTTGGAACCCCAATGTGGGTATTTGTTGTCTGTGAAGAAAATGCACTCCTTTCTATATTCCAGCTTTGATTCATGATAATTTCACTTCTTTTGCACTTACAGTTGTAAAACTTAGACATGGCATTCGTATTATTCACTTTTTAGCATATGGGTGTTTATCAATTATGAAGCAAAAGTACCCCTGAATGTATTACTGTTAAAACCTCACACAGGTTCGTTAGATTCTGGCAAAATTTATCTCAAATCTGACCTTCATATAGCATCCTGTACTTAAAGTATACTTGAAACTTCAGATATCTCTTGTTTACATTTCAGTTACCACTATAATTTTGTTTCCTATCCCTGCATATTTTTTGTTACAATCCCAACACAGGCAAACTGAAAACAATGAGGCATCTACATTTTCAAATTCTGATATTTTCCTATCTCCATTCCATGAATAAATATTACTCCAAGGAAAATAACATTTTGAGGTAAATCTCATATGAGTGTTTATTTGTTTGTCTTCGTGGTACCATATGCTTCTGTAAACCTTGCACTGTGTCTTCCTTATTCTAATTTCTTCTACATTTCCTGAGACTCTTCACTATACTCATGTTGCTTGAGTTGGAAACTAAAGGATGAATGCCTATACCCTCATATCTTGACCCGATGATATTACTATTTTTCTTCATGCACACATAAAACCCTTTAATCTGGATCTGTAGATTACATATTCAATATATAAATGTTGCTTGTTCTGCAAATGACTTTATGTATCTAAACCTTTGTCAATACTGTGCACGCTTCTTGTCTGATACTCAAAATTTTTGAAAATACAGTTTAGAATCATGACAGAACAATTCCTTCAGTCAGTGTATCTTAATTGTTTACTTTCATTACTTTTAAATAATAGCAATACATTAGCTCTATTTATAGCAATCATTTTCACTCTTCATCCATAATGAAATTGGTTGTTTTGTTAATCATTTCAATGCGTTGCCAGAACTTTCATATTCTTGGTCCTCAACCTGGCACTCTTCATGCATTTTTATGCTCCATTTAACAAAGTTGTTATGTGAATCTGAAACAATTATATTCCTTGGTAAGGCATTATGTATGCATGTTCACTATTCTTGATTTGAGAAAGGAACACTACTGGTCTTTGCATGATATATGATCATGATGAACAAATAACACTATAGCAAAAGAACGAGAACCATACAACAATGTTTGATATAAATGTACTCAGTTGAATTAATTGAGCGGGTTAAACTCACTGTTCACCTGTAGCTTTTAGAAAGCATTTACCTGATTGTTATGAATGCACATTTGATTTAATAGCTTGATAGATAACTATGCTTTACTCTTTTAGTTTTCTATCACTTCCTTTTGATGAATATGATGATATGATCTCTTATCAGCCCACTTGTAATGAATAAGGGCAGCATGTCGAGCTCTACCCTTGTGGGAGCCCATTTTTCTCCACATGCTTGGTCTTCAAATAATAATCAGCTTCGTGATTTTCCCTATACCTGCACAAGGAAACAAACAATGTTAGCGTAAAAACAAGATATGATGATCATACTGATGTTTCTCCTTCAATTTATGTCTCTACACTTTCACTTGATTGTTTCAGTGTATGATTGATAGCAAGCTGCATTATTGTTGTTGATTCATATAGGTATCTTCATAATCAAAGCCTCTGACATCCCTCTCTTTTCTCTTACAGGTCAACGGAGGTTGAGAAGACAAAAGGTGCATCATTTCAGCATCGACCATCAGCCAATCAGGCAATGATGATTATGTTGTTACTTATGTGATTTCTTCTTTTGCATCTTCCATAGTGTAGTGTGCCATTAATGATGGACTGTGACAGTCCCATCCATAGCTTGTGTGGATATTTTATTTCATCTTATGCTTTTCATTTTGAAAAGAAAATGCATTTCAATGCAATGTTGTATTATCATTTGGATTCTTGCAATCAAATGAATCTATGTAAATATGAATTATTCCATGAAATAAATGAAAGCATTTAAAATGCTTTGTTGTTTGTATGCTCAATTTTGTACTTTAAACATTGAATAGCACTTCTGAAACTCTAGTTCCTCTTTTCAAAGCATGACTGTCACTTGAAGAATAATGAACAAAGTGCAAACAGCACTTAGGCATAATGCAGAAATAACTATAATTTCACTTTAGGATATAACAACATTCAGCGAGCTCTACCAATTGAGCTATAGCAAAAAATTGGTAACAATAACATAACTTACAACATTAAAGAAGAAAACAAATAATATGTAGAACAACATTGCAAAGTTATATTAATATGATAAATAATATCAAGTAAAGAAATTATAATGTGCTTGAAGAATGAATATAAGTTAAGAATAAAGTAAATCAGAAGAATTTTTTCAAATAGAAAATTTTATTGTAGTCAATAAAAATATAAAAAATTGCATGAAGAATTGTTGTAGTATATATAATGAAATATTATAGCATAAGTTAGAAATAGAATGTTAGATATAACTAGAGTATATAATGTTGTAGTGGCCAAGAATAATAATGTAGAATAAATGTAACATGCAACAAAGAAAAACCAAGTGTTGTAATGTAGGAAAATAAAAATAAATAGTAATTTTGTTTCATGCAAGAGTAGAATGAAGAATGCTCCAATGTAAAGAATATATAGAATACAAGTGTTGAAAAAATACTAGTATACTGCATTTGTAGAATTTTAAGGATTAAATGGAGCGTATGAGGGATATATTACACTTTTGCATATAAAAGTACATAATGCCTTTCAAATTTGAATAAAAAATAGAGATTGGTATTAAAATAGGGAAGAATAGAATGTAATGGGTTGAGATAAATTTTTGGAAGAAATGTGTTAGAAAAATTGGACAAATAATAAGGAAAAAAAGAATTTTGTAGATATTTTTTCAATCCTAAAAATTAGTTATAAAAAAGGACATTTTTGAGATGTTAAGAATAAAATCCAACATATTATGAAAATAGAGAAAGCTACTATAAGACATTGTATGATTAGAATGAAAATTCATTCTTTTGTTTCTTGTAATGGTATCAAGAATGGACTATTGTAAGTATTTTATAAAATAGTAGCAAGAGGAATATGCATTTCAAAAATATAGTTGTATGATTAGAATGAAGATTCTTTATTTTGCTCCTTGTAAAGATGTCAAGAATGGACTATTGCAAGTATTTTATAAAATAGGAAGATTTATCATTTTAAAATGGTAGTGAGAGAACATGCATTTTGAGAATACAATAATTTGTATTAAAAATTAGTTTAAATAAAAAATAAAATGATAAGAGGATAATTGTATTTGAGTTTTGATAAAATCTTTAATTAATTAAAGATAAATTTAATTTAAAATAATTTAAATGTCTTAGTTAGAATTTTTTATTCAAGTAAGAAGAATGATTTTAAAAAAATAAATTGTTAGGATAGTTTTAGAGTCATGAAGATGTTTATATAATTGTGTATGTAATGTTTGAAATAATACATAAATAATAAAATGTTAGAAGACGCTTGCACGAGTAGGAGAGTTGGCTTGGGTCGTGGGTTTGCTTCCCATTGGTTCTAGGTTTGATTCTCCTCCCGAGTTAACCCGATGCATGGGGCTTGTGGGGACTTCGTACATCCTCAAGGGATTAGTCTCGCCTCCGCTCGCCTCATGAATCGAGGTTGTTGGGCAGAGTCACGGGGACACCCCTGAGTTAACAAAAAAAAAAATGTTAGAAGACGACAAATACATAAAAATATGAAATTTAACATAATTAAGTAAGAAAATATAAGATTGCCACTTAGATCTAGGAGAAGGTTAGGAAAGAGGGTTAAATGGGCCCTAAAATTATGCTATGGATATAGATGCTAAAATGTGAGCATGAAATATAAATTAATATTGTAGTGTATGCAATTCTTGACATCATATTTTCCTTCACTTTAACGAGCTAATGTCACTATATGATAAAACATAATTAAAGTATAAAAAATAAATGCTAAAAGAAAAACATGAAAATAATCAAACATTTTGGATACATAGAATGATATACAATGTGTTTGATCAAGGAGTTGATTCCCTTGAACTAAGATATGCAAAACAAGCATGTCAAAAAACACAAAAATATAGAATATATATATATATGTTAGAATAATACAACCAATAATACAAAGTATGCCAAAAAATTAATATATAATCCAACATAAACATTATACATATAAAAGGAAAAATGTCAAAACTACAAGGGTTGTGAGAGTATATTCCCCCTTAAATAATTGTATAAAAGATATATATGTAGTTATTTTTAAGGTAACTAGAGGGGAATATAAAAATAAAAGTAGTTCATCACTAATTTTACAATAATACAATAGATCATTATCTAATGTAATCATGAAAGTTTTACTTCCATATAAAAAACTTTACATATTGGTGGAATTAGATGGAACAATCCCTATTGCATGAATTGAAGGTTTTCCGTGAAGGAGTTTATAATAAGAAATTTATTCCCTATCATAACATGGAATAACAAGTGAAGCGAAATAGGGCTTGATTCTAGATAAGAAAATAATAGTTCCCAAAGGATCTCATCGAATAATAACTATGTGTGTGAAATATGGTATCAATTTAAATGAAAATCAAACACATATTAATAAGACATTAAATTAGAAAAGCTGAAAAAGAACAAAATAAGCAAACCATAACAGCAGCTTCCCCGAAACCGTCTTATATCTCTCTAACTCCAACGTTTTGTTGTTTTGAATGGCTCTCAGATCAGCAGATCAAGCTCAACAAAAGGACAACTAAAGAACGAGATTTTAATGTGCACACTATGCTAAACGCAAAAGCTATGCTAGAATGAAAGTATGGTTGTGATGCTGAAAATGATGTGAATGCATAAGCAAGATGAAAGTATGGCTGTGTAAATGTGTTGATAGTGTGTATGCGTAATCTGTACGTGCGTAGGTAGGTAACCAAAAGCTTGGATTTGTGCCAGAATTTATAGAGTTTTCGAACGGATTTGATTGGTTGATTCAATCGACGGCCCAGATTAAGCTTGTTCGAACGGACGGTGGCAGATTTTCGAAAGTGAAGAGGAGGATGGAAGGTTTCCCTTTTCTTCAATTTCCGTCATTGAGTTTTGAAGGGAAATTTCCATTTCGAAGGATGAGATTAGCATGAGTTAGAAATAAACAAATTAAATTTGTTTAATTTGAAAGTGAAGACGAAAATGGAAACTCACATAATTAAACAAATCATATTTAATTATGTTTTAGAAATGAATTAGGGTGAGATGGAAAATATTCAATATTTTAATTTGAGGATGAAAAGAATATTCCATTATTTGAATATTCAAAATATTCAAACTTTAGAATATGATAATCAAATATAAATAAATTATGAGAATTTATTTAATTTAATCAAGTGGAAGGTGAAAATGTCAATAATTAAATAAAATTATTTATTTAATTAAGGTAGAAGAATTAAAAAAATGAACGATATAAATAAATAATTAAATTTATTTATATGTAGATGACTTTAGGAGAATTAATTAAATAAATCATATTTAATTAATTAACAAGCTTAATCATGACCATTTTTAGACGTATACATTTTGCCCCTCTTTGAAGTGATGTGTAAAACACATTGCTTCAAAGAAAATAAGATTTTGCCCCTGATATGTTTTTGATGCTTCTGCTGATGATGCCCCCTTGGGAGGTAAATCACGGATGAGAGAGAGTGTGGTTTAGCTCGTGATAAATGATGGAAAAGATGCCCGTGTTGAAATGATGCTCCTTTTGATGGAAATGATGAAATGATGATGATTAACTGATAACTTTGCTTCCCGAAAATAGAAAAACAAAGAGTAAATGATTGATAAAGTGCTTGATAAATTTTCTTTCTGCGATAGAAAACAAATAGTAGATGATTGATTCCATTCTGATAAATTTTCTTTCTGTGATAGAAAACAAATAGTAGATGAATTACGCGTTGATATGGATCACTTGATAGATCACTGATATGAGTCATTGATATAGTTCATTGATATGGGTCACTTGATATGGTTCACTGATATGGGTCACTTGATATAAGTCATTGATATGATGCAAATACCTGTCACACATGTATATCATTTTTGGAGCATGTACATTGATTTTTTATCATATCTCATGTATTTCTCTTTGGACATTTCAGTTTCATTGGATATTTGGTTATTTGTATTATTGATGATGAGTGATGATATGCAGCGGTGATGATTTTGATGATATGATGTGCATTTATGAGATGATGATGTGATATGCATTTATTTCTATGTGTTATGGATTTTGATATGCATTTTAATGAGTTAATGACTAACATGATATGCAGGATGATTTGATATGATGTTTTTATTATGATGATGATGATTGATGATGCATACTAATGATTGTCATGCAAGTGGATGACTTATGATGTGATTAATGATATGAAAATGTATGTATGGAATGTTTTTTTTTGGATTTTCCAATGCAGGTAAATGATGATAAATGAATGAAAAATAAAAGTTGTGTTCATGCTATGCATTATGAATTTGCAAAATTAATTGATATGGAAAATGATAGGATGATTAACGATATGATATGAATGCAACGTTTTGTAATGATGATTAAGTGAAATGATATGAAATGCAATGATAATGACATGTACGAAAATGATAAGTGATATGAAATGAATTGTACGATATTAAAAATGATAAATGAAAGGATAAGTGATAATGAAATGAACGATAATGATAAGATATGATAATGAAGGAAATGATATGATAAGATATGATAATGAAATAATAATGAAATGATAAGATATGATAATGAAATGATGCAAAATGTGTAAAAGGAACATGAAATGAATATGAAAATGATAAAGTGTTAATGATATGAAGATGATAGAGAATCTAAATGATATGCAAATGAATGATAAATGATAAATGATAGGACCCAGCCGAAATGATAATGCAGGTGAAAGGTGATGATGAAACAAATGTTCAAATGTCCTCCACAAGTAGTCCAAAGAGACATGACAGCCATTGATGTGATTATTATCCTTTCAAAACTCGGGTGCAAATCCACTATGCAGATATGTACAAATGATCTAAAATGAAATGCAACTTAATGAAGTGAACCTTTTGTTGAGCTTGTTGGTATATTTTCTAGAATCATCATAGAGCATTTTAAAATTTTGGAAGTATGTACAAGCATCAGAGGGGAAATTAGCACCAATGATGACTTGAGTACAACTTTCATGATTTTTGATATAGCAAGCAAACACAAGCATCGAGATATAATTAAACCAAGATGACTTGAGCATTTCTTGCATAAACAGACAAAGACTAACCACCATCTGATGCAAATTTGGAACTGTCATCAATGATAAGCTTTCACTCATCACGTCTCACAACATATTTGCAACAGATAAATGATTAACCTCCAGATAGCAGACAAAGAAAAATCATCCTCTTTCCTTGCCACTCTAGTTCAGTACATCATCGAGTGTGCTCCAAAGAAATGATATCGAAAAATAAACAACCATTGTTCAAAAATGAAATGCTATGATTCCAAACATTATTCAGATTATAGATCATCCAGATATGAGTCATGATAAGGTACGCAACTGAAATCTACCGTGATATGGATCAATGATTGGATATTTTGGTTTGATTTGGTTGTTTTGTTTTTGTATGATTGGCTTCGATGTCATTGTTGCACCGTTTTGGTAAAACTTGAAAGTTGATTGCCCCCAGTAAGCCCATGTTTGCCCTTGGTATTGACACAACTTGCTGAAATGAATATGTACAATAATCAAGCCATGGTAAGACATTATCGCTGGAGGCAAATGATGATAGCATGGTGTTGGTGTGGCTCTAAAAAAGATGCATGAAAATGAAGGCTGAGAAGCCAAGTGCAGAACATGAACTAATAGATGAAGAGCTACAAATAGCATCTCTTTTTGATGTTTTCTAAATTTTTTGTATTTTGATGTTTTCTGATTTTTTTGGATTTTGATGTTTTCTGATTTTTTTGGATTTTTGATGTTTTCTAATTTTTTTGGATTTTGATGTTTTGAGGTGTCAAAATTTGAGTAGCCTTTGTGCTAGATACCAATGATAAGGGGAAAACCAAGTCTAGGTGCAAGGAGATAGATGGGATTGATGGATGAAAGGGTGGTTGATGGGATAAGGGATAAAAGGCTCATGATATATGGATGGATGGAAAGGATAGGTCATAGTGAATGGAATGGATGTATGCATCATAAGAGAGCAAGGATATGATTTCCAAAGACTATGTCGCATAGGAATAATATGCCCCATTCTAGGTACAAGACTTAGGATTTTTCATGATAAAGCTTATGGCAATAGGATAATGATAGGCTTGTTTGGAAGGATGAGGTATATCAAGAGATACCCAAGACATGTTTCAACATTTTGCCCCTATATCTTCATCAAGATCAAAAGAAGAAGGGTGGATGAATGGACTCAATATGATAGGTATGATGGCTAAAGATGGTAGGTAGGATGGAAATGATAAGACATGAAAAGGATAGGTTGGATAGATAAGACATTGTTCCCCCAAGTGTAAGTGACATAGAAGATCAACCTACACATGACGCCTATTTGCTAGGTTTTCATCATGGTACTTATCCAGGGCGCCTGTTTACCAGGTTTTCACCATTGGACGAAGGGATTTCTCTTTACTTTTTTTTTCTTTTTTTCCTTTTTTTTTTTACTTTTTGACTTTTGGATAGGATGGAATATGGATAGGAGGGACTCAAGTGTCTAGTTGCATGAAAGTTGATAGTCCCACTAGGGATGGATGTCATTGCATAGACCATGTCAAATTTCATTATGCTCATAGATGTTGGTAAGAGATGACATGAAAGGGTTGGATTAGGTAGATGATGGATTATGATGTAGATTATGGAGGAAAATAGTGGATTATGACATGGATTATGTAGGGAAGATGATAGGGTTTATATGGGACTTGTGCAAAAGATGAATGAAAGGTTTATGAAAAAGCATGGACCATAGGAAGGTGATTGGGAAGATAGGTAGGATAGTAGTTGAAGGATGGGGAGGTGGAGGTATGTGGGATTGTTGTGAAATGGAAGGGAACCATGACCAATGGTTGCACACATTGTGATAAATGTTGAAGCTTTTGATGTGGATGCGGTGTAGGAAGCAATGGAGATGTTTGCTTAGGAGGTGGTGGATGAAGTGTTTTAGGTACCCACATAGACTTAGTATTTCTATGATTTTTATTTTGATTGTGGGTTTTAGGAATTTGAGATTTTTGAATAGAATGTACATTTTGGATGGAAGGGGATGGTTGGGATTTTTGTGATGTATATGCCTCATTTGACTTGCTTTCTTTTTGCTTAGGTACCCAAACAAATTTAGTTTTGTCCTTTACTTTTGGAGGTATGGGCTTATATAACTTTTTGGATGTATTTTTCTTTGAATTTTTGTATTGATGTCCTAAGGCATGAGAACCGTTAGGATTTTTTACTTTATAGGTAGAGGCATTGAAATTCTTGCTTTTGAATCCCATGGGTATGGTGGAATGGGTGGAAGCTTCATGTTTATACAATGTGTGCATTGATTGGTTATGATTAAGATGTTTAGAGGATTTATGGATACATGGATAAGAGGATTGGATGATGGGGATATTAGGTGTTGGGAGAAGTGGAGGTAGATTAGATGGAGGGATATTAGGAGTTGGAAGCAATGGTGGTAGATTTGATGGTGGAAGGTGTATGGTCACATGCTTTTGACATTTGTAGGATGATGGAGGTGGAATTGCAACATATGTTTTGGGTGTATGATAGGCTTTATGATGGAAAGTGGACTTAGGAGGCATGGAGGAAATACCAACATCTTTAGGTTGTTGTCCTTGGGGTGTATGTCCAAGGCCATAAGAGCGTGGAGGGACTTTGACATGGATGGGCTCCAAAATACCTTGTTCATGAAGGTCTAGACCTTTACCTTGGTGGTTCATATTTTGGATTGTGCAATGGATAATGGGACTAGGTGTAGGTGAAACACTAGACATGATTTTATTATTGGATGGAGAAAATGACGCAAGGGAAGATAATGGTTTTTGTTGTTCTAAGGAGGAAAATTCATGAATGGGGGTGGAAAGAACAATAGGATATGATGGAGGACTTGCAATGGGGTCGATAATGGGTGATGGGGGATCATTAGGATCTTGATTAGCCTTGTGTTCACTTAGATCCAAGATATTTGTTTGATATTCTATGTGTGCTTGGGAGGCATATGTCTCATCAAGGGAAGTGTATTTTTGTGTATCATGGATGGATGAGGTGGAAAGCTCTTGACCATGGAATGCATAAAGTTGGCTAAGGGGATCATCATGGTCTTCTTGATCATAAAAGGGTCTTCATCAAAAATGGAAGATTGATCATGAATAGTATTAGGTATGTTATGAATGGAAACATTGGGAGGGTGTTGATCTTTATGTGGATGAGGGGGTAATGTTTCCGCATGTTTAGGATTGTGCTCTTGAAATACCTCATGACTTATTTGAATGGAGGTGGAAGAGGATGATTCTTGAATTGGACCAAGTGATTGTGGATGACATGGTTGGCTTGAAGGACTTGGCATGATGTTTGAGGATTCTTTTGCATGTTCAAGTATATGTGTTGAATGACATGGTGACAATTGATTCCTTGCTTGTGGCCCTTGGGTCACATCCTTTGTAGGTGTATGGGTGGAAGGTGTTGGCTTAGGATTTTGATTTTGATTGGATGATGGTATGATAAAGTTAGAGGGTGCATGAACTAGATTGGTGTTCCCCTTGTCGAAGGTGGCATTAAGACTTGAGGAAGTTTGGCCTTGTTGCAAGGTAGAAATTAAGTTCACATGTGTTTGTTGTGATGTGGCTTGATAGGTTGATGTGGCATTGACATACGAAGAAGTGGATGGATAAGATTGGTATGAGGTGGAAGGAGAAGCCCCTCGAAGTCTGATTTTAGGTTTTGGTTTTGTTTCATTATTTGGACTATAGAAAGGGACTCCTTGAATTATGATCTCGGGCTTAGGTTTTGTATCATGATTTGGCCTAGAGGGATAGCCCCCTTGGATTATGATTTTGGGCTTATGATTAGGATTGGGCTTGTTTATGATTGTGACCATTTTGACAAGTGGTGATGGTGATGATGTGGAATGATTAGATTGGATGACTTGGTTTGATTAGGATGAAAGTGATTGGATATGAATGTGTTGGAAGAACATGTAGAGTGACTTGCCTTTATGTGTTTGGTGTTTAGCTTGATTTGGCAATGTTTAAATGAATTATCACACATGTACACACATAAATCACTCACGCAAGACACATAAGCAAGTTTGAATTTTGAAATTCGAAGAATGTAATGATGATTATTAAAAAACACTTGGAAGACACAACAATCATTCTGAAAATAGTTGTTTTTAAGGCCCTATACTAACATGAAGTGTTTGATCAAGAAAATGTTTTCAACAAATGTTTTCACAGGTTTTGCACATGAAAGACAATTCAGACAGACTCACTCTTAATGCTCAAGTAGGTCATTCTAGTAATCAATAGCCCACATCTTAGAACTGCGTCGACTCACACAACCGTGTCACCCCCGAAGGGGCGCCCGTGTTTTTTTATTTTCCAGGAACGTACTCAGAGTTACGGAAGTGGATACCAGATCCCCTGAGAAAACGGTCCTTGGTAGTTATATGGTGAGTGTCTTGGGGGCAGATTCTTCCCTCCCCTTGCACTATGATTATTAGAATGTTCAGAAACTGACTTCGACTGGCCACTACACTAGGTTCATAGTAAGGATTTCCGTTTGGTGCGGCAATAATAAACTCCCTCAGGAGACCTCCCAACCTTTAGAACAAAGGCTTTGGGGATGGTTATCTTGCACACTACCGGCAAAAGAGAGTTTCCCCAGATTTTCTTTAAATTTTATAATGGGGCGGAATAGCCTGGCTTTGGCTTGAACCCACTTGAGTCGTTCTTGTAGGGTGAGTACTTTTTCCCACTACGGCAGGCTCTCTAAAGGATGTAATTGAAACAGTAAAATTGCATGAAAACTAAAAAGGCAAGTCTGGTATTCTGATCACCCAGTTAAGGGGAGAGCATAGACCTATTGCCACATTCAAAGCAAGCAGATGTTCTTTTTAAATCCAAATCACAATGATCTAATCTAAGTGAAGATATTGCTTCACCAAAAACAAGTTTGTTCAATTTTAACTGCAAGATCATTGTTTGGTGACTATCCTAGATTGTTTCATTTTATCCAGATGTGGCTACCCTAGGATTGCTTCATTTTAAAATTCAGAAAAGAAAAATATTTTTTTCTGCAGAAGGCGTCAAACTCATAATTCTGTATTTTTGTTACAATCCATATGCGCCAAAACATAGGGTATATGCACCAGAAGATATATGCGCCAGAACATAAGCTATATGCACTAGAACATAAGTTAAATGCGCCAGAACAGAAGCTAAATGCACCAGAACAGAAGCTAAATGCGTCGAAACAGAAGCTAAATATGCCGAAACAGAAGCTATATGCACCACAAGAAATATTTTTAATGCTCAAAATAGTTACTATACGTGCCAAAAGAAAGATTCTATATGCGCCTAAACAGTTACCATATGCGCTTAAACAGACACTAGATGCGCCTAAACAGTCACTATATGCACCTAAATAGTCACTATATGCGCTCCAGAATCCTGCAAGACAGAAAATTTAAAACCCCATATGCGCCACAAAAAATTTTGAATGCGCCTAAACGCCAAATTTTTTTCGAAAATCGACTCCAGAATGCGGAAACTGTCAAAACAAACTTGTAGATAATGTTAAATTTGTGGGTTCCTGCCCCATGGTGGGTGCCATTTTATGGTGTTGTGAAATATGGTATCAATTTAAATGAAAATCAAACACATATTAATAAGACATTAAATCAGAAAAGCTAAAAAAGAAACAAAATGAGCAAACTGTAACAGCAGCTTCCCCGAAACTGTCTTATCTCTCTCTAACTCTAGCGTTTTGTTGTTTCGAATGGCTCTCAGATCAGTAGATCAAGCTCAACAAAAGGACAACTAAAGAATGAGATTTTAACATGCACACTATGCTAAACGCAAAAGCTATGCTAGAATGAAAGTATGGCTGTGATGCTGAAAATGATGTGAATGCATAAGCAAGATGAAAGTATGGCTGTGTAAATGCATGCGTAGTGTGTATGCGTAATCTATACGTGCGTAGGTAGGTAACCAAAAGCTTGGATTTGCACCGGAATTTATAGAGTTTTCAAACAGATTCGATTGGCTGATTCGATCGACAGCCCGGATTAAGCTTGTTCGAACGGATGGTGGCAGATTTTCAAAAGTGAAGAGGAGGATGGAAGGTTTCCCTTTTCTTCAATTTTTTTCATTGAGTTTTGAAGGGAAATTTCCATTTTGAAGGATGAGATTAGCATGAGTTAGAAATAAACAAATTAAATTTGTTTAATTTGAAAGTGAAGACGAAAATGGAAACTCACATAATTAAACAAATCATATTTAATTATGTTTTAGAAATGAATTAGGGTGAGATGGAAAATATTAAATTAAATATTAAATATTTTAATTTGAGGATGAAAAGAATATTCCATTATTTGAATATTCAAAATATTCAAACTTTAGAATATGATAATCAAATATAAATAAATTATGAGAATTTATTTAATTTAATTAAGTGGAAGGTGGAAATGTCAATAATTAAATAAAATTATTTATTTAATTAAGGTAGAAGAATTTAAAAAATGAACGATATAAATAAATAATTAAATTTATTTATATGTAGATGACTTTAGGAGAATTAATTAAATAAATCATATTTAATTAATTAACAAGCTTAATCATGACCATTTTTAGACGTATACAATAACAAAACCTTTAATAGAAAATTCAGGAAGAGTAAGATTAGAAGTATAAACAAAAATATATTTTAGGAATTAATTACTACAAATATTAAGATTAAAAAACCATTTTCAATCAATGTATACTTAATGCTCATATAGGTTTAGTACCAAAAATGATTAGAAGATAAATAATCTTCTATTAAACCACATTGAAGTGAAGTTGAGATGGAAGAAATGTAATCTCCATAATGTCAGTATATAATACATGCAATTTGGGAAACTATTTCAATATGCTTAGTAGAAGATGGAATATGGATCTTTTGTATAGAATTATGAAGAAACTCATGATATTAAGGTGAAGTTTAAATAATATCCCAAAGAGAAATATTGTACTATTATACTCTTTAGTGTTCTTAAGGGAATACAAGAATTCAACATGAAATATTGGGATTAGATAAAGGAAGAGAAACAATCTTAGTGTTGGTTTTTTAGTTTCACCAAGTGTTATAAGTATTCATTACTACATAAAATTTAAAAATAAGAGTTTCAAGTATAATCATCAACAAACTAAAGGTTGAAACAAGATGGGTCAACAAGGGATAATTCCTAGGTTCGTTAGGAATACCTACCTAGATCATGAAAACTAAAGAAGACAGTGGGATGAAGTAAAATACCCACACAAAGATTTGGAACATCAAGGATTGATCATTGTGCATCATTATACAAAGCTCTAGTCCATTATATCTAGTTGCAGAATTTGTATAGGAAACTTTTAAATTTTAAAAAATGTAAGAGTTGATTTATTTTACTATAATATCCAAGAAATTTATAAAAATAAGAGTAATAAAATAATTATTAAATATTATCTAAATGAGTAAATATAACCATATTTTCATATGGAGGATTTTATATTATCTATAAGATTTGAGATAATAGAAAAAATATGTACAAAGATTAAATCAAGTCATTTTCTCCTATTCTTTCACTATTTCTTTCTTTTTGTACTAGAGTTAAATCTTCATCTAGGTTTGTTGTGCACTTATAAGAAACCTGTGTTCCTTAGTATCATGTTCTTGTACATTGTATGGTAACTTTCATGATAAATATTATGTGCATGTGTCCCTTCCTCCTATCAAATTTTCTTTATGGATACATGAGGAAGTTTATTTCTAATTTTTTGGTTTCCTCCTTATCAAAATATTGCTTCAATAATTTAGAAATCATATTTACAAGCTTATATCATCTATCTCATTTTCTTCTCTTATTTGTACCTTCATTAATGACTAAATTGATTTTACATGAGCACCAATGTTAAGTAATGATGCTTTCCCTTTATTACTAGTTGTAGGAAATAAATCTTAGATGCAACCTTTATCAATATTTTTTAAGTCTTTAATGGCACATTTTGTACTAGAGTGCACACTTGTAAATTTAAAATTTAGAATTGTTTTAGATTATGTTTTGTGTGCAATCTAGTAATTTGAATGTTTTGATTATTAAAAACTAGAAAGATGTTGAATGTTTTTTTGTTAATGGTATGAAAATATTATTGATGAGTAGATGAATTATTAGAACTGTTTTAGATTTCTATTCCCTATATCTAGAGATATATTATTTACCAAGGTCTCACTGCTCCTTTAGGTGTACATACATATATATAACATGGAAAATGAAGATGTTCCACCTAAGCCATAAGATTTGTTTGCAAATACCACTAATGAGATTAAGAAATTGAGAGACTCATTAGCATAGGGTGCAAACCCAGGGATATATTTTGAACCATGCATGTCAATATTACATAGTCTAGAAAAACTAAGAGATGAACTTGAGAGGACTAGTGCATTTTCCCTAGATAGAGTAGTTGTTATTCTTTCCTGCATGCGGGAAGCAGTACATGGTGATGTTCCCCTTAAACAAATACAAGATAGTGTGACCAAAGAAATGATAAAAAACACTTGTTTCCATTCTATCAAAATGTGTATAAGGTTAGGGGATACCAGGTCACTATATGTGTTGATCGTGTTATGGCCTCATTGATATACCCACGATTTCTCGCAGCACATGGTCAATACCCAAACAATGACCAAATTCCATTGTATTTTGTTTAGCAGTTGTATGTTGAGGTCTATTTAGGCCTCAAAGTCAACTACCTGGACATTCCACCATATGTTGGTAAGGGGTGCGGTAGGATTGCTGATAGGCCCACCTATCATCGAGTAGATAGACCAGCCTCTACCCTTTATCTCTCTCCCACTCCCCCTCTCTCTCTCAGGTCTCTCCCTCCTACCCACTCTGCCTCTCTCAAGTCTCTCTCTCTCTCACTCACTCCTATCTCTAGATCCCCTCTACCCTCTACCCAAGTAAGCAGGTTAAACCCTTAAACCCTCTCTCTCTCACTCACTCACTCCTTCTGTCTCGAGCTCCCATTTAGCCTTAAACCCTTAAACCCTCTCTCACTCACTCACACACTCCTTCTATCTTGATCTCCCCTCTAGCCTTAAACCCTTAAACCCTTTCTCTCTCACTCACTCACTCCTATCTTGAGCTCCCCTCTAGCCTTAAACCCTAAACCCTTAAACCCTCTACCCTCTATCTCTCCCCCACTCCCTCCATATCTCTCTCTCAAGTCTCTCCCTCCTACCCCCACACTCCCTCTCTCTCCCACTGCCTCCATATCTCTCTCTCAATTCAATGATATGGGCCTTTCGTAAAAATTTCCAACCATAGCTGCCATTCTCTCTAGCTAAAAAAATCCATACAGGCATTAAAAAAAACATAAGAATAGTTAAAGAAAACCCATAAGCACAAAGCTAACAAATCTTCAACTTCACTGCTCAGGTGGTTTAAAGCATGGGAAAAAAATAACCTTTTGGGTCTCTAAATCTTATATAGTATATGATACGAAGCAATTTCATCATGGTGGGAAAATCACTACACTAAAAATATTTCTAGAGAGAATAAAATACAGGAGGTTCGTAGGGTTGTAAATACATTAGAATTAGAATAGGTATAGCTAAAAAAGGAGTGACTCATAATCATTTTAACCATAGTTTGCATTTGAGAATACAAAAATATGAAATATGCATCATTAAATTAGTTAGGTTGTGCAAACGGACCTCATCTTTCAACCAAATATTCTTAATACATAGTTGTTGCTCTTGAAGACTGACTTCTGCAATAACAGCAGGTCCTCCGCAGTTGGTGCATATGGAATTTTTGAATTTGTTGAGGAGTATGCATGTGATAGCGCTTCTTTTTGGGATGGTTATCTTCCTGCTCATCACTAGATCCATTCCCTTCCATGTTGTCATTTCCAAACCTACTCTCATACTCTGCATCTCTCTATAGATCCCAAGCTGAGACTCTCCACCGTTGTTGCCAAACATGTCTCCTTTTCCTTCCAAGCTACTTGTATGCCTAACAACATCAAGGAGAGCTTGGGTTCGGAGCTGTAGATGTTCATGTTCATATTAGACCTTGGCTGAGGGGCAACGAAACAAGGTTGTGCCATTCCAATATTGTTAGATGAGATCTCAAAGAAAAACTGATGGGGACACTTACCTTTCAAGAGTACTCTTTCTCTTCCCAAGATCTATTCTCTGGTCTTCCTAGGGTATTCCTCTCTACCTTATTCATGGATCTCTCCTAAACCCCTCTCACCTCATAAGACTCTCCACCAATTTCAAATTCTTCTCCATTACTCTCAATTCACCACTAGGCTTCCCTGGGCTCCAAACTGACCCAAAGTGTCCTAACCACTCCAAGGGCTAGGAAAGGCTATTCCACTGTCTCTTTGTTGATTTTACACCTCACTGATCCATCTCATTGGATTCTTTCACCATTCTCCCATCACTTTCTTGAAAAACTCCATTTTAGGCCTTGTAGCCTTTTGCCCCAACTAGGCCTCCTAGAACCCGTTTTCTTGGCTTTTCTCAAAAACGGTCTTAACAACCCCAAAAAAAAATTTGATATTCTTTCTATTGGTACCCTAGGCTTCAATATTTACCAGGTTTAAGGTCTCCCAAGTGGCCGTTCATATGATTGTCCTCATACCTCCCTAATTTCAAGGGTTTCAAGGGTTTTAGCTCCTTTTTCCAACTTTGAGGGCTTCAATTCCCTCCTCAACTCTCCTCCTTGCACAAACATGTTTGGAATATATTTTACCACACTCCCATGATCTTGATTGGCACAAACCAATCCATTTAGTAGCTTTCTTTACCGCTGTCCTCTCCAAGCCACTAGCCAGAATGCACTTGCACTCGCCTAGTGCTTGATAGTTTCTTCACTTCCCCTACAAACAAAGACTCCTAAACCTGTATATACATTATTTACACAGTCCCCAAAATTATTCCAAGTCGCCATGAGAGGAAATCCAGGGGAATTCAAGTGGGACTCATTATTCACAAAACTGGCCCAAACCGATAGTGAGTCCAAAAAACCAAAAACTTGCAAAACCTTAACCAGTTGGTCTAAATGACTAATCTAATGCTAGGTACAGTAATTAAATGACACAAATGAAACACTCAAAGCATCATATTAGTCCTTTCAATCCATTCTGGACTGGATGAAGGCTCAAACACAAAAATGCACTCAAAAGTTGATGAATTCCAATCACACAAAAATGCTCTCCAAGTCTCAATTCATGAAAATGAACTTCCAACCTAGGTATTAGGGTTTGGATGACCTTATATACCTTTCTCCCATGTGCTAGGACCCTTGGGTCGGACTTAGAACAACATTAATGCTATTTTTCAACTTTTAGGCCAATTTGCCAAGGCAACATTGCCAAAATGCTCAAATTGCCAAGATTTGTCTAGGAACTCATAAAGTTCAAGACTCTAAGCCAAACCTACCCTAACACACTCTCAAAAACAACCTAGGTACTTTATATCATAGTCCTTATTCCCTTGGTGGTTGGCTAGAACCACCTACAAGCCAAAAATCACTAAGATCTTCCAAAAGACCTTAAGGTGCTCCTGCACCATTCTCCCCCTGCAACAAAGAGGTTAAGGAACCTATGATGTCAAGAGTTCCTCACTAATTCCATGCTTCTTAAAGTTACCTTCTGCTATCCAAGTAGCCTCTGACTCTGGTTGATGTCTCCACTTCACTAGGTGCTCCATGTATGTCTTGTGCCTAGTCTTCTTCTTCACCCTTGAGTCTAGAATCTTGTCCGCTTGTGGGATGATCTGATCTGTTACCTTGAGTTCTTCCACATCCCTTTTTATCTCAGCATTATACTATTCTTCATCCATTTCTGGTCCTTTATACTTCACCAAGTCCTTCACATTGAAGATAGGAGAAATAGACATCTCCTTGGGTAACTCCACCTTGTATGCATTTGACCCATACTTAGCCAACACTTTACATATCCCTATCCTTTTCATCTGCAGCTTGCTTGGTATGCCTTTTTGTAACCTTTCCTTGTTCAAGTATACCATCACCAAATCACCTATCTCAAATTGTAATTCTCTTCTCCCTTCATCTCTCTTAGCCTTCAACTTTTGATTAGCCTCTATCAATGTCTTCTTTACCTGCTCATGAACCTCTCTCATTGACTGAGCAAAATCATCAACATGTCCACTGATCCCTTCATATCTTTGTAGACCCCCAAGCTCAAGTACACCCCTTGGATGTAAGCCATATACTATTTCAAATGGACTCTTACCCGTTGTTCTATTTGTGCTATCATTGTAAGCAAATTCAGCTTGTGGAATCACTTGTTCCCATCCTTGTCCATACTCCTTAGTTAAGCATCTCAACAATTTTTCAAGTACCCTATTGATCACCTCTGTCTATCCATCCGTTTGAGGATGATATGTTGAGCTATGAGACAAGTTGGTTCCTAGCCTCTTCCAAAGAGTTTTCCAAAAGTGTCCCATAAACTTCACATCTCTGTCTGCAACTATGCTCTTTGGCAACCCATGTATCCTCACTATCTCTTTGAAGAATAGGTGTGCAATGTGACTAGCATCATGTGTTTTTTTGCATGGTATGAAATGGCTCATCTTGTTGAATTTGTCCACTACAACAAACACACTCTCCAAACCAGTTGGTGTCCTAGGTAGACCTACTATGAAGTCCATGCTTATGCATTCCCATGGTCTATTTGGGATGGGTAATGGCTGATAAAGACCTGCATTTGTTGATGTTCCCTTTTCCTTTTGACACACTCCACATTGCTCTACATACCTTCTTACATCTCTTTGCATCTTAGGCCACCAATAGAACCTCTCCACTAAGTCTAGTGTCTTGTTCAAACCAAAGTGACCACTCAAACTGCCATTATGCTTTTCTTGGATTAGATTCTCCCTCATGGAACCTCTATGAACACACAATTGCTTCCCCTTAAACAATAAACCATTTTGCAACGTGTAATCAGCATATTCACTATGAAAATGATTCTCAAAATTAGTACATACCTTGTATATTTCTGAGAAATCAAAATCTCCTTCATATAGGTCTTTGAATCCTTCAACCCATGTGCTTTGTAGCTGTATCTCTTGGACAGTAAGCAACCTCCTACTAAGAGCATCAGCAACCTTGTTGTTAACCCCCTTCTTATGCTTGATGGTAAAAGTGTATGACTGCAAAAACTCCATCCACTTGATATGCCTCAAACTGAGCTTCTCTTGAGTGTTGATGTAACTTAAGGCCTGATTGTCGGTGTATACCACAAATTTTTTTGGCAATAGTTAGTGCTTCCACTTCTTAAGATCTTGCACTAAAGCATACAACTCATAGGATGAGTACCTAGACTTTGCTTCATTCAACCTTTCACTAAAGAATGTCACTAGCCTACCTTCTTGGCTTAGGACAGCTCCTACTACTATGTTACTTGCATCACATTCTACTATGAATGGTTTGTCAAAACTTGGTAAAACTAAGATAGGTTGGGTAGCTATCTCCCTCTTCAACCTTTCAAATCCTTCATTGGCTTCTTTGGTCCACACAAACTTTTTTTTCAGTCCTCCTTTGATGGTGTCAAGAATTGGTGCACAAATTTCACTAAAACTTCTCACAAATTTCCTATAGAACTGAGCTAATCCATGGAAACTCCTAACTTCTGTCCCTATCTTTGGAGTAGGCCAGCTGAGAATGGCTTCAACCTTGATTTTTTCCATCTTCAAGTTCCCTTGGGATACTACAAATCCTAGATAGACTAATTCTTGCTTCATGAACTCACTCTTCTCAAGGTTTATGGTGAGCTTCTCCTCTTGAAGTTTTCTCAACACAAGTTCTAGGTGCTTCATATGTTCTTCTTTTTTTTTGCTAAAGATGAGGATATCATCTAGGTAGAAAACCACAAAGACTCCTATGTAGTCCTTCAAGACCTCATTCATCACCCTCATAAAAGTGCTAGGTGCATTTGTAAGACCGAATGGCATCACTAGCCATTCATACAACCCTTCTATGGTTTTAAATGTTGACTTCCATTCATCTCCTTCTTTCATCCTAATCTGATAATAGCCACTTTTCAAATCAATTTTGGAATAGAACTTAGCACCCCCTAAACAGTCCATTAGATCTTCTATCCTAGGAATAGGAAACCTATATAGAATGGTTATCCTATTTATGGCCCTAGAATCAATACACATCCTCCACTTGTCTCCCTTCTTAGGTGCCAACACGACTGGAACAACACATGGACTTATGCTCTTTCTGATCAGCCCTTGGTCCAAAAGTTCTTGAACTTGCCTTGTTATCTCCTTATTCTGCTCCGGTTTCATCTTGTATGCAGCCTTGTTAGGTAGTGTTGCTCCTGGTATAAAGTCTATTTGATGACTGATTGCTCTCTTGGGTGGTAGTGTATCTAGTGTACCTTCACAAATGATGTCCCTAAACTAATCCAATAGTCGCTTCACTTCTACTGTCATAGGTAGCTGATTAGATAACTCCTCTTCCTTTGGCTTCAACATGATTGCATATACCTCTCCTTCTTCCTCCTTTATGTCGTTTAGGAATCCCTTTCCACTCATCAAAAGTGCACTAGTTTTTGCCTTTTCCACTGTGTTTTCTTCTATCAAAGACTGAATTTTATAAGTCACTCCATCCTTCTTGAATGAGTACTTATTCTCCTTGCCATGGTGTACTGCCTCCCTATCATATTGCCATGGTCTGCCAAGCAAAAAATGGCATGCATCCATTGGTAACACATCACATAGTATCTTGTCTTGATACTTTCCTATAGAAAACTCAACCCAAACTTGTTCATTGACCAATATATTATGCCCTTTGTTCAACCAAGTAACCTTGTAAGGACACACATGGGGTATCTTGATGAGTTTCAACTTTTGTACTGCCTCCTCTGAGATGACATTATCAGTTGATCCTGAGTCTATGATGACCTTGCAAACCTTACCTTGTATCTTGCACTTGACTCTAAAAAGAGCTCTCCTTTATTTGTGTTCATCCTCAGTAGGTGCTTTCATCAAAATCCTTCTTAACATGAGTTGTTCTCCTTTCTCTGAATCCAAACTTACTTATGAGTTTTTAGAGCAGTCCTCTTCTTGGACATATGTAATCTTCCTCTCACCTTGTGAAGATGTTGGCTTGTCTGGACACCTATAAGCCGGATGACCCAACTGTCCACAATTGTAGCATTTCATGGAAGAAAAGTGTGAACTTCTCCCAAAGCTTCATGATCTGCCTCTTCCACCATTGTTAGAGCTTCTACCTCTGTATCCCCCTCTATTATTTGCCTCATGGGATTTTTCTCCAACCTTGGAATCCCCTTGACCTTTGTTCTCATGGCTTCTTCCACCAAAACCTCCTCTATGTCCACCTCTAGAGTCTCTACCTCTTCCTTTACCTCTAGTATTGGAATCTTGTTTATTTTTTAGTTTCTCTTCCACCTTAATAGCCATTTGAAAGCAGCTATGGAGGGTACTAAGTGTGAAAAGACTCAACTCCTCTTGTATGTTCCATCTAAGATCATATAGATACCTAGCAACCTTGATGCTTTCAACTTCTTGCACTCTAGATCTAAGGCTTAGTTTTTGGAACTCCTCTATATATGCAGCTACATCTAGGTCTCTTTGTCTGAGATTTTGTCTCTTCTTGTGCAATTGAATATCATAGTCTTTAGGTAGATAGCTCTCCTTCACTTTAACCACCATAGTTTTCTAACTTCCTATGGGTTTCTTGCCTTCCTTCTCTCTTTCTTCTTGTAGAAACTTCCACCAAGTTAGTGCTTGTCCTCTTAGCCTTGATTTGGCTATCTTCACCTTTTGTGCCTCTGTAATCCCATCACATTCAAAGTGATTCTCCATTCCCTCAATCCATTCCATAACCAACTCTACATCCATTCTTCCTGTGAACACAGGGATACCTTCAAGTGCCTTGCCACTCAAAGCCTTCAATTCTTTGAGGAAGGGTTCCTCTACTAATGGAGGGTCAGGTTCTGGTTCTATTTCTTCCTCTATTTGATTCTTACCCTTATATTTATCCTCTCCTAACTGTACCTTCATCTTGCTTGCAGTCTCTGCCACCTCTTCTAGTTTGTGCTTCATCTCTTCCATAGCCTGTTCAAGACACTTATTCTTTTCTTGTTGCTCTATCAAGTCTCTAGCTAGTTCTGCATTGGTCACCATGGTGTTCTCTCTTATGGATTCACTTCTTTCTGACATTCACTTCTCAATTCCCAAGCCTTGTATGGCTCTGATACCAATTTGATGGGGAGACTTACCTTTCAACAGAACTCTTGCTCTTCCCAAGACCTATTCTCTAGTATTCCTAGGGTATTCCTCTCTACCCTATTCAGGGATCTCTCCTAAACCCCTCTCACCTCATAAGACTCTCCACCAATTTCAAATTCTTCTCCATTACTCTCAATTCACCACTAGGCTTCCCTGGGCTCCAAACTGACCCAAAGTGTCCTAACCACTCCAAGGGCTAGGAAAGGCTATTCCACTATCTCTTTGTTGATTTGAAACCTCTCTGATCCATCTCATTGGATTATTTCACCATTCTCCCATCGCTTTCTTGAAAAACTCCATTTTAGGCCTTGTAGCCTTTTGCCCCAACTAGGCCTCCTAGAACCCGTTTTCTTGGATTTTCTCAAAAACGGTCTTAACAACCCCCAAATTTTTTTTGATATTCTTTCTAGTGGTACCCTAGGCTTCAATATTTACTAGGTGTAAGGTCTCCCAAGTGGTCGTTCATATGACTTTCCTCATACCTCCCTAATTTCAAGGGTTTCAAGGGTTTTAGCTCCTTTTTCCAACTTTGAGGGCTTCAATGCCCTCCTCAACTCTCCTCCTTGCACACACATGTCTGGAATACATGTTCCCACACTCCCATGCTCTTGATTGGCACAAAACAATCCATTTAGCAGCTTTCTTTACTGGTGTCCTCTCCAAGCCACTAGCTAGAATGCACTTGCACTTGCCTAGTGCTTGATAGTTTCTTCACTTCCCCTACAAAAAAAGACTCCTAAACCTGTATGTACATTATTTACACAGTCCCCATCTTGATTCCAAGTGGCCATGAGAGGAAAGCCAGGGGAATTCAAGTGGGACTCATTATTCACAAAACTGGCCCAAACCGGCAATGAGTCCAAAAACCCAAAAACTTGCAAAACCTTAACTAGTTGGTCTAAATGACTAATCTAATGCTAGGTACAGTAAGTAAATGATAAAAATGAAACACTCAAAGCATCAGATTAGTCCTTTCAATCCATTCTTGACTGGATGAAGGCTCAAACACAAAAATGCACTCAAAAGTTGTTAAATTCCAATCACACAAAAATGCTCTCCAAGTCTCAATTCATGAAAATGAACTTCCAACCCAGGTATTAGGGTTTGGATGACCTTATATACCTTTCTCCCACGTGCTAGGACCCTTGGGTAGGACTTAGAACAACATTAATGCTATTTTTCAACTTTTAGGCCAATTTTCCAAGGCAACATTGCCAAAATGCTCAAATTGCCAAGATTTGTCTAGGAACTCATAAAGTTCAAGACTCTAAGCCAAACCTACCCTAACACACTCTCAAAAACAACCTAGGGACTTTATATCATAGTCCTTATTCCCTTGGCGGTTGGCTAGAACCACCTACAAGCCAAAAATCACTAAGATCTTCCAAAAGACCTTAAGGTGCTCCTGCACCAAAAACCTTTTGTTTGAATCATTCCTGCCCTCAACTAAACTACCCAATCCAAAACTCATCCCAAAATGCTTTTCAGCCATTTCTAATTTATATACTTTTAATATTATAATAATAACAATTATATATTATAATAATAATACATAATTAACAATAATTATCTATTATTATAATAATATATTGTAATAATAAGTATATTATATATTATAATATAAAAAGAATATAATTTAGATTTATATTAATATTATATATTATAAAATACAACTATTAAAAAATGGGAAAACAAAAAAAAAAATAGTAAAATGGATTCATGTCAGAGGGTTCGACCGAACCCCCTTGAATTTCATTTTTTTATTATATTTCAAAGTGGTTTGGTCGAACCTATGTTCGATCGAACAGTGATTCTACCGAACCACCCTTTTTTCACCTTCACCCTCCCAGGCACTAAAATTGTCCATAATTTTTCACTTCGAAGCTCAATTTGAGAATGAAAATGGAGGAGAATTCACAAACCCAACTGATATCAGGTAGCCATCAAAATGAGCTATCCAACGAATATAATTTTAATATTTTTTGGTTTTATTATCTATTTGTTTTCTAAGTTTTATTAAATATAGGTTTTTCACCGAAAATGAAGCTCTATGTTTTGCACATGTGGAAAAATAGAAAATTATCAAAAAAAAATTGAAAAATATGAGTGCACTAGATATTGGATTCCTTCATCCAACAAAATAAAAAATGAATTTTGATACATACAATAAAAGTTACGCATTATACAGTCGTGCTATGTCTGAATTGTAATTGGTTTGACTTTGAAACTTGATTAAAGAAAAAATATTCAATAAAAAACTATCTAACCAAGTGGAAGCACTAGATATCGAAGTTACAAATCTAAATTCGAAATAATTAGAATTTTATCCTTCAAGGAAAAAAAGTTATGCATTATACGATGTGTGTCACTTTTTTAAAATGTTGTTTTCAGAAAAAAACCAGTTTTTGTGGGAGATGGAAAAAGAAGTGCAATCTGTTTCCATAAATTTTGGAAAAAAAAAATTAGAATCTATAGACAAAATGTGGAGAGACTCTAGTTTGCATCATCTTCAAATTCCTCACGGTTTATCCGCTATAGGTGCCCGAATGTGAAGATTTAATTAAAAATAATAATTCCAGTGTCCAGTTTGGCCGAAAGTTGTAAACCACTATTACATGGGATCACCTAATACTATCATCCTGTGCAACCAGCCACAATGCCACAAACATACAACTCACTAACCAACCTTATGGAACACCTGAATACCAAACACTTTAGGGGAAGGTAGATGCAAGCAATATAAGCATGTTCCCAAATCCACAAGATGAGAAACCTCAATAAGAAGAAATGTGAAGCAATTCCATTTCTCCCAGACAACCTTCTTCACAAGCAACACACTATCAGACACATCTTCCACTGCTGCACGATCCATAATTTGAAACTCTAGATATAACACCTCTAAACACCTCTAATCATCTCATCCAACCTGAATACAAGAACATCTTCAACCATGAAGAAATGTGAAGCACAATGCAAAATAAAACTCTATCACCTTGTACACTTTCTATTCAAATTTGCTCAAAATCACTTGGAAACCAAGTGAACTAGCTGCATCAACAACACTTTCTCAACACCACAACTATGTTCCCAACATGACCACACTAGAGGTTAACATAGGTTGAAATCAATGACAACACTAATGGCACCATAGTGCAATAATCTCCAACACCATTGTCTTGGTAGGCTTTTCCGAATCTAAAAGTTTGAGTCTAGAGCTCTTTGTTTGCTCTTCGATCTTTGCTCCGCAAAATTTCATTTTTAGATCTAGACTTGTAATAAAAATCTACAAAGGAGATGGTAGATGGTGGCTATATAGGAGCTTGCCTCAATCAAGCCCGTGTCTTGGTATTTATACCTCCATAATAGCCAAAAATATGATAAAAATAATGTGTGTGCCCTAACCTTAAGTGTACCCAAGGTTGTTATGAGCTAAAATGCAAAGAAACCCTACTCAAGTGTATTAGAGGAATCCTATATGAAAATGACAAGATCTAACTAAGAGAGAAGTAAAAAAACTCTTAGAAAATCTGAAACACAATGATACCTTGCTTGAGGCTACAAATAAGATGAAGTTTGAAGATGAGAACACTAGGAAACAAGTCATTAGGTTGAAGGGAATGGCCAAATGCATCTCCCAAACCTAGAATCCATCACATTCCTCTATTGGCATCAACCTTCAATCACGGCATAAGGCTTGAATAAATCTACAAATAAGCTTGAAGACCTGCAAATATGGATGTACTTGATAGAATATAATGATCTCTTGCTTCTCCTTGTTGCTTTCTTCTTTTGTTCTTTTTTTCTAGTTTCAAATGGTGAAAAGACTAGGTATTTATAAGCATTTCTCCAATTTCCCAAAAATTAGATCCCGATGGCTAACTTCAAATATTTGAATTTTAAATTATGAAATGTTGACACCGACATATTTGAATTTGAATCCAAAATAGGGATACATAGGTGCCCTAGGTGCTAGTGTCCCAACACTATTTTTCAAAAAAATTAAAAGTTGAGGACAAAACATTAAATGAGAGTATTTTTTTATTGATGAAGGGAACTCCCCTTACTCACGGCAACGACAAAGAAACACAACCAAATGTAGGAAGTAACTTAGAGATTTTATTATTGAGGAAAAGAAGATTATAAAATTACAACACCGCATGGGTTGTTTGATTACAAAAGCATCAATCACTTAGGCAGATCAAAGCCTTCGAATTCTGCTCATCGATCTCCTAACTCACACCTACTATAGGTTATTCTGCCACCTCCATGTTTTCCTTCTACCTCTATATATCTATTTTCCTTCTTCATGTCGGCCTAGCTCATAAGTATTCTCTTTGTCGTAGTACCGCCTCGTCGTCCAGTAAACATCTAAATCTCCCAGGTAGTTAAATGGTTATCAGTCACTTTGTTTCTATTCGTCTGTGCTAGGTAATCGTCTTCGAATCTATGCTTCTTCATTAGGCTAACACCAATCGCAAACCAAAATAGTGTTGATTCATAACAACGATGTGAAATCAACAAATAAATTTTTTCCACATGTCACCACCTGATTTATCGTCATTTGTTCAGCATATGTCATTGCCACTCTCTTTTACCACTGTACAGTAGGTTATAGCACCATCGCAATCCTTCCAAATCACCATTGTGGTGTTCACGGTTACCGTCATATCACAGGCCCTCTTCATAGACTATCATGGGCTTGCAGGGTCTGTACCGCCATACCGCTGACTTCGTCACCGAACCAACGCAGGGTTGCGGTTTCCAACCCACCATACCGCAATCTCCTTCAAAGTCTATTGTGGGGTTGTGGGCTATCAAAGGGACTCCCAAATGACTCCATCCAAAACATGTTAGTCTCCCCAATAACAGAATATCGAAGGGATGTGTGTTCTTATCAAGTCGATAAACCAGTTTACTGAACTTAGAATGTCGAATGAAGTCATTCATTATTCCTTCATACTGCATACTCCTATCGCCCAAACTCTTGCAAACCTCCATACTTAGCTAACTAAAGTCGATTCAGCCCTTATTTGAAAAGAAACTACTCAGATTGATGCAAGATCACTCTCACACCCTGGATGCTCCTGCATCATTTATGCTTGCAAATTGTCAGAAAATGTTAAATATAGACCATAGAATGCATAATTTTAGAAATTAGGGCCTAGTTAAAGGGTGTTTGAAATGCATTAATGCAAGGGTCACTAAAGTAGGTCCAAACTCAGTGTGAAATTTTACTATCATTTAAAAGGGAGTACAATTTATGACGCTATAGTTGATAAATGTGAAGAAAATAGGATGTACATTTAAACATTTATTCCACCATTCAATCCATCCAGTCTAATGATAGGGACATGGCTCCAAATTTCAAATACTTTGGGTGTGGTTTAGTGTTGTCTAATGAGTAAATAAGAAAGTGTTAAGAAAGAATTATATTTTCTTGGTTTTGAACTTATCAAATTACCATTCAATGCACAATCTTGTTAGAAAGCAATCAAAAAGTACAATTTCCATTAAAGACTCGATTGACAAGAACAAACAATAAGTAAAAAAGAAAAAAAAATGACCTTATTGATAATAATAATGGCAATCAAAATTGAAATAAAAAAGCTCGAGTATTACACATATAATACCAAACTTCTCTTTTACCTACTATCTAATACATAACAATTCCACCGTAATAAAGTCTCCCTTAACACAATCGAAGTTGCAGTAGATACCAAGTCAACAATCCAACACCAAAGATTTCATCGTTCCTAACCTAGTAACATACTACGTCATACACCATTTTCACACTAACAAGGCATTCATTTCAATTTATATTTGTTTCCCCTGTCAAGACTTCGGTAAGCTTCAAAAGAGCAGGTATGTGGAGGTCCATATTTTCAGAAATTCCCAAATGTCAACAACAAACTCTGGCGATCTCTTACAACGAGCGCACACAGACAGTATGCAAGATTGACGGACCCGCGCGGGGGGGAAAAGTAGAACAAAATTCAGCCTTAGTGAACTTAGTGGAGCAGCACCCTGCCTCCTTTTGACCCACCTGCATCATTACCATTACCACACTGTTGAGAACTGCTTCCTTGTACAAATTTCTCCACCTGTTTATCACCTGCTCTTTCCTAATCCAACACTAAGGAAGCACAAACGTCATTTCTCCATTCTGGCGATCCACATTATATGGAAGATAGCTTTCTCAACATTCTTGTATGTACTCATAACTGAAACCAAAGAAATCGTTTCGTCTGGTAAATGCCATTTAATATTGGACTTTACTAAAGCTTATGATTTCTAGAGAAAACACAAGAATCCATGGCAAGAACAGCTTCAGCGGCAACCTTTAAGATGCTTGTTATTCTGATCGGTGTTCTGGGATTGGGTTTGAGTGCCAACAGTGAAGCAATTACTAGACATTATAAATTCAATGTTGGTTATCAACTTATCTCTAATCTCATCTACCATTCTTGGGTTCTTGGTTTTATGGTGGATAAATGAGATTTCTTCACTTTATCCATTTATAGAAACTCTAATTTGTTTGGTGTTGCAGGTTGTTTACAAGTCAGTTGCCCGTCTGTGTGTCTCAAAAGAGATTGTTACTGTAAATGGGCACTACCCGGGGCCTACGATCCGTGCAAGGGAAGGAGACACATTGTTTATCAAAGTAACCAACCATGTTGAACAAAACGTTACAATTCACTGGTAAACTTGATCTGTTTTTCTTGGTTTTTGTGGTTCAATCAGTGAATTTGTACTAAAACATAACAACTATGATAAATGTTGCAGGCATGGATTGAGACAACTACGAACAGGGTGGAGTGATGGACCAGCTTATATAACACAGTGCCCTATTCAGCCTGGGAAGACATATACTTACAGGTTTACCATCACAGGGCAAGAGGGAACCTTGTGGTGGCATGCTCATATTTCATGGTTGAGAGCAACTTTGCATGGTGCTATTATTATTTACCCAAGAAGAGACCTTCCTTATCCTTTTCCTCATCCAGATGCCGAGGTTCCTATAATTTTAGGTTGGATTCTGTTCATTATTGCTCTGGTCTTGTATATTGATGCCCCAAAAATGCGGAAATTGTATGCAATTAAAAATGTTGATTTTATTTTTATTCTCTGTTCAGGAGAATGGTGGAATGCAGACGTAGAGCAGTTAGTTGCTGAAGCAAATATTACAGGAAGAGCGCCAGATATCTCAGATGCCTTCACAATTAATGGGCTTCCGGGAGCTTTGTACAACTGCTCACAAGAAGGTACAGCCTCTTCAATCTGGACTTAATGTAACTGAATAAAAAATGTGTTCTGATGTGTGGGTGTGTGTGTGTGAAGGTCTAGTACTGGGTGTTAACATATTATATTGGTGTTTGCCTGGTTGCAGATTCTATATTTAGATTGCCAGTAACTACAGGCAAAACTTATCTCCTTAGGATAGCCAATGCTGCATTGAATAATGAACTCTTCTTCTCTGTAGCCAACCATATTCTTACAGTTGTAGCAATTGATGCTACATATACTAAGCCATACAAAACAGACATCCTCATGTTAGCCCCTGGACAGACAACTGATGTGTTATTGACAGCAGACCAGCCATGGGGTGCATATTACATGGCGACTCAGGCATACTTCTCAGCAGCAGGAGTGCCCTTCGATAACACCACAGCCACAGCCATATTGGAATACCAGAACAGTCCATTAACATATACAGATGAACCTATTATGCCATACCTTCCTGCTTTCAATGACTCTCAGACTGCAAATGACTTCTCTGCAAATCTCAGAAGCTTAGAGAATGCCAAAGTTCCACTAGATGTAGACAGAGATCTCTTCCTCACTGTGGGACTGGCTCTGAAGCACTGCCCACCTGAAAAGCCCTGCAATGGCTTCCAAGGGCAAAGGCTCAAAGCTACATTCAATAACATATCTTTTGTGAGGCCACAGACTGCTCTTCTTGAGGCCTATTACTATGGGAACAATGGAGTATATACTCCTGATTTTCCAGATAAACCAGCTTTGGAGTTTGATTACACAGGCCAGGGACTGCCAATGAGTTTTTGGCAGGCACAACAGGGAACAAAAATCAGTGTTCTTCCTTTTAACTCCAGTGTACAAATAGTACTGCAGAACACCAACATTATTGGCACTGAGAACCACCCGATTCATCTTCATGGGTACAACTTTTACATTGTTGGGTGGGGGATTGGCAACTATGATTCCATAGAGGACTCGGCCAAATTTAATCTGGTGGATCCTCCAGAGCGTAACACAATAGCTGTTCCTGCAGGAGGGTGGGCTGCCATCAGATTCAAAGCTGACAATCCTGGTAAATATAAACCAAGCACATTCCATAACATTTTTTTCCCTGATTTTTCTGTCCTGATCTACCATTAAGATGAAAATTGCTGGGATTAAAAAAAGGCTCACATTATTTTCTTTGTTAAATTTATGACTACTTGCCGAGATTTAACTTGTCTTTCTCTGAAACATTTCAGGTGTGTGGTTCATGCACTGTCATCTAGAAGTTCATACATCTTGGGGTTTGGCAACAGCTTTGATAGTGGAAAATGGGTTTGGACCATTGGAAAGCCTTGAACCACCTCCTCATGATTTGCCACAGTGCTGATGAAATGTTGGGCAATTGATCTGCCGCATAAAGTACAGAAATTAGTTCCTTGGCAGCTCTAAAATCCTAATAATATTTCGGAATTACATCTTGGATGTCATGGTTAGCAGTAACCATATATATGCCTTGCACAAATTATAATGCCCATTCACAAATTTGTGATAAAATAAATGACAAATTTATTATTATAATTGGAAGTGAGGCAAATGAGATTAAAAAAGTGTGAAATTAAGATTTAATATTAGATTTACACAATATTTTTATATTTTATTATAAAATTAAAAAATTACACATCGGAATAAGTGTTATATCTCTTCTCTTGTTAATTCTGAGGGTCTTTTGATTTCTTCGCCGCAGGGTTTGTCTAGAGAGGCTCGTCAATTTTACTTTGCTCTGTTTACTGAGGATTCACCTCCAACTGAGGCTGATGAGAACATGGTCCTTGCTTGCATTCCTTCTTTGATCTCTAATGCTTTGAATGATTATCTTACTCGTCTGATTGCTCTGTCTAAAGTAGAGGAGGTTGTGTTTGGGATGAATAAGGGGAAAGCTCCAGGCCCTAATGGTTTCCCAGTTGAATTTTTCTAGGAGTTTTGGGATATTGTGAATCTGGATTTGTTGGAAGGTATTTGGGAGTCTCTTCATAGTAAACAAATGATTTGATCCTTGAATGCTACTTTTCTAGTTCTCATTCCTAAAAAGGAAGGTGCTGATAGGCTTGAATTCTTTAGACCTATTGTGTTATGTAATGTGGTGTATAAGATTATTACGAAATTGATTGTTGAGAGGCTTAAACCCTGTCTTCCTATTGTCATTTCTGAGGAGCAAGAAGGCTTTGTGGCGGGTCGTCAAACTCTGGATGGGGTGGTGGTTGCCTCTAAGGTCATTCATTCTATGGCATCATCTAATAATAGGTCTATGTTCATCAAGTTGGATATGGCCAAAGCTTACAATAGAGTTAAGTGGAGTTTTCTCCAAAAGATTCTATTGGCCTTTGGTTTTTCTTTTGATTGGGTGAGTTGGACTATCAGTTGTATGAATTCTTCCTCATTTTCGGTTATTGTGAATGATGAACCTTCAGAGCTTTTTGGTGCTTCCAGGGGCCTTCGTCAGGGGGGTCCGCTTTCTCCTTATCTATTTATTATAATGGTAGAGGGGCTGGGCCGGTTTCTTAAATTTTGGGTTTCTCAAGGCTTGATTCATGGTTGGTAGTGGGGTTTGGGTTTGCCAACGCTTTCTCATCTCCAGGTTGTGGATGACACCTCTCTTATGGGGTTGGCTCATATTCGAGAGGCTAAATCCTTTAGGAAAGCTTTGGATATCTACCTTGTTGCTTCGGGTCAGAAAGTCAATGAGCAGAAGTCCTCTATTTTCTTCTTTAATACCCCTCAAGCTATCTAATGGCGGATTGCAACTATTTTGCGGTTTCAAATAGGGTCTCTTCCCTTTGTCTATTTGGGTATTCCTCTTGTTGTTGGTCGCCAGCCCAAGTCCTCATGGCAAATTTTGTTGGATAAGCTGTGGCGGAAGGTCACACATTGGACTCATCAATGGTTGTCTACTGTGGCTAGAGTGACTCTTCTCAAGTCTATTATCCAGGCCCTTCCTATCTACAGATGCTTTGTTCAAGTGACCCCTATGTATTCCTTCGAGAATTTGATGCTCTCTCACGTCAATTTTTTTGGAGTGGTAGCTTGTTGTCTACTAAGTGGAGTCTTGTTAAGTGGGAATCTATGTGTAGGCCAAAGCAGGAGGGTGATCTTGGTTTACGCTCTACTATTTTGAACAGGAAAGTTCTTGCTGCTAATCTTTACTGGCGTTGGTGTACCAATCAACATCAATTATGGGCCCATATTCTCAACCATAAGTATCTTAGGGGTGTTGTGTCTTTTGAGGTTCCTCGTTGTCCTCCGGAGGGGAGTGGTTTTATGATTTGGCATACTTTGAAAGTGGGGGCTCGTTTGATTAAGCGTGCACTTTTTTAGATCTGTCATTCGGGCTCACAAGCTCTATTTTGGTTAGATTCTTGGGATGGTCAGCCACCTATTCTCTCTACTTTTCCTCACCTCCAGTCCCTTTGTGATGTTTTTACTACGGATGGCTAGGATACCGTTGAGCATTATAAGGTTGCACAGCATTGTGGATCGGTTGGACGCATCCTTCTAAGTGGCCACCTGGGGGGTTTGAGGGGGATAGGTGTGAGTTGGTTCAGCTTTTGGCTTGTCATGATTGTAATTCTTTGAGGGGGCCTGATGTCTTGGCGTGGGATGGTACTGATTTGTCTGGGAAGTACTATGTGTTTGTTGGTTATGAGCAACTTCGTAGGCAGTTGTTTGGGGATATTGAGGTCCCGTGGTGGAAGCATGTTTGGCATAAGTTGTCATGACCCAAGTGTAATTTTTTCATGTGGTTAGTGGTTCAAAACTGGTGTCTTACCTTGGGATAATTTGTGTAAGCGTGGGTTCCAAGGCCCTTCAATGTGTGTTTTGCATCGTAACTGTGAGGAGAGTGTCTCTCATCTTTTCTTCCAATGTTCCTATGCTAGGGAGATTTGGCATTTTTGGTAGAGGGTGTGGAACATGACATGTTCACATGTTTCCTCATGGGCTGAGTTTGTGGATCGATGGGGCAAGGCCCCTGTTTCTACTTCCTTTCTTCAAGCTACTTGGGCTCTTGGCCCATCCTTTATTATTTGGAACCTTTGGTTGGAGAGAAATTGTCGAATTTTTCAGGATGTGATGTTGGTGGCCCCTCGCTTGTGGTGGAAAATTTACATTCTTTGGGTGAAACTATTGCGGCTAAGTGTGATCTGTTGGAATCAGTGGCTCCTTGTGATGTTGGTTGTTGTAATCATCTTCATCTTCCTCCTCAGCAATGGCAGCTCATGCGCAACAAATGTAGACATCCTACTATGAAGGTAAATAGGGAGGGGCGATGGTCTCCTCGACCTTAGGGAGTCTTAAAAATCAACACGAATGGCTCTTCTCGAGGAAACCTTGATCATGCTAGAATTGGTGGTGTTGGTCGGGATAGCTTTGGAGATGTCCAGTTTATTTTCTTTGTTTATAAGGGTCTTCATACTAATAATTTAATGGAGGCTCAAGCTATTGGTTGTGGAGCGTGGAAGTCAATTGGGGTGGTGAAGGATCATATGTGAGTCTGATTCCCAAGTAGTGGTGAACTTGTTGAATAGGCGGCATTTAGATGATGTTAGCTAGCATTTGGCTTTGATTGTTGAACAGATTCTCAACCTTTGTGCTTCTTTGGATTTTGTTACTTTCATTCATATTCTTAGAGAATGGAATGGTGTTGCTGATGTTTTGGCTAAATGGGCTTCTGATCATATTCATGATTGGAATTTGATGGATCGGGGTCAATTACCTTTGAATCTATCTCAATAGTTGAACCACTTGGTGGAGCTTGATAGGGTTGTGTAATGCCCTTGCTTTGTACTTCTCTATGTTTTAATAAATTTTTACCCCTCCTTTATGTTAAAGAGGAATAATGGTCTTATAAATTTGGTTTTAGTTAAGTTATTTAAGTGTGACATTAGCATTTATTTTTCTAATATTGATTTAAATTCTTACTATCAACTTTCTAACAAACTCTCAGTTGCATGTTTATTCATTTGTATATTAATTCTAATATTTCTTCTTAATGAATAAATGAATTCTCTATGATACTTAGCATATTCCTATATACTACAAACTTAATTGATAAAGAAAAAGCATAGAATGAAAATTTAATTGTAAGCATCTTCTTTTTTTAAAAATTTCCTCCTTTGTCATTCTAAAATCTTGCAAGCATCAAATTCCATCAAGTTTTTTCTCTTCACCCTCCTAAAAGTATAATTAACAAATTTTGACTTTGCTGAGTTTTTTAGTTCCCGAATTGCACCTTTCCAAGCTCCCAACTTCTAAATGTAGAGAATTATTAAACAACAATCTATAAGCTAAACGTCAAGTTCTCCCTCTAACCTTGAAGATTCATCCTCTTCATGATAATAGATATTGTATGTAATCAAACTATTAAAGTGTCTTGTGGATAACTAAAAACAATGACAAAAAGCAATAGACAAGCCTTCAAGACATCACTAGTAAGAAGCTTCAAGACATACAACTATATATCAACCATGCTCTATGAACAAAATGGATAATAAATACCATGAAATATCATTCAAGAAAATTTCTAACTACGAATAAAAGATGGACATCCTTAAAACTGAAAAAGCTTCGACCCACCAAATACAATATGTTCATTGATTCAATGCATAAAACAAGGAGAGCATCCTACAAATTACAAATAAGAGTTTTTTATGACCACACATTTAAACCTTTGCAATATACTCAATAGTAACATATCCCAAAAAAATAGCAAGCTTGAGGCCTATTTATATTTATATTTTTCATGAAAAGAACTTAGAAATATATTTTCAAATGAATAAAGAAATTATTTTATCTTCAACCAAAACTAATAACAACTAAGAACATAAAAGATAAATACATATCCAAAAAAAGGGTTAACTTAAGGTCTATTTATATTCATATTTTTCATTAAAGCAACTTAAAAATATAGTTTTGAATAAATAAAGAAACTATTTTATTTTCAACCAAAACTAAAAATAGCTAAGACTATAAAAGTTAAAAAAATTCAAAAGTTTCGAGCTCACGAAAACTTTATAAATGAATCTTTAATATTTTTTATACTACTCTAATCTAAACCTACTCCTATCTATTTTATGGAGGACTACATCTCATAAGGTCTCTATTTCCTAGGCACTTTTGTGAGGGAGTCACAACTAACCCCACTTTGATATCATGATTTAAAAAACTAAGAAATAGATAGAGATTCAATGCAATATTTACAAACAATACTTCTATATTTTTATTCAACTAGCAAACATTGCATATATAACCTCTAAGAAGATTGACAAACTTCTACAAATCTAGCTCTAATTAAACAAGCTAACTATCAAATCGAAACTATCATTGACTAAAATTTCTACTACCACTTTCCAACAAACTGTTAATTATGTATTTATTCATTATTCAATTTCTAAAACATTAGAATTAAATTAAAAACATAATTTTAAGTGATAATGATCATGGACCATTATATGAGCTCCCACATTATTAAAATTTCAAGCAAAATTTTTGATACTATAGTTATAACAAAGGAAAAACATATGCAATTACAATCATTTTCTTACGGCAATATCCCACAAAGGGGATTGCATTTCCTATTTTTCTGGCATGGGCGATCTTATCCATTTTAACACTTAAATTATTAAAATATGATATTTTGACTTAAATTATAATACATCTATTTTGTTGGTTACTTGGAGGCTACAAAGATATTTTAAGTTTTTTTTTGTTATTTGGAAATTTTTAATTGGTATGAAATTTTATTATATATGTAGTATGTATATATGTATATATATATATAGATGTATATATACATATATACATACATATATATTATCTATATACATCCATACATTATCTATATATACATATATGTATACATATATGTATACATATATATATATGTATATGCATATATATATATGTGAAATATAAAAAGAAGTGAAATCTTAGAGATTCCACTTTAGGGTTTGGGCACCTTTTCTTAACATTTCATTTGAGATTTGAGCTAGCGGGGTTTTGATGAATTCAGACAAGGTATAAGACTGACTTACAACTTGAAAGGTCAATCAACTTGCCCTTGACCAGACTTGGAATGGATTTGGTAATGAAATACAATGAAATGACTAAGCTAATAATGCAAATTACTATTCTAATACAAAATAGCATCTATCTGAAAATTCACAGAAAAATTCAAACTTCAGATTTGGACTGAGCAAAGTACTATGCACTTGTGGTTCGAATATGAGCTTGATTTTGGAGGACTAAGTCACCCAAGGTGCCACTGTCCTTGTTGACAAAATTTAGATCTATTTTCATAATCATTTGGAGCCAAAACAAAGCTTTCTTTCCCCAGTTGTTGCATTGTCGGATCTTCGATGGTTTTTGAGATAACTAAGTTTTCGTATGTTGTCAAGGTGTAGGATTTGAATGCAATAATGGATAATTGACCTTCAAACATCTCCCAATCTTTTTCAAATCTGAAACCTGCACATTTAAAAAGAGAGGAAGGGTTGTGCCATTTAGGGGTTTTCCTCAGTCAAACCTCATGTTAATGTTTCCACTTTCACAATGGAAATGTCAATGATAAAAGGCCTATCCTTTTGAGGGATAAGGATAAATGGTAAAATTAATGATGAATCAACAATAGTTTGCAACTCACCACTCATCAATGGCTTCCTTCAAGGACTGAAGTCATACAAATCTCCTCAAAGCTTGGATCTTGTTTGCTTGAATTGTTTGGAGACCTACAAGGGTTAGTCTTCACAAACAATATGATAACATAAACATGAACAAACTCACACACACTTTGACATGATGCTTGGATCTTGAATTATTGCAATAAATCTCTGAAATGCTACTCTTGACTTGCTTGATATTTGTTTGATCATAATTTCTCCAATAATTTCTACTTAGATTTCAAATGATGCAAGAACTAGGTATTTATATGTAATTATCTAATTTCCCAAAAATTAAATCCTGATAGCCAACTTTGGACATTTAAAATTCAAATAATAAAATTTTGACACCGACATATTCAATTTTGGAGGAAAAATAGAGGGACTAAGGGTGACTTAGTCATAGCCCTATTTTACAAAGTATAAAGTGTTGGGAGAAAAGTATTAAATGAAATGCCACCTCTAACATATGTAAATTTTGGGCCAAATTAAGAAGACAAGGGAGCCAAGGCCACCCTTTTCCAAAACCACTTTTTCAAGATCTGAAAATCCAAGGGAAAAATATTGAATGAATGCTTAGGTTTTTTGCTTGCAATTTGTCGATAAATATTAAAATGGGCCACAAAATGTATAATTTTAGAAATTAGGTGTTCAATTAGGTCCATGCACTTAGGGGGAAGCAAAACATAGTGTGAAATTTATGATACTACATTTAGCCCCCACTTTAGTGAGTATGAACTTACACTCATACTCATAGTAAAGTAGAAAATATGTCAAGAGGGGTATGATTGTCTAAATGTTGAAAATATAGGATGAAAATGAATCTAGGGGGATGCGCAAGCCCCCAAGATTCAAAATCTTATAGCAAGACAACATAAAGATAAGGGAACACACATGTATGTAATGCAACGAGACAACACAAAACATACTTGACAAAAACACAAAGCAATACACTACACTATGCACAACATAATACGAACATGTTAAGAACATAAGAAAACATTTACGAACACAAACACAAGGTTAATACTAAAAGGATTTGAGTCGATAAGGCAAAGAGACCTCAGTCTTAATTTTGTCTCAAATACCAAACATCATCCATCAAATGTGTTATCTAAACAAAATGATGATTTGATAATGATTTAAAATCACTCATGAGCCACAAAGTCTAATTTTAGGAAGTGCATAAATTTTAACGTCCAAGAGGACGAATGGAAAACTCGCCTAAGAAGGTGCATAAACGTCTAAGAAGATGACAAAAAACTCGCCTAATAAGGTGTATAAATTTCTAAGAAAATGACAAAAAACTCATTTAAGAAGGAGCATAAACGTCTAAGAAGACAAACATGATAAGGCCAAAACCTCAAGGGGTGTTATAAACAACACCACTGCAAAAGGTGTTTTACAAAATACCAAAGGGGAATTTCTTAATACATGAAGGGTCACACCTTAGGGAATATCATACATGACATCACCACCAAGAGAGGACAAGTCATGGAATAAAAATATCACACCTTAGGGAATACTAGCCATAGCATTACCACCAAGGAGAACATTGTATGCCAAGAAAAGTCACACTATTAGAGGACAACAAGCTTAATATCACCACAAAGGAGAAACTAATATAGATCGATAAGGACACACTTTTGATAGACAAGGTCACACTTCCTAGGAGATGTATGTTTTCATCAGTAAAAAGGGACCACTTCTTATGCAAACAATGAGTGGGGCACTGTATGCCCCCCTTAAAATGTCAACATACTTGTTATGTTGGTATTTTAAGGAGGAAAAGAATACACACCTTCAAAACTAGTTATCCTTGCCCCCCAAGTGTAGATTTAAGAAACACACAAGAGTCTATCATATTTTTGTCATGAAAAATATGGTTGCACCTAATATTGTACCACCATGAATGGAAATGAGTGAACACATAAAGCTACAAATGCCACACGGTTGGGAACAACACCATAGAATAAAGATCATTATTATTTAAAGTGATTAGGTACTGTAGAGAAGGGGGATTCACTACTCATGAGTCTCTTTATTCTCAAGAGATTCCCAAGGGGAAAACTGCCCTAAACTACCTCAAGGAACAATGTGAGAGTTCTAGAATCAGAAGAAGGTTACAAAGGTTTTCTGGAAAAAATGACGAGCTCTTGACCAAAGGACGATAGTGCAGTGTGCTGGCATCTTGTATGGACCAGGGAATGAAAATATCTCAGAAAACAACAAAGAGGCTACTAGTAATCTGATTACTAAGAACTTACAAAATGTAGGAAGATAACATAATGTAATAGAACTGAAATGAAATGAAGTATAAATGATAAAGTAGGAGAATAAGAGATAGAAAATGCTCACAATATACCAAGTAGTGAAGCTTCCAGCACATGAATATCTTCAATACCTACATGCGTAAGATCTAGAGAAAGTGTTGGGGTTGTATAGGGGTTTGCCTCAGTCAAACCCATATTTTGGTGTTCCCACCTCCATGGAAAGCTAAATAGATGGAGAGAAATGAAGTATGCGATGAGTGATAAAAGAAAACCCTGCTCGAGAAGGAGAGCCTGTATCACAAAATAAGGTGATAAAATCAATCCCCACTTAAGGAGGAGAACCTGTATCACGAAGTAGAGATAAGGGAGATATTGCATGCAAGGCTTAAGGAATCCAAGGAAAGAGATAAAGCTAGCTACATGATCCAAGAGTGTTACAAAGAGAGTTCTAAGAGCTTGAGAGTGTTGCAAAGAGAGTTTGAAAGGATGTAAGAATGTTGTTGTAGTGAGCTATGAAAGCTTGAGGTTGTTGTAACAAACAAGGGAGCTATGCAAGCAAGAGAAAAATGGTAGAATGTTTGAGAGGAAGCCAAGAAGGAGAAGAAGCTAGAAGGCCAAATGGATTGAAAATATGACTTTTAAAGAGGGAAAAGAAGCTTCCCAAGTGGTTACAAGGCATCCTGGGCCGTTACCACTGACAAATGGAAAACATTCTTGAAAATGATCATTTGAATGTTGAAACATCATAGGATGCTAGCGCAGTAAGCGGACGTCTGTGCAGGACGCTAGTGTCCAGACACATCATGCTACAAAATGACACGAACGAGAAAATCACAAGGTTTTGTGCAAAGATGACACGTGAAGGTAGCTACTGAAAGGGAGTCTTGAGCATCCTGAGAAGGTAAAAAGGCTTATGCAAGGGCTAAAATGAGCCTACACAAATGCTAGGGGAGTGGATACAAGAATTCATGTGAAATTGCAAGGGGTACAATTTTACGACATTACATTTTTCCCCCACTTTAGTGGGCATATGAATCTACACTAATATGCATGCTAAAGGAAATATACTAAACATAAATAACACCATGATACCAAAAGGATATTATAGAGGAAGAAGACAACTCTTTGAACCAAGGAAGCATGCCCCCAGGCTAAATACCTACAAAACAAACATATTCGACAAGAAATACCTACACAAGACAACAATGTTAGAACATAAAAAGTCATTACATCACAGGGTTAGAACATAAAATCACATACACACAGGAACCTAACTAACTAACAAGATTTGAGTCAGCAAAGTGAAAGAGACCTTGATGTAAAAGGTTGTCTCAATACTATGCGTCATCCCCAAATTAAGAAATAACACACAGAAGAATTCTTAAACGAGGAGAAGAATGTAAGGATAGATCACTTCAAGAGAAGAATGCACCCAAAATTCAAGGAAGCAACCAATATCGAAGAGAGAAAGAGCATATACTCATGATGAAGAAGATGCAAATATTCGATCCGATATACACAATTGAGAAGAAAGAAAATTTAAGAGAAAGATGGAGAAGCTAGAAAGGAATGAAAATTCCAAGAGAGATAGCTCCACAGGTCCTCAAACCCAAGGAGAGTTGAATAAATTTGTCGTATATCCATAGACTTACGGAAGGTGAACAAAAGGTTCTATAAGTACTCGCTCCTATAGAGTTGAACAAACTGCACCAAAGGCTTGCAGAACACCGGTGAACAGATCCCATAGGATGCAAGCGTTGTTTAGGCCCTCGGACCTGCAAAGAAGGAATTCCCCCAAGTACTCTCTCATGAAGGAAAACAAGTGTAAGGGGACTCTGCAAAGTTAGATTGGTCCTTATAGGTGCTCAATCATACAAAGTTGATTGAAAAGCAGCTTTACAGGCGCACCTGCAAAGCAACATGTTAATCCGAAAACTAAACATGTTAGGAAAGCTTGATGCAAAGGAGCTCTACAAGTTCTTGGTCCTGCAAAGCAACACTAGTTAGAGAATCCTATGACTATTGTAAGTTGTGTTGCAGGACAATCACAGAAAAGAAAGGTCTAGTTGGGCTGCCCCCAAGCTAGACACCAAAATATAAGATAGGTCTAGTCAGGCTACCCCCAAGCTAGATTCCAATGAGTTCATTTGAAAGAAAAGATTTCAAAGAGGGGTCCCTCAGGAACCTTTCAAAAGAAAGGGTTCCACTCAAGGGACGCTTCATTTGAAATACATAGAGAAGAGAGTGGGTCCTTAGAAGGATGCACACCTCAAAAATGAGTTATCACTGCCCCCAACATACAGGGGAGGAGAACCATGCAAGAGACTTAAAACATATAGGATAGAGGTAGACTTCGATATCACTTTTCATTTGAAGACGAGGTAGGTGCATCAACAAATAAATGAATGATGGCACCTAAATCAAGAAGTTATATTTTATCCTTCAAGGCCTTACATTCACTAGTGGAATGGCCGGGAACTCGATGGTATGCATAGAAAGAATGTTTTTCTTTATCTTTCTTATGAAATTTCTTATGTGTAGGAGGAGGAAGAGTAATTAAGTGGGCTTTAAGAAGCCTCAACAAAATACTCTCTTGCTCAGATAAAGAATGAGGAGCAAGAAGCAACCCTTTCTCTTGTGAAGAAGATTTTGACTACTTAGAAAGAAGAAGGCACAAAGATACAAGACAATGGAGGATGAATGAATCCATGAGAACAAGGTTGTGTGTAATTCATGTCATTCAACCATAGCTTCCATTTAGATTGTTCATTCGAGCAACCAAGCCCCAAATTACGCTTATGAGGTACACATTCTATAGGGACTTGAATGCCTTGTTTGTTGTGCCCACAACCTTTACGCTCATAACCATATTTAGAGTCGAGCTTAAAGCCAGGGCCATAATGTGCTTGCAAATCTTGAGAAGGAGGAGGATCTTCATAGAGAGCATTGTTCCAGGAATGGGGATCACACTCTTCTATGGGATCGCCATCATCCTTCTTGACAGGACTGTTAGCATTAGCCTCTTTAACAGAAGTGTGATCATCTTCCTCAGAAGGACGAGGACTAGAATTGAGGAGATTACAACCATTGCTCACATTATCCCATGATACATAAGAATAATCATCTTTGATAATGGGTGTGGATGATGTTATCAAAGGGTTAAGTGGATCAAATCAACTTTATATTCTCCACTGAAGGACTTCGTAAAGTCTAGAGAACCCCAATCATCACCAAGACATTCATTCTCCAATCATCATTCAAAGATTTTATAATGGGTAAAACACATTCTTCTTTGTGTTCAACATGTATGGGTTCTACTTTTGAAGTTGGAATCAAAGTGTTGAGAGAGTTGGAAGTGTAGACACCTAAATTTGGACACTTACATTTGTCCAAATTTTTCCCTTTTCATCTAAATATCCTCTTACTTGCATCAATTAAATAATTTTTCTATTATTTAATTAATACGCTTAATTCTTCTAATACCCTAAGGTATTTAGTCAATAATTAAATACCTTACCCTTTATCCCCCTTTTCCTCAAAGAATTAAATAAATAATTCATTTATTTAATCTCTCACATGTCACATCCTCCATCACTTTTTCTTAATCCTAATCCACCTCCTAATCCCATCATTAGGGATGTGCACATGTCTAATCCTTGATTAGGATGTGTCACATCCTCCAACTTTTGTAAATTGGCTCCTAATCTTCATTAGCCACTAACTATCTTCTAATCATTGATCAGTTAGTCCAATCAGCATCTTAGTCAACTCTCTCATCTCCCAAGGAAAATTAAATTCCTTTTATTATCCCCATGTCCTTCCTAATGGAATTTCAAATTCCATTTTATCCCTCTAAGACTCTCCTCTTCCCCATGCATGTGGTTAGGAGTTCTAGAACTCCTCCCTTGTCACATCACTCACATGTGGACAAGTACTTACCTTTTAAGGACCTTGTCTTATCTACAAGGTACTTCTCAGCTTCCTTTATAGGCACCTTGTCTTATCCTTAAGATAGTCCCAATCATGTGAATTTTAAATTCGCATTTATTCTCCAAACACTTCTCTCATTCCCATGGTCCTCTCACTTGTCACCATCACCCTCATCCCAAGGTACTTGCAAGTACCTCCACCTCACTTGTACTCTCTCCACCTCATTTGTCCTTGTGACACTTCATCCTCCACATGGAAATATGTGAGGGCTTGTAAGTCCTCAACTCACCACAACAATTCATCTTACCCATGTTGGAAAAATCTCAACCGTCCAATTCTCTAGAGAATTCTCCCCTAAATATAGGGGATTTCTCTTTCATTCTCTCATTATGCATTCAACTTACAATCACATTTTCAAGTTCTCAAAACTTCATCTCTCAAGCAACTTCAATCACTTGCATCCATCCTCCATTGTTGAAGCTTCAAGCTTTCATTGTATCCATTTTGTTCACTTTCTCACATACCCACATCTCTCATTTGAATCTTCATTTTATCAAGGTCATTTTGCATCCACTTTTAGCACTCTTTCCATCAAGGAGCATACAAAACATCAATCATCAAAGGGCCAACCAAGGAGCAACTCTTGCAAGGTAAAAATATGCTTTCTTTATCTTTATTTTGCTTGAGTTTAACGTAGCCATATCTTTTGGTGTTTTAATGTCGTTTCCATCTTTTCGTATTTTGTTTTGCATCACTTAGGATAGGTAAACTTCACTTGATCACATTTCTAGCATGCCTGATGGGACCCACAAATAGGTCCCTTGCTTTTATGTTTTCTATTGTTTGACATTTTGTAGGTTCAGGTTGCAGAGAGGCGACTTTGTAGCTAATAGAGTTGACCCCACCAACTATTGGGTGACCCTGCCCTACACAAGGGTGAACCTGCCCTAAGTTGGGAAAACCTTCCCCAACCTGGTTGAACCTGCCCTCAACAAGGGAGACCCTGCCTTGTAGAGTCACCCATCTGTGCCTTAGAGTGAATCTGCCTTCAGTTTTCCAGAGGGGCGAACCTTCCCTACAGAGGAGCGAACCTACCCCACGGAGGGGCGAACCTGCCCTACAGAGGAGCAAACCTGCCCCAGAAAGGGGCAAACTTTCCCAAAAAAAGGTGTCTACAAGGTAAAACAGGGGTTTAAACTTCGTGTCTAGCTTCTATTTCTTATCGTTTTGAGGTATTAACCCCCTAACATCATTTGTTGGTGAGTGTATCCACTTTTTTCCTAAAATTTGTGCAGCTTGCCTCACACTTGTCGAAGAATGAAGATCAAACTACTAACACTTTTCTCTTAGAGTGATCGTTTCCAACTTTGTTAGTTTAGTTTGTTTAGCATTTTTGCTTATTAATCTAGGCATATAGATCTAATTAGGGGAATTCAACATACTTTTTGTTGTGTTTTCCAGTCTTTTGTGTTACCTAAAGGGGCACTACATTGTTCAAACTTTCCCCTTGCACTTCATGTGAGCCTAGGGAGTAGCCAAAATTGATTAGTGTTCTCTTTTTAGCAGGACCTGCTTGGGGATTTCATCACCCCAAGGGACGATCCCAACCACATGTATCGACAGGGTATACAAAGGGGAGAGTGAAAGTTGTACCCCAATCTAGTCATGTCATGTCTGGGGAAGCGTCGAAGCTAGGGTGATACCTAGATAGACATGAAGAGTTGGTCTGAGCCTTCAGTATCTTGTTGGGGTTCCCGACTCATGCTTGTGATGGGTTGGTGTTCACGGTTTGTGCCTCACGTACTGAGCATATATCGAGGACTCCCTAGTTTCCTTGTTCATCCTAGTTAGAGGACCGTGTTGGCCATACCCTCTTACTAATCTTAGGATCGTGCTGCTTGAACTGTCTTCTTCGTGTGAAACCAGTGCATATCTATTTATTCAAGTCAGCCTTTGCGTACTGCTTGTTGTTTGCTTTATTTTTGGTCCTCTTCCATAGCTTTTTTCATCCAAGTCAAGTTCAAGTTTGTTGAACAGGGGTGAACCTACCCTTCAAACAAGGGAGAACCTTCCCTGAATAAGGGTGAACCTGCCTTCTATTTCAGTCTTTTCCTAGCCTTTTTCTATCATAATTTCTCATCTTTCACTTAATAGGCGACCCTGCCCTTAATAGGGGCGAACCTGCCCTTCAATAGGTGAACCTTCCTTGAACAAGGGCAACTCTGCCTTCTATCAATCAAACAATCATCAAAATAGCAATTTCACCTAGTTGGGTGAATCTACCCCAAGTTGGGAAAACGTGCCCCATACTTGGGCAAACCTGCCCTCCAAACACCTAATTTCATCCCTCGTTTAGTTGTTTTGAGCATCCACTTCCTCATTTCAAACATCCTTCTCCTCATTTCAAGCATCCATCTCCTCCTTCCGAGCATCCTTTCATGCATTCCAAACATTCGTCTCCTCATTCTAAGAGTCATTCTCCCCTTCCAAGTGTTTGTTTCCTTCTTTCAAACACTTGTTCATCCATTTCAAGCTTTTGTCTCCTTGTTCTGAGAGTCGTTCATCTCTTTCGAGCAATCATTTACTCCTTCCAAGCAATCATTCATCCATTCTGAGCTTTCGTCTCCTTGTTCCGAGAGTCATTCATCTCTTCCGAGCTATCGTTTACTCATTTTAAGCATTCGTTCATCCATTTTAATCATCTATTTACTCATTCTGAGTATCCGTTCATCCATTTTGAGCATCCATCTCCTCGTTCTGAGAGTCAGTCTCCCATTTTGAGCAATCGTTTCCTCCTTTTGAGCATTCATTTACTCGTTCTAACTAATCGTTCATCGATTCTGAGCTTTTGTTTCCTCGTTCTGAACACTCATTCATCCATTCTGAGCTTTTGTCTCCTTGTTCTGAGAGTCATCCATCTCTTATGAGCTATTTTTTACTCATTCTGAGCATTCGTTCATCCATTCTGATCATTGTTTTACTCGTTCTGAGTATCCATTCATCCATTCTTAGCATTCATCTCCTCGTTCTAAGAGTCAGTCTCCCATTCTGAGCACTCATTCATCCATTCTAAGCATCTGTCTCCTCATTTCGAGAGTTAGTCTCCCCTTCTGAGTAATCGTTTACTCATTATGAGCAATCGTTTACTCATTTTGAGCATCCGTTAATCCATTTCGATCATTCATTTACTCATTCTGAGTATCCGTTCATCCACTCTAAGCATCTTTCTCCTTGTTCTGAGAGTCAGTCTCCCCTTTCAGGCATCCTTCTCATTTCGACCATCCATCTCCTCGTTTCGAGCATCCATTTTCCTGTTATGTGCATCTGTCTCCTCATTCCAAGCATATGTTCTCTCATTCTGAGTATCCATTTCCTCGTTTTGCGTATCCATTCATCCATTCAATGCATCCATTTTCTCAATCGGTGCATCCATCTCCCCATTTTGAGAGTTCATCCCCTCATTCTAATCATCCATTTCCCTATTCCAAGGGTCTGAAAGTAGATAGGCGACCCTACCCACCAATAAGTGAACCTGCCCTTCCATAGCCGAACCTTCCCTTCAATAGGTGAACCTAACATTTCATAGGTGAATCTTCCTTCCATAGGCATACCTTCCCTTTCATAGGCAAACTTTCCCTTCCATGGGCCAACCTGCCCTTCCATAGGTGAACCTGCCCTTCATCCAGCCATTTTGTCTACATTTTAGTCCATCAATAGATTATCCATTCATCATCCAACTCATATAGGTACATCATCTGAAAGCATCTCTAGGTTGCATACCCTTAGATCCTCTAAACTTCGGTTGAAGTTATTATTCAAATTAACCTAGGTGTCTAAATCTGATCATCATCATCCACATCTGCTTAGGAGCATCATTAGTCCATAGTCAAACATCATTGTCAACCCAATCAATCCACTTTCAATGTCAAGGTGGATTTGGTGCCGCAATCATCTATTTATCCTTTAATCTGATCAATCAGCACCCTAAGGCATCTTGGGTAATCTTTGAACGTGGTTTAGAATCCCTTTCATCATCCTATTTGATCACCCAATCAATCTACTTCCATCTTGAGGTCAGTTTGGGGTCGTAATCATCCTTGGTAATCCAATACCATCGAATCTCTAAACTTGGCTTAGAGTTAATCCCATCACATCATCCAATCATCCTAATCTAAGCTTTGATCCAATCTCAATCTGAGCTTTAGTACATTTCCATCCAAAATATTTTGATCTATCCTATTTATCTTTTCATCATCTCTTCTTTCCTTCTAATTGTTCCTTCCCATCTTTTCTATCTGTATAATCTGACATCATGAATCATTATCCTCCATCAATAATAGTCAAGGGAGAGCCTAATTATTTTGATGATGATAATCAGAGTCTTGTTGATCAAGAAGTGTATGATATAGATCCCCTTGATGCCATCATTTCTAGTAAGATTTCCCCAACCACTTTCCACAGTCCAATCAGCCCTCCAAACTATCTCGTTACATCTTTATCCACACCTAATAACGCTTCTTATGCTACCTTTGACAAGGGATATCTGGTATCTTCCCCATCTGCATATTCATCATATTTTTCATCTACATCTTTCTCTTATCCAACACCCACGTCCTCATATCCCAATCTACCATCTCAATCTTCCCATCCTAATCTACCATCCCAATACTCCTACTATAATCTGCCATCCATGTCCCCCTATCCTAATCCTACGTGCACACCTTTTTATCTTAATCCTACACCCCCATCAACCTGTCCTAATCCAACATCCACATCTTCCTATCATGATCCATCATTTGCATCCTCCTATATCAATCTGTCATCTAAATCTTCCCATCCACCATCCCAACACCTTTATTGCAATCCACCAGTCATATCCTCTTGTCCTAATCCACCGTCCAGGTCCTCCTATCTTAATTCACCATTCCAATATCCCTACCTTAACAATCCATCCAATCCTAACCCTCCATCTACTCCCATTCCTATATCCAATCCCATTCCTCCATCTAATCCTAGTCCACCAATCCATAATCCCAATCCTCCACCAATCCCTAATCCTTCGTCTATTTCCACCACCAAGCCTAGAGAATGCATAATTCTCACTCCAGAGGTTCTCCAAGGACTTATGAAAAAGAATACATCCCCACCTACACATCCTGAGGTCATTCAACCATGCTTCCCTGCTCCATCATCCATGATCACTAGTGATGAGACCCTTCTCCATCCCCCACCTATCATTGATCTTATCACCCCTAGCACCATCCAAACCATTGAAACCATCATAGCCATTGAATCCATTGAACCCCCATCTCCTACTCTGAGATCCACCAATCCCATCAAAGATAACCAAATCCAATCCACTCCTCCTACACTTTGATCCTTCCAATCCATCACAGATTCTCAAATCCAATCCACTCCTCCCACTCCTAGTATCACTGGAATTCATTCCCATGAATCCCCTATCCTTCCATATTCCCCACTTGAGGAGTCCCTCCAACACTCTATCATTATGCCATCCATGCAAGATGAGTCATGCCAAGAGCTTGATCCAAAGCATACCAACATATCCCTTCCTCCCAATCAAGATCATGTCGTCCCATTTAGTCCATCTCAAGATCACAGTCCCCCATCCATTCCATCCCATGATCCCCTTGCCACTCAAGATCTGATCACTCCATCGCATGAGCCCTTATCACCCACTGCCACAAATCTAGATCCTATCATATCACCTTATTCCTCTTTTGATCCCTTACCACTCACTCCTCCCAATCAAGATGTGGCTACCCCATCATCTCCATCTCATGATCCTCCATCGTCACCTAAACCTACCATCCCCTCACTGCTTTTATATCCCCTTGGTACTCTCACATTCTTCCATGGTGGTCTCCTTGTAGAAGAAAAATAAATCATATATACCACCCATCATCCTCCGCCTAATAATGGACTCGCATCATTCTTCCAAAATAACAAAAATCCTATCATGGATCGAATGCTCAAGAATATGAACTATCAAGGAAAAGGTTTAGGCCTTCATGAGCAAGGTATTTTAGAGCCCATCCAAGTCAAAGAAAAATCCTATACACGAGGTCTCAGATGTACTGCCCATGACTCACAATCCAAAAATTTTGGTACAACCTCTATATGTCCTCAACAAGCCTCCTCCAAAAGAATAATAGGCTCTTCCCATCATTCCACCAAATCATTTGTTTCCATTTCTCCTCCATCGTATCACTTCAAAACAACCATCCATATTCCTCCTTCATCTTTTGAATACATTTTGGGTCCTTATGTCCCTCCATCCACCATCACACACCCTCCAGCTACTAAGTCTATTTTGAGCCCTTATATCCCAAAATCACCTCCTCCATCTCATCCTATTCACCCTTTTATCCACCAATCACCTATCCATGTCACCCATCATAAACATCCCACTCGCATGCCCCCTAATCAGGATCAACAAAGGCACATACCTACACATCCTTCATCCACATATCATTCCCAAATTCCTACCTCCATCACTCCATCTGCATCCTCTCCACATCATCCATCTCCTCGTACCCATCCCCTTGCTATTAAAAGCACTTTGGATACAAAAGCAAAAATGCATAAACATCCACATGAATCTAAAACTCCTCATGTCCCCTTAAAAAGACATGTTGAAGAGAAGAAAAAGCCAATCAAAAATCAAATCTAGAATCCAAATCAAACCCATAGGCCACAAAATCCCACCAAAGCAAAGATCAAAACCATGTGGATCGCAAAGAAAAATGATGCAATACCTTCAAATGAAAAAAACTATAACATCCAAAGTTGCTAATCCCAACGCTACACATTCTCATCCATCTCCTAAATCTATTTTGGGTCCTTATGTCCCAAAATTCACTATCCCATCTCCTCCATTATCCCCACATTCTCCATCTGTTAATCCTCCTATCTTTTCACATCCACCACCATATGTGCCAATTTTGGTCCTGAACTCATCACCCCATCACGCATCCACCCCATCCTTCCATCCATACATTTTCCAACATCCCATCCATTATCCCACATATCTCCCCCATCAAATCTCTTTAATCCATTCTCTTGCATAATCCATTTATCCTAATAAGGTTATACCAACATCAAATAGTCACTTCGCACATGGCTTCTTAATACCTTGTATAGAACTTGATTCTTGAGTCCTTTGTCTATCCCCTTATCGCATGTCTTCTAAATCTATTTACCCACATCCCTATCCTTATCCATCTTCATATGCATACTATCTAAAAATTCAAAAAAGTAAAAAAAAGTAAAAAATATAAAAAAATATAAAAAAATCAAGAAATAGTAAAGAGAAATAATTCGTCCAATGGTGAAAACTTGGCCAACAAGCGCCTTGGATAAGTACCATGATGAAAACCTAGAAAATAGGCATCATGTGTAAATCCCCCATCCAACTTACTTCCATACTTGGGGGCAACTGCATTCCCTTCACCCATCTCCTCCATGCCACCTATCTTACACACCTTTCTTGTCATATCCCATTTATCCCAATCCCTCCATCCTCCTTGTGATCTTGATATAGGTAGGGACAAACATACATACATGCTTTGGACACCTCTTGGCATTCATTCCCCTCATCCACACACTATCCTAATCCTTATCCACATCCATCTATCTTCCTTATCCACCCATCATGCTACCATTAATCTCCCTTATCCATACATCCTATCCATATCCATCTCACTCCCTTATTTTCATGTCCTTCTATCTTCCATCCCTCATGCCTCATTATACATGATATATCTAGAGCGGGGCATCTCCTTCTTTGTGACATAGTCCTTGGAGACATCATTCATTGATCTTATCATCCCTTCCATCTCCCCATCTGTATCTTCCCATCCATCCATCATAACATCCTTTTCATCTCCCCATCCTTATCTCCTTACCAATCCACACAATCCCTTTCATCTTCCCATCCTTATCTCCTTACCAATCCACACAATCCCTTTCATCTTCCCATCCTTATCATCCTATTCATCCACCCAAAAATTCTTTTCATCTCCCCTTCCTTATCTTCCTATCCATTCATCTCTATCCTCATCCCATCTCATAATCCCTTGTCATTGGTATCTAGCTATAGGCTACTCCCCATGAAATCCAATGCCATCCATCTCATCGTCATCCCTCCCACCTCTTTCACACATCTTTCCAATCTCCTATCACTTCTCATCACTCATCTCTCCATCATGTCATTCTCTCAATTCATCTTTTGATGATTTTGATAACTATCCCATCCCTGAGCTTCATGCAATCCCCATCATCCTATCCAATCCACTAGGCCTATCTTGTCTCATCATATTGGTCCCATCATTTTATCCACTTATCAGGGTTATCTCATCATCCCTTATCCATCATTTGTCTTTGATCTTTTGTTGAACTACGTTACCCCTGCTCTTTCACGTAAGCAAGGTCATCATCTGATCTGTCCCTGGGGCTCTTTTTATCCATCCTATCTTATCATCTATCATCAATCTTCATTGTTTGCTTTGCTTTGCTTTATCCATCTGGTCCTTGTCATCCATCATTGAGGTCTCCATCATCCTCTTTCTGCTTTTATCCATGGTCAATTGTTAGCCTTTTATCGAACTATGAGGGCTCTATGCTTTCATGTAGGAAAGGCTTATCTTTGAATGGCCCTCAAGCCCCTAGGTCTTTAGGGTTTATCAGTCTTGTGTCTTGTTGTCGCATCGTGTCGTCAAGCTATGTCCTTATCTAGCTAGTTCTTAACAAATGAGATCCACTATCATGAGATCCAATCAGTTTCGAGTATCTTGTTTCATATCAATCTTTTAGTTTAGTATCCATCTTTGGTCTCAGCAGGATGCATCCTTCCTAACATACCTCATCAATCCCATCCATCCCCTGGATCCTATGGCAAAGGACATTTGAAATTTCTTGTGATCTTTTGATGCTTTTGGCTTTTGTTTATCATTTGAGCTCCCTATCATCACTTGTCATGGTCGCCCTGATCCATCATATCATGGTGTGCTTTGACTGGTAAACATAGAGGTGTACCTTGATCTTTTCTTTGTTGTCTTCTCGGTTGTTCCGCATAGTACCCACCAAGACTCCTACAATCTTGTGTTACGCTGGGGAATCCTTTTGTGCTTGTGCTTATTCCAATGCCTAGCCCGACCAAGGTCTTCATGAATTTGGGGTGTTGGAATATCCTTCTTGTCTGTTGTGTTTGTTTTATGCATTAGGCACTAATCTGCTTTGGTTCCACATACCCTAGAACTTGGTGTCTTATGCTATAGCAAAAATCAGTGCTCTAAAGATGGAAAATTGTATTAGGATTTGCATTTCATTTTCCCTCCCATTGCATTGCATGTATCCTCCATCTCTTCTCATCCATCTTTTCATTAATCCTCATTTTTTCATCCTCTTTTCAATCTTCTTAGAATACTATTGATTGGTTATTCTAAGCATCTTTTCCTCTGTTGTTTTTCAACCATCTCACATCTCAATCCAATCCTCATCCATTCAATCTAGCACCAATCATCTAATCACATCCTTGGTCTTATTCCCAGCCTTGTTAAAATCCTTGATCCAATCATCATCATCATCATAGGGATGTATCCTTCCCTATGCTTTGGTGTTGTTTTTGGATGTATCCTTCCCTCATCAACAACACTTTCATCATCATCATCGGGATGTATCCTTCCCTATCCTCATGTCATTTCAAGATATATCGTTCCCTCATCGACAACACCTAATCCATCATCCACCCATTTTGGCTTGTAGCTTGACCAAGGAAACATCGCCTTTATCCTTGAATCCATTTGTGCCTCACAATCTTCTATCGCTTATCATCCTCTCTTATCCATCACTTTGCATCATCTCCCTCATCTCCCCTTTCATTGTCTCATCCATTTCAAGAGCACACCCGTGTTCTCTTGAACCCCCATGTCCTCTCAAGGGGGAATCCTTAATCCCTAATCTTCATCTTCACTCCCATCATCCTTCTTTCTAGCCACTCCTTTGAATGACTGGGGCATCTTTTCCAATCTAATCATCTTCTTCTTGGTGCCATCTTTCAATCTTCTTTGAAATGATGCTACTTCGTAGCACCATCTCAAAGAGGGGAAAAATGTAGACACCTAAATTTGGTCACTTACATTTGTCCTAATTTGTCCCTTTTCGTCTAAATATTCTCTTACTTGCATCAATTAAGTAATATTTCTATTATTTAATTAATACCCTTAATTCTTCTAATACCCTAAGGTATTTAGTCAATAATTAAATACCTTACCCTTTATCCCCCTTTTCCTCAAAGAATTAAATAATGAATCCCTCACATGTCACATTCTCCATCACTTTTTCTTAATCCTAATCCACCTCCTAATCCCATCATTAGGGATGTGCACATGTCTAATCCTTGATTAGGTTGTGTCACATCCTCCAACTTTTGCAAATTGGCTCCTAATCTTCATTAGCCACTAACTGTCTTCTAATCATTGATTAGTTAGTCCAATCAGCATCTTAGTCAACTCTCTCATCTCCCAAGCAATATTAAATTCCTTTTATTATCCCCATGTCCTTCCTAATGGAATTTTAAATTCCATTTTATCCCTCTAAGACTCTCCTCTTCCTCATGCAAGTAATTAGGAGTCCTAGAACTCCTCACTTGTCACATCACTCACATGTGGACAAGTACTTACCTTTTAAGGACCTTGTCCTATCTACAAGGTACTTGTCAGATTCCTTTATAGGCATCTTGTCTTATCCTTAAGATACTCCCAATCATGTGAATTTTAAATTCACATTTATTCTCCCAACACTTCTCTCATTCCCATGGTCCTCTCAATTGTCACCATCACCCTCATCCCAAGGTACTTGCAAGTACCTCCACCTCACTTGTACTCTCTCCACCTCATTTTTCCTTGTGACACTTCATCCTCCACATGGAAAGATGTGAGGGCTTTTGATTCCTCAACTCACCACAGCCCTTCATCTTACCCATGTTGAAAAAATCTCAACTGTTCAATTATCTAGGGAATTCTCCCCTAAATATAGAGGATTTCTCTTTCATTCTCTCATTATGCATTCAACTTACAATCACATTTTCAAGTTCTCAAAACTTCATCTCTCAAGCAACTTCAATCACTTGCATCCATCCTCCATTGTTGAAGCTTCAAGCTTTCATTGTATCCATTTTGTTCACTTTCTCACATACCCACATCTCTCATTTGAATCTTCATTTTATCAAGATTGTTTTGCATCCACTTTTAGCACTCTTTCCATCAAGGAGCATACAAAACATCAATCATCAAAGGGCCAACCAAGGAGCAACTCTTGCAAGGTAAAAATATTATTTATTTATCTTTATTTTGCTTGAGTTTAGTGTAGCCCTATCTTGAGGTGTTTTAGTGTCATTTCCATCTTTTTGGATTCCATTTTGCATCACTTAGGATAAGTAAACTTCACTTGATCACAGGAAGTATTATGTTTAGCTTCGGCTTGTAACTTATAACTCTCTTCATCTGCTTTAATTGTGTATATATTGTTATTATATTCATACTTCATCTCATGGTGAAGAGTATACGAGACTCCCTTCATGGCATGAATCCACGGTTTGCCTAGAAGCAAATTATACGAAAGAGGTCTTGGCATAACATAAACAGGTGTTTATAAATTCATGTGTCCTACCCTGATGGGTAATGTGATCACTTCTAATTGTTGTTTGATAACCATAGAGAAGGGGAACCGATCACTCAACGACTCTAGTTCACAGAGAGTCAAGATTTGAAGGCTTCCCTAATCTACCTCAATCGCACAGGTGTTTAAGGAGTTGTTTGATGTCAAGGATAGAGAATTAAGAGCACTCTGAGTGCTTCTATCACTCTACTAACCTGAAAGTTAAGTTTGGACTGAGCGAGCAGGTTTCTAGAATTCAAACTGTACCTTGGACATCTCTCTTTGAGAGGACAACAGCGCATAATAGGGATGATAGTGCAGTGTGATGGCATCTCACAGGTGTGTTGGCGTCTATTCAAACAAAAAGTGAAAGGACACAGGAAAAATAATAGAAAACCTACTAAATAGCTTAGTTAAAGGTTTATTGTAATGAAGAAAGTTGGAAATAACCAAGAGACTAAGATAACATAAGGAATATTATAAAAGAGAGGAGAACAAAGGTGGTGTTAAATAAACTTACGAAATGTCCAGTTCACCAGAAAGCTCCACACAAATGGAGTTCCTACACACAGAAGAGTGGGAAACAATGTTGGGGTTGTTTTGGGGCTTGCTGCAGTCAAACCCCCATTTTGGTGTTTCCACCTCCATGAATAGCCAGATAGATAGAGAAATGGAAATGCAATAAAGAAAGTATGCTAGAAAGGAAAATAATACCGAATACTACAAGAGACACTATGCTACTCAAATCCAAAAATGATGTAAAAGCAAGTAAATAATACCACCCTCAACTAGAGGCACTCAAGGCCAATGAAAGAGGTGCAAGTCTACAACCATGGAAAAGTTGACACGTTCGTAGCAATGTCGAAGGAGGTCTTGCAAGACACAAAGTTGCAGCTTTTGTGGTAATTGTGAAGAATGGTATGATGTTGGAATACTGAAGCCAATAGTGCATCAAGTAGCTCGAATGTATGAGAGGATGTGAGAATTTCCTTCAAGAATGTTCAAATTGTGTAAAGTGTGTAGAAGCATGAATGAGGATGAGAGATAGACATTTCAAGATGATTTTGAGAGAGAAAGAGTCATTCAAATGTCGGCAGGAAGGCACAGATATGTTACACTTTGGCTCCAATGGCGAACATAATTCCTTTGAAAATTCCAGAGGAAAGAATCCTATCAGGATGGCAGCATGTCGCACAGACGTTCGCGCACCACGCATGCGTCCCCAATAGAAATTCCCCCATTGACACTAAAAACAAGAACCAATTGGATGGAGTACAGATAGGTGATGTGTATTTAGATGGTGGGGTTCGATTTTTCTAAGGTGAAGGATGTAAAAGGGAAATTTACAAAGGGGGTGAAAATTCACTCCTATACATTTTTCCCCCACTTTAATGAACATGAGTGCCAATGACTGTTTGGTAAAGTAGGTCAAAAAAGTTCCAAGAAAATATACCTAAAATGTCGAGGAAGAAGACTGCAATCTAGCATGCTCAAAAGCGTAGGGAAGGTAAATGGCTCCACAAGTACTCTCTCTTGAGGAGGATTGAACAAAGTGCACCAAAGGTCTGCAAACCAATGGTGGAAAAATCATGCAGGATGTAAGTGCTTCACAAGTAATTAGACTTGCAAAGAAGGTGCCCCAGGTGCTTGGTCCTGAAGGAAACCCAATGTGAGGGACTCCATAGAGTCAGATTGGAAAGCAACTTCACTGATGCACCTACAAAGAAACATGTTAATCTACAAACAAAACATGTTAGATATCAAAAAGCCACACAGGCAAGCAAGCAGACAGGCAGTCAACAATTGAAGGAAGAGCTTTCGAAGGGATCCCTTAGGAACCCTTCAAAAGAAAAGGGTTCCACTCAAGGGACACTCATTTTGAAGGTGCAACAATATTTTCACAAATCAATTCCAACATCAACTAATCCTTAAATTTAAAGATTCCATTTCATCAAGTAATTCAAAAGGAAGAAAGCCCCCTCACAAGGGGAAGGTCAGAACTTCACCTACAGGGGAAGGTGCCCCCTCCTCGGAGGAAATTTTCTCAAATTCTTTCTTTAGAAACCCATAATGAAGGAAAAGTAATCTGCTGGGGTCCTTGTTGAGGAATGCATTTTTTGAAAAATATTTTGAAGAGTTAAAGATAAAGGCTTTCAAAAAGATTCGTTGGCCACCGAATGAATTTTTTGAAAATTGAAGCAATATGAGATTCCCCTCTTAGGATGGTGCGTGTCGAACATAAAGGCACGTGACATTGTAAGGAGAGAAAAGCAAGAATGAAAAGAAAAGTAATGTTGTTGCCCATTGAACATAGTGAGATGTGACCATTTTAATGTTGTTGCACATGTGAGGGACAACACATGAGCACCACAACATCACAACACAAACAAATAAGAGAGAAAAGATGCAAAGAAAGTAAAGACAACAACATAATGCACAAGAGACAGGGGGATCTGATATTTCAGGGTTAGAGTTGCTCATAAATATAGATAGATAAGTATAATAATATATATAAATGAACTGTCATTGTAGACACGTAAATTATACTGATTGATATTGAGCACCTAATCCTAATTTACTAACATCAGTTATGCCTAAATAACCTTCCTTACTAACCTTTTAATTGAATAACCCTTATTTAATTAAATTCATCATATTTCATCTTTTAATTAAATAAATCCACTTTATTTGATTAAATCATTATCTTCTATTAATTAAATAAATCATTTTGTTTAATTAATCCTAATGTTCCTCTTTTGATTAAATAAATCACTTTATTTGATTAAATCATATTTCATCTCCTTTAAATTAAATAAAATAACCTTTATTTGATTTAAGTCAAACATCATCCCTCTTTAACTAAATAAATCTAATTTTATTTAACTAAAACTAATATTCATCTTCCTCTCATTTTGATTTAAATAAATCTAAAAATCTAAGTCAAAGTGTCAAATCAGACTAATCTCCACCTAGGTTAATCAAATCCTCATTAACACTAACTCTAATCCATCAAATCCTCTAGATTTTGCAACTTGCACACATAAATCACTTTAATTGATTTATTAATACCTCCTTTTCATTCAAATATGGCATCAAGTTGGAATATTCCTCCAAATTTGAAAACTCCCTCCCAAAAGGACTTGTCCATCCAACAAGGCATTAAAGGCCTCTTACATGTCATTTTTCTTGAGCCAAGTGGCATTAACTCTTATTTTATCTCCCTCCAACATGTCACTTCTCCAATTTCAAATTTCCACCTAATTTCATTTATTTGCACATTGATCAAAATGTGCTCCACCTCTCTCCACTAGCATGTTGACAAGTGGCACAATACCATTGGCTCATGTTTAGTCCCACATTCTTCATATTTTGCATTCCTCCATCCTTCTCTTTTATAAATAGAAGGCTCTTTTACTAATTTGGGATCCACAACTTGAAACAAAGTTATTATCTACAAGTTTTTGAGAAAAGTACATCCATCTTCATCCAATTTTTCATAGTTTTCATCCACCATAGCTAGGTTATTTCAAATTTCATCAAGGAGCACCATTGTTCATCATCAAAGCTTGCAAGGAATTGGGAAAGGGCTATTTTCCACATCAAAATTGCACCATGGGATTGAAGGTTTGAGCATTGGCATAGGATTTAGATTGCTTTTACTTGATTTCTTTACTTGATTTCTTGTTCATTATGCTTCAAATGAATCTCATGGGGAATGATAGTTTAGATGTGTATAATTGACTAACATTGTGTTGTTTTCTCATGTTTGTGAAGGTCTAGAGCTACCATTCACATGGGGAATGATAGTTTAGATATGTATAATTGAATAACATTGTGTTGTTTGCTCATGTTTATGCTCAAGCTACACAAGCCACTCAAGTTGCACAAGCTACCCAGGCTGCACAAATTTCCCAACAAGCTCAAGCTCAGGCTCAAGCACAAGATCAAGCGCAGCAAGCTCAAGTGCAAGCTCAATACTAGGCACAACAACAAGCAGCTCAGTAGCAAGCATACCAATGAGCCCTACAATAGTACCAAGCACAAGAAGTAGCCCAATTACTAGCCCAACAACAAGCATTGTTGGCACAATAGTAGCAAAACCAACAAGCATTGTTGGCACAATAGCAACAAGACCAACAACAAGCGTTGTTGGCACAATAGCAATTGCAGGCATATCAACAAGCCTTGATCACATAATAGAGCTTGAAACTACCTCCCACCAACACCCAAAACACCCCACCCATCACTCAAATGATCAAACCATCTCAAAACACGTTCACTCCACCCCCCGATCTGCAAAATGACATGATGACACAAATAAAATTGTTCTTGCAACAAGTTCTAGATCTCCAATCTGGGAAAACAACGAAAACACCAAGAAATTTGTGCCCCTATCCATTCGATAGAAGCCTTGCGATGGTACCATTCCCAAAAGGGTTTGAAATCCCTAAATCTGATAAATATTGTGGGATGGGAAACCCTGAAGATCACATCAGGGAGTTCCATGTACATTGCATGGAAGTTGCATATGATGACACATATCTAATGCAACTATTTCCTCAAAGTTTGGTTGGGCTCTCCATGGAATGGTTCTCTCACCTTCCTCCTAGAATCAAAAAGTTCTAAGAGATTGTAGACGCATTCATAAAGAACTACACATTCAACATTGGCATGGATGTTAGTCTAGAGGAACTATCTGCGCTCAAACAAGCTAAAGGTGAATCATTCACATCCTTCTTGCAATGATGGTGATACAAGGCCAGTAGGAGCAAGTGGACCATGCCATAGGTGCAACAAATTTTCACCATCATTTCCAATCTCGAGAAAACCTTTTCCTTCCATCTAAAGATGCAATGTCTCACCATATATGACCATTTGATCTCCAAGGCATTCAACATCAAAAGAGCCCTTATTGCACAAGGGGGAACACCCACATATCAAGAATATCAAGACAATTTCCCATCCACCAGTTACAATGAGAAACCTCACACATGGGAAAAGAACAAAAATGTCACTAATGATGGTGTGGTTGATGCCAAGGTCATAATCAGTGCTCCAAAACAAAACACCCAATCATACCAACAACCACAAGGAAACAATCAAAACAACACACAAGCCAACACGATATCACAACAACCACCCAATAATCAAGTCAACAATCTAAATAATCAAGGGGGACCAACCCTACAAAATAAATACCCCCCCAAACGGAAGTACATAGCCCTTGGGGAATCAATCAAATTTGTCATGAAGAAGTTAGTAAACAAGAATCTCATCAAAATCCCCACTTATGAGAATTATCAAGAGCCCCAAGTGAAACCACCATGGTATAACTAGAATCACCTTTGTGATTTCCATAAAATCAAGGGGCACATAATGGCCAATTGTATGAGGCTAAAAAAACCAATCCAAGACCTTATCAATGGAAAAGTCATAAACGTTGAACAATCTGCAGGAAATCAAGACCTTAAGATATACACGAATCCGATGTCGGATCATAACAAAGGGAACAACCACGGAAAGACAAAGTATGGCAATGTAAACCATGTTTACGATCATGTCATCGCATCCCTAGATAAATGGGTCACCATTGTTAACATCAAGGGATCCAAAGCCGATTTTGGAGTCACCACACATGGCAGAGAAGTTACCATTGTTGGATCATCACAACCACCTAGGGCATCCACCTCAAATCTGAAATATGTTCCCAATGGCTACAATGTCTTAGACCAGCTGAAAAGAACCCCCACTCAAATCTCCATCATGGATTTACTGAAGATCTCATCCGCACGTAGAAAGATCCTAGAGGAAGCATTAGCTTCATCCACCGTCTCTACAGATCTTGATACTAACCAGTTCTAGGCTTGGTCAGAAACCTCACCACCCCACATCTCCTAATTTTTTCTAATCAAGACTTTCCTACTCAACCATCTCATAACTGTGCACTTCATCTCGAGGTCTTGGTCCATAAAAACAAATTCAAAAGGGTCTTGGTGGATGGGGGTGTAGGTCTAAATATTTGTTCTCTCAAGCTAATAAAGAATCTTGGATTCTCTGAGGATGCCATTGAGAAGGGTAAAGGTATAACAATTAGATCATATGATGATTAGGAAAGTGTGTCTCAAGGCACTATTCAACTCCCTATTCAAGTAGGGTCGGCCATCATGGAAACCACATGCCAAGTCCTTGACCTTGATTTACCTTATAATATTCTCCTGGGACGTCCATGGATCCATGGGATGCAAGTTGTCACGTCCACCTTCCATCAATGTGTCAAGTTTCCCTACCAAAACCAAGAGGTCATAGTCCATGGTGATCCTAAGCCCTTTTATTATTGCAAGAACCTTGAAGCAAAGTACTACAAAATCCCCCAAGTCGCAAAGAATGATGAAGGCCCTTCAACCCCATATGTAGACCCAGCTACTTTAGCCTCCACTTCTGAGACAAAGACACCCGCCATTCCTGATATCTCTAAAATCAAAGTCATTGTCCAACACAATGGGTGTGTGGATTACAAAATGAATAAAAGTGCTTTCGTAATACGAGAGTTACCTCAACCTCCTGGTATCAGGACATAATAACCCGACCAAAATAACCCTAGACAGAATAACCCGACCAAAATAACCCAAGGAAAAAATAACCCAGGGTCATAATAACCCATGGACAGAATAACCCATGGTCAAAATAACCCATGGACAGAATAACCCATGGTCATTTTAGATCAAGCTAGTAAACTAGAAATGACAAAATAAATTATAAATATGATTGTGAGGCACCATAGAGGCTATTTAGGTCATTTTTAGAGCGTATATCTATTATATACCTCTAAAATAGCCTTACAACACCTTTAATATGCTTAAATAACCTATAAAATGGTAAATAATTATAAAAATAAAGGCAATTTCGTGGTAATAAGTTGATTATTTTGAAGACACATGGATTGGCAGACTAACTAGAAAAGGCATCAGACAATCACCCAAGTTTCCAATCACAATGTGGAATTGCTATTCAGCTACTCAAGATGATCTTCCCATAACCAATAATACTATTGAAGGATGACACAAAGGATTTAGTGAATTGCTTCAAGCATTGCACAACTCAGTCTGAAAATTCATCAAAGCAGTGAAAAAAGAACAGAGTCTCTAAGAGAATAGAATAGAGAAATATATGGCTAGATACACTGGGCAACCAAGCAGGAAAAAATACCGTGAACTCAAAGAAAGAGTAAAAATATTGGTTGATGGTTATGACAACCATAACATTTTAGATTATATAAGAGGCATCGCTCATAATTTGACACTTTAATTGAAAATTTGAATAATAAAGTTTTTTTAGCAACATACATGTAATTTATAATTTTTTTTTTCCTTTCTCTATATTCTTATGGGGATATTTTGTCCATGGGTTATTCTGACCACGGGTTATTTTGGCTTGGGTTATTATGACCTCGGGTTATTTTGTCCCTGGGTTATTGTGACCGGGTTATTTTGTCCAGGGTTATTTTGGTCGGGTTATTATGTCTCGTAACCCAACCTCTTAGGTCTCACGAGAAGCCCCAGCCGATTAAAACATCATCCCAAACCTTCAAAGTAGACCCCTCCAAATTCAGATGTTGGGGAGATCTAAGCTGAGAAGTGGTAGATGAAAAGGACATATCAAGTTTTCTATACCAAGATGAAAGGCTCGTGCCTAATCTTCCCATGGATTATAGTAGCAAAGGATTGCAAATGATGCTTAGCATGGGTTACAATAGGAACAAGAAAATTGGACAAAATGACAATGGGCTTCTAGTACCTCTCATTTTTTAGAAGCATATAAGAAATATTAGCCTCGGATGTACCCCTCTGAAGGTAACCATACTTGTCAAAATTGCCCCAGTTAAAATAGTCAAAACTCCCCCTTAGTCGTCAGCAATCACTCTTTGATTACAAATATCCATAGGTCGAGTCATAGATAACTTTAATTTTGATATAACTGATGTGTGCAGTAGTGATGATGAAGATCCCATAACTAACCTACCCATGTTATTCAAAGATTTCTCCCTTCTCATGATTAGTACCCTGTCTTTCGAGTCAAACAACCAGACCCGTGAGCTAAAATTAGTCTATCCCCAACTCATTGATTACGACCAACGAGGACCACCAGTTTTGGACACATTCAAAACTGATGAGGCACTCCCAAAATTCATGGGATTGTAGGATACAATACCATATGGAGATCACAAAGTTGGGTTCGACATTGAGCTCGATACACATGCCTATTACAGGGAAATGAGGAATCCTTCAGTCGCAAAAGTGAAAATTTAAGAATAATCTCTAGGTCTTTAAGTGAAAACCACACTATGGCACTTTCTGACCTGAAAAAAGTAAAAACAAAGGACACATCCAATGGTGAAAACCTCTATGAAGCACCAGAGGATGAAGGATTCAATCTTCCCCTTAGTGTTATTCACTAGGAGAAGTCAGCAGTCTTAGCAGAGAAGTGCAATCCATCAACCTGGGAACAGAGGAAACACCACACATAACATTCTATGCAGAATCCCTCTTGATAGAAGAATAGGAACTCCTAGTTGCATTTCTAAGAGAAAGAAAGGTAAACTTTGCATGGACTTATGCCGACATGCCTCGTCTTGATCCAAAAGTTGTGGTTCACCACCTAGCTATATATCCTGAAGAAAATCTAGTGAGACAAAAGCTAAGGAAGATTCATCCCCAAATAGCATTATTGGTCAAGATGGAATTATAGAAGATCCTAGATGTTGGGTTTATACGACCGATTGATTATCTAGAGTGGGTCTCAAATATTGTACATGTTTCAAAGCCCATTGGGGGCATCCGCATCTGCACTAATTTTAGGGATTTAAACAAAGCATGTCCTAAGGATGACTTTCCTCTCCTAAACATTGATATGATTGTGGATATGACAATAGGACATGAAATTCTATCACTAATGGATGGATTCTCAAGGTACAATCAGATCATGATAGCTAAGGAAGATCAACACAAAACAGCTTTCACTTGTCCATGGGAGACATATTGTTGGAATATGATGTCATTTGGGTTGAAGAACATCAGAGAAACCTATCAAAGATCCATGACACTAATCTTCCATGATATAATTCACAAAATTGTGGAAGATTACGTGGATGACATATTAGCCAAGTCAAAGAAACGTTGAGATCACATAGCGACACTAAGCTCCATCTTTGATAGGCTAGAGGAATACAAGATCAGACTCAATCCAAAGAAGTGTGTCTTTGGGGTACAATTAGGCAAGTTACTAGGGTATATTGTATCTATGAGAGGAATTGAGATAGACCCTGCCAAGGTCAAGGCAATTCTCGAAATGGAGGCACCGAAAACATTGAAGCGGCTTAGAGGTTTGCAAGGAAGACTCTAGTCCATCTACTAATTCATAGCACAACTAGCAAACAAGGCTATCCCATATTCTCATCTGCTCCACAAGGGGGTAGCATACAAGTGGGACAAGAAATGTGATCAGGATTTCAATAAGATCAAAAAGTACTTGCTCACACTACTAGTTCTTATGCGACCAATTCTAGGAAAGCTTGTGATCTTCTATTTATCAGCAATAGCAGCAGCCCTTGGCACTCTCTTGGCACAATATGATGAAAACAGGAAAGAGATAGCTATTTATTACATCAGTAGGACCATGGTGGGACACAAGCTTAATTACACATCCATTGAGAAAGCTTGCTTAGCAGTGGTGTTCGCAGCTCATAAATTCAAACATTATATGCCAGTACACCAAATCAAACTCATCACCAAAATAGATCCTCTCAAGTACCTACTATCCAAAGCAACACTCATAGGGAAAATAGCTAAATGGGTTATGATCTTGACATAACACGACATTGAGTATGTGGAACAAAAGGCCATTAAAGGACAAGCAATTGTAGATCAGCTGGCAGAAGCACCAATATATTCAAAAAACCCACTTGTATCAGAGTTCCCTAATGAATTTATCTTTAACATAAATGTGGAAGATCACTGGAAAATGTACTTTGATGGATCCTACACGCAGCATGGGTCAGGGGTTGGATTCTTCTTCATTACACCACAAGGGGATTATATACCCAAATCATACAAGCTTTCTTTTTTTTGTACAAATAACATTACAAAATATGAGGCTCTTGTCATAGGGCTGAGAATTGCAATACAATGGCAGATCATGGCACTCAAAGTCTATGGATATTCCCAGTTTATCATCAACCAGGTAAGTGATGAATACGAAACCAAGGATGACAAGTTGACTTCATACAAGAAACTGGTGGAAATCCTCAAAGAGTCCTTCATTGATATCACATTTGAGAAGCTACCAAGAGAAAATAACAAAGCAACGGATGTTATGGCAACTATTGGATTGATACTAGATTTCCCACGCAATGTCCCAAAGCAAGAATTCCTTGTAGAGCAGCTTCTCGTACCAACATTCAAGGTACCAAAGTCTGAATTTTTGTATGAAGTATTTAGTCTCGATGATCCCTAGTATCATGATATATACACCTACTTGAGAATAGGAGTCCTCCCCGCCGATATCACCCCGAACCTTAAAAGAACATTTGTCAAGAATTCATCTCATTTTGTCATCTTAGGAGACACCCTATACCATAGGAGAATTGAAGGAACCCTTTTACGATTTCTAAACATTGAGGAAGCTTTGACTACTTTAACCGAGGTACACAATGACATTTGTGGTTCACATTCGAGTGGTATGACCTTGGCTAAGAAACTGCTAAGGAATGGTTATTATTGGCCTACAATGGAAAAGGAAGCTCACGACTATGTCTGAAGGTGTTTACAATGTTAACAACATGGGGATCTCATCCATGCACCAGCTCAGGAGCTTCACCTGATCATTACACCTTGGCCCTTTTCATAGTGGGGGCTTGATCTCATTGGAAAAATTACCCCCACCTCATCCAGTGGACATAAGTTCATCATCACCGCCATGGAGTACTTCACGAAGTGGGTGGAAGCCATTCCCATGACCTATATCACAGGAAAGAAAATATCCAAATTCATCCTGAACCACCTAATTTATTGCTATGGTGTCCCTCAAGCCATTATCTCAGATAATGGGACACCTTCCAAAAATTGGGATGTTCGGGACCTATGCCAAAAGTTCAAAATTTAATATCGCTTTTCCACTTTGTACTACCCCCAAGGTAATAGCCAAGTAGAAGTTACCAATAAGACCATCTTGAAAAACCTAAAGAAAATAGTCAATGATGTTGGTCGTGACTGACACTTGCAGTTAAATCCCACCTTATGGGCCTACCGAACAAGTATCTACACACCAATAGGTGCCACACCTTTCTCCCTAGTCTACGGATCAAAAGCCATTCTCCACATTGAGATCAAGCTCCCATCCCTAAGAATATCATTGCAAAATCTCATTACAGATGAAGAGTATCAAGTATCACAGTTGAACGAGTTGTAACTACTAGATGAGCGGCACATGGATTCCTTAAACCATTTGCAAGGCTACCAAAATCGTCTCAAGAGAAGCTACAACAAGAAGATCAGGATTTGAACCTTTCAAATCGAAGAGCTCATGTTGAAAGAGAACCAGAAGAATGTACCAAATCCAGATAGCAAGGGAAAGTTTGAACCCAATTGGTTGGGACCCTTCATCATCACAACGAGCTACAAGTTAGGGGCATATTAGCTATCAACACCCGAAGGGGAGCCCATGAATAACTTCCATCTCTAAAAAAAATTATGCCTAATCTTACAAAGTGTAAATCCAAAAAAACCAAAAAAATATGAAAAATATAAAAATCCAAAAAAATTGAAAAAAGAATTGAAAATAGTAAAGAAAAAAATTGTCCTCTAGTGAAAACCACTTCGGTGGTGCTTTGGGCAAGTACCTTGGTGAAAACCTGGAAAACAGGTGCCTTGTGTAAATAAGCACTCTCCATCCACCAAGATCCCTATAGCTTGTTTTGCATCATACATCCATCATGCTTTCGTATCTCCATCTGTCACCCATTCCCATCTGCATCATAGCTTGATCCTATGTTTGTAACATGATCCCTCCTAGTACTACTCAGCCCATTCCCAAGGTCAGTTTATCCTGCCTATATCAAAGTAGTCTATTACACCATGCTGGGGGCATGTTCTTATACCTACATTGGATCAGATTTGTGTATATTCTTGAAGTCTCCCTTAAAATTAGAAAATCAAAAAATCCTAAAATCCTAAAATCCTAAAAGCATCGTAAAATCAAAAAATCCAAAAACATCATAAAAACATAAAAATCCAAAAACATTCAGAAAATCCAGAAAATCTAAAAACATCAGAATATCAGAAAACCCAAAAACATTCAAAATGTATCAAAACCCAAAAACAGGTCAAAAATTAAAAAAAAGAGTCATCTTGTCAAACTATGGGTCTCTGAGCTCTAAACGTAGGCTTGGTTGATCTTTGATCATCCCTTGAGACACCTAGATCAGTCCTTTAGGAGTCCATCATAATAAGTTGGTAATCCATTTATTCATATCTCATCAATAGTCGAGTTTGTGTCAGTCAAACTATGTGGTCTTTGTGTGTATAATGTGGGAAAGGCTAATCTTTGATCAGCCCCTGAGGCCCCCAAGATAGGTCTTTAGGTTAGTCTCTTGGTCAAAATCTTAGAAAACCCAAAAACATTAGAAAATTTGAAAATCAAAACATTTGTAAAACACCTTGAAAATACCAAAAATAGCCTCAAAACATTTCAAAATACCAAAAACATCCAAATATTTGAAAAAATACATCCACCCCATCTCGCTTTCACCTGCAATAAACATCACTCATAATAAATCATCATCACCCTCAACCTTTGGTGAAACAATTGGAAACAAGTCTAGCAAATCAAAAAGTGAAAACTAAAGTGTCAAAGGTCTCAAGTCTAGGTCAGTAGGTAAACAAGTTGGTCAACTCTTGATAATAATAGCCCATCATCCATTCAATCCCAAATCATCTGATAATATCATGTCCTAGGAAGCATCCTTCCCACAATGGACATCAACATCAAGCATCACCGTAGTTTAGTCTTGGCTAGCGGTATGAAGAACATTAGCTTGTTTTTCATCTTGATCTTTGTCTTTTGATTTATCTTATTGCGCTCATTCCAATGACCTCTCGATGATGCCCAAACAAAGGATTTAGAGAGAAAAGAATGGGGAAATGATCATTATCTTTTATCTATTATGCTTGTTGGATGTTCTTGTAATATAACCTTGGTCATGCTTACTTTGTTTAGTCTATAGAGAGGGTGTTTTGGGTATCTTGTTGACCACATAGGAAGGCTTTCCTTTCTATTTTTTGGTCTAAGATGTTTGAAATATTTGAACTGCATTCTAAATAGGGTTTCATATGTCAAGTGTGAACAAGAGTACTCCTACCTGATTATCGAGTCAAAGTCCAATACACTGGGTACAACACCATCCTGGTTCTTTATACCTTGATGCATCATGCCTACGTGTGTTATCAAACATAAGGTAAGTAGCCCTTTTAAAATTCTAGTTCCTAATAAGCAAATCATCATCATCATCATTGTCTCTAATAAAGTCTCATAGATCATGGACTTGTTGGATCCTCTTGTCTTCATCTCATTTCTTCTTTCTTCTCTCCACGCTAACATTGTACCATGATAGTTAATCAAAAACACCACCAATGCATCCATCCTGCATCCACAAACCGTCAACATAATGCATATCATATCATATAGGAAACATTGATCATCTCACATGCATTGCATTTCATCATTGCATAATATAGATTGGTTATTCTAAGCATCTCATAAACCATGCATTTGCATCCATTGCATAATCATAAAAGCATCATTATATCATCCATATAAGGATCATCATGTCATCTGTACATACATCATCATATCATACATGAAAAAGATAATGAAAAATAAAAGTGCATACATCTCATGATCATAATCATCATCCATTAGGGGCATAATATAGATTTGTTAGTCTAAGCATTTTAAAATCATTTGCATCCATACAACCATATCGTCCATACATCATCATCATAAAAGTGCATAGAAAAGATAATACAAAAAAATAAATGCATCCATCCATCCATAAACATCTGCATATTCATACATTGCATCACATAATATAGAGTCACATAGCATATAGAACATCACATAAACAACCATCCATAATGCATAAATAAAATAGAACATCATAATGAATCAATCATATCATATACATCAAAATAATGTAACTTTCATTGTACAAAATTAGGATCATGTACATATATCAATCAATGTATACAATTCCCATGGGGCTGTCAAAAATGAAGCCCATGGATCTTAAAAATAATCAAGTATCATTGATCAAAACTGTGTGAGCTAGCCCTAGTGGCTGCTCCCCTCACCAGCCTACCTATCTGGATAGTCCTTCCTATACCCTGTCTACTGAGAAAACTCTGGCACCCTTGCTTCTAGAGGCACTTCCTGTCGATAATGCACCCTATAATACTCAACCTCCCGTATAGCGTCACGGTACATCCGCGTGGGGACTATCTTGCCTTGTATGCTCTATAACTGCTAGCGCCTACCAACCTCATGTGCCAGCTGCAGCTTTGTCATCTGTCACTACTGTATAGCCTGATCTCTCTCTACCATGAGGGCCTGGACCTGTTGCCTAGCCTAGTCCCTCTCTGTCATAATTTTTTGTACCTAAGCCTAAAGCTATTGAATTAGGACATCTCTCTGATCGGACTGAGGTGGCAGAGGTGGTGGCGGGGATTGGTCTCTCTATGGCTGTTGATCTTTGGGAGCATCTCTCTACTAGTGCCCATCTCCCTGATCCCTCTAGTCTGACTGGTGTGGCTGGTGCGGTGGTGGTCCTCCTCCTCCTCCTCCAGGTGCTCCTAGATCTTTTCCTGCTTGTCTCCACCCTGTTATCTAGCCTCTGGGTCTCCGTCGCAGGAGTACTGTCCCTAGAACTTTCAATCTGATGGGAGGCCTGAACCAATTGTCATAAGCCTGTGTGGTCCCCAAATCTACCTATCCCTGATCGTAGGCCCATGGCCTAGCTACCAACTACTAGAAGGAATCCACTGCATCTGTTATTAGGATCATCAAACCCCATGTAGTCTCGCTGGTAGTCCTCGAAAAGATGGCCATGTACTGATCATCTGGTCTATCCTAGACATCCCTGAACTGTCTCGCTACCCTATCAAGTAGGTATCTCTCGATCATCATATGCTCCTGCCCCTACATGAGTTGATCCTACTTGCAATAAAATAACTGATGTACATGGTCGTACTAGGCTGGCATCTATAGCCAAGGTCGCCAAGTAAATGTTGTCATCTCATCCAAGACCCTTCGCTAGTGGGGTAGGCCAGGTTGTCTTGTGTGCGTAAAAGTGAACCTACCCCTATACCTCCAAACTGTTGGGTCATCATGCTCGACATCAACCACTATAACTCTCTTTCGAAGCACGACTATGTGCTCCCATGCCCAGATATGTAAAAGTGTGACCCCGATGCCAATGGCTCTACTGTCACAATAGGCGAACTCTTGCAAATTATGATATAGTGAGGCTAAAATCACTGGTCCTCAAGCAAAATAGCACCACTTGAATAGCATCTACTCCCAAGCCAAACCCCATCTCGAAGAAAAATATTGGCCCCACCGATCTCGAGCTACAAGTCCTGATATAATAGCTACCACAATTAGTCAAAAAGTTGACATCTGACCTCTACAGTACTTAAGATTGATCTGTCCCTCGGTAAAAATGATCTCATATGTTCCCATGATATCATAACAGGCATCGGTACTAGCATCCATGTCATATATCACTCTCTCACCATGAATGGGCAATCGCAAAATCTGTCAGACGTCCTCCAATGTGATGATTGCCTTGCTGGTGGGAAGATGAAAGGATGATGTCTCATTGTGCCATCGCTCAGCTAGTGCAGTCATCATTGCCAAATGGGTCCTAATGGTAGGCGCATAAGCAACATACCATAGTTTGATCACACCAAGGTGCTCCTGTAGCAACTCATGTAATTTCTTCAATCTGCTAAGTACTGAGGATCGGTGCTTGCATGAATGCACTGGCTCTCTGTCCTCCTGCACCCATATAGCCATAGTGTCAAGTTTCATAAGAGGACTGGACCTCATTTGAAGTTTTCAACACTGAAACAACAAAGGAATTGTTAGCTCTCAAAAATGCAGGCAAGATGCCTCAAGAGGCTGCCAATCTCTTGATACCCTTCAGGGTAACAGATAAGGTTAAGGGAACTCAACCTTCTACTCTTCAGGTGCTGCCAAACCTAGGCGGGTATACCTTTCTGAATTGGGAAAAATTAACTTATGATTATCTTTCTTGCACAATGGTTTGTCCACAATGGCAGATGGAAGTGAACAAACGAATTCAAACTTGATGGCAATAACAATCTTCTGATCTAAATCCTAAAGTGCTCAATTAACAAATGTAAAACAGATGTAAAGAAACTGAATGAATCCAAATGATGAAATTGCAGATACCAGTGCCTTATTGGGTATGCGGAGTAAAATGAAAAAGAAGTGGGCAACTTATTCTAGCAGAAAATCAAATTTTTGGCATATGTTATGTTTATAACTCGTATAAACATGCAGGATTATGACTACTAAACTCTACTTTAATAATCTAGATGAATCTCCCTGATTACTCTGATCAACTAAAAGGATTTAATCTCTTCTTGAGAGAATCAGTTAATTAAACACACAAATACAGAAAATGTGCACTGATAAACTGAAAATAAGCTTGTTATATCAATTTAAAAAACCAGAAAGAATCAACTTGGAGACAACTTAGCAATTTCAATAAATTCAATAGACAATTGACACCAGAAATAAACTACCACACTAGCTAAATTTCACTGAAAATGCCATTTGAAAACATGCAACATAGTCTCTGGAATGAGAATTTTATTTGACTGTGTCCATTCCTAATCTACTGTATCTATCTAAGATCTCATCTCTCTCTCAATTACAATCGAGAGTGCATATTTATACACCAGCATCAAGAATCATATCACTTCAAATTCATGTCGGCCAATCGTGGAAATCGGGCACATTTCATGTCGGCCTTCAACAACATTCAAATGTATACATGTTGGCCACAATGTTTGAATCTTTATTAATCACTCGCTGAGACATCCAGAAAGTATACCAAAGGAAATTCAATTGTCAATCGTTAGTCATCCCGTGTTCCTCTGTTCTTTGTGTTGTTCACTTTTTCCGTGACCATTTTTTTGCTATGCTGAAGTCAAGAAGTATCCCTTTGTCCCCTTTGCATTTTTCCATGACCTTATGTCGTCGGTGAGATGTCACATAGCATACATTATGTTTCATCGAGAGCCTCATTCTACATTCCTTCCAATTGCTGAGACATAAGATATCTCTCACCGATGCATTCTTTTGTTTCATTCATAGTCACCGTAACATTCTAACATCGGCAAGACCTCTCGCAGAGCATACCATGTTTCACCGAAAGTTCCCTCATTCATCCTGAGTCGTTGAGACAAGAGCAAATTCACACCAAGAAGCATCTCCCACTCGCTTTTGTCGAGACATTTCAAAATCGGGGAGAGGTCCCAAAGAAACCACTAAGTCATACCGAAACATCCCGAGTCCACACTTGATCACCAAGACATATCCAACCTCTCACCGAAAGCTATTTGAAATAAACCTTTAGTACTCCATTGGTGAGACACATACACTTCACTATGACCATATATCGACGCCGCAACTCCTGCCGATAAGACTTTCAATGCATCAGTCAGTGAGACTACATACTGAATACAACACATGTCGAAGTGAATTTTTCTGCACAAGTCGGTAAGACATATGGAGATCGCCATGACATCCTTTCGAAAATGATTTCTTCAACTAATATGCCTTTTCCAAACACGGGTTGGTAAGACATGAAGTATTCGCTGAGACCTCAGCCCGAAGATAACAATCTCACCGATAAGATTTTCCTCCATCGCTGAGACAAAGACAAAGTCCCACTGAATGCTACCTGCATGAAAACTTCAATTGTTGTGACATCAAATCAGTCTTTCCAATATGCAACACAGACTCATGCAAGTAGAAAATGCAACATGGGTCGGGGAGACCTTGACCATCTCACGCCGATAAGAACCAGAATGTGAGAATGCATGACCCAATGGATTCAATGGGGCAATATGGGAAAAATATGGGTGAAATTTGCACACGGTAGGACCAATCTGGAAATTTTATAAGTAAGATCAACATGTAAAAACATCATATTTTTACAGCTCTAACAGTGGCTCCGTCTGGGGATGAATGAAAGTAAGATCATTGCAAGGATCCAGAATCTTTGGGTGAGCAGACCAGACACAAGATGATAAACCAGAGAGCAGAGATGGAATGAATGGCAATGGAAATGAAGCACGATGGAATGGAAGGAAAGCGAATGCAAAATGGAGATGAATGGAAAAAGAGAGTGAAATGGAGATGGAAAAAATCCTAAACTACTGTGCATGGAAAATAATTTTAAAGAGGATAAGCAAGAGTTGTCCATGCACTGGAAACCCTTAATCCTCTGTGTTTTAACTTCACCTGTTCTAATCTGTTACAATCTGAAACTCAAATCATACTTTCCCCTATCAAATACCCGGTTTTGTCTTGAGCTCGTCAGATTCTTCTTGAAGATACTCATGCAATCTTTCCTGTCACTGTCATTGCAAGTTTTTTCATAATCATCGTGCTCAGTTTTTCCCAAAATCCCTACACCGTCCTGTATTTCAAATTCTTTATCATCATGGGACAGACCCCTGTTATTTTCAACATACAGAATGCAAATATATTCAATGCAAAATTCCTCGTTATCTTTTTCACTGTTATGTATTATGAAACACCCTCCCAGCTGTATTGAAAATTGACCATCAAAGTGCTTCTTTTGAGAATCAAAAAAAATTGTCAGACCAACATTCTCTGAAACAAACAAATCTTAAACCTTTTGCACCTCTTCAATATCTCTTTTCGGAGACAACACTGGATCATGACTCATATCCTCAATATCATGCACATGTGAACCAATCAAAGTTGGAATTCTATCCTCCTAGGCATGCAAGTAAACATCTTCTTCACATGAATTAGAAATTTCAAAATCACATACCTCATCCTGAATGGAAATAGACTTTTGATCAACATGAAAGGTTTCACCATCATTCCAAGAAATGCACAGGGGGTCATAAGAATCTTTACACAAAGATCTTTCACTATCAAAACAAATGTAAGTTGGAAACAAAACTTCAAGATCACCTTCATGTGCACATCCCTGGTATTCAGGAGTTAACAAATCTGAAATTTGCTCTCTGCTGAGTGAACAAGTCTCAACATTTTCATAACAACAGCAATATACTTCACTTTTGTCATCATCAAAAAGAAATCCAAGACCATCAGAGAATGAGAAATCAGAAACATTATCAGTGCAGTCATTTATTCCATCATTTTGCTTGTCTGAAATTAGCTCCTCTCTTTCATAAAGTGGATTTGAAAATACCTGAAGTTCATTCTTGGACATACCTTTGCAAAATATCATTTAATCCTCTCTTGACTCCTCATCATATAATGGGTTTGAAAAAGTTTGGAAACTATTATCAAATGTACCAACCACTTTTTCATCAACTGTATCTTCATAATAGGTAGAAGAATCCCTTGATTGCAGATCAAAATCCTCTGGTTCATCATCAGAATCTGAATATTCATTGGATTCCTCACAACATGCACTGCTTTCCCTATCACAATCCGTTATGCAAGAAAAATATCTTGTACCTTCATCTTCCCTATGCAAGCTATCACAGGAATCATCTTGATTTGCACATGTTTCATCTTCTATCGGTTGCATCATCTGATCAATTTCTCTATACTCATCAGAAATACAACTATTGGATTCAACATTGATAGTGTTCTCATACCTTATTCCCTGGGATAACGCTTGAATGAAGTTAAAAGAGGAGCCTTTTGCCTTAATCCTTTTCTTCTGCTCCAATGTTTCTTCTTTGTTTTCTTCCTTCTGATCAGTCTCTTGCATATCTTTGAGCAGCTCTCTAACCTTCTCCTTTTGGACAGGCTTCTGTTCACTTTTATTATGCTATCTACTTTCTTCTTTCTTATCAGCCCCTTGTGTCACCTTTTGATCTTTCATAAAGATTCCTCTGGGGACACCTTCATTCTCATTTACTATCCTATTTCTCAGCCAGTGTTTACTCTTTGATTCCTTAACTGCAGCAATAGTTAGTCTCTCTATCTCCTCTTTGGTGAGTCTCCTCATACTGCATTGAGTAGGCACCACAACAGAATGTGGCATTGTATAATCTTCTTCAGAGTCAGAAAGGACCTATTGTTCAGGCATATGAACATTGTATTTCTGATTTGAAACATCATGCTGATAACCTTCATCCTCTGAAGATAAGTACTTCTCCACAACATGGTGAAAAGTGTTTGAAGTCAAATATACTGTGTGATCTTCTATATTGTTTCCCATCAACATTCCCTCCTCTTGCATTCTTTGGGCTACAACACAATGATCTAGGGAATGTGGCTTATCACAAAATTCACAAAAGTAATTGTTACTTACCATATAAGTTCCCGTCTTGCTCAATGGATCAGGAGCTTCTTTGTTTCCAGGCCTAGCTGTTATAGGTCTCTCATCCTTCCAGTCTATATTATAAGGCATGTCATGCAACCTCGGCCTTTCATTTCTATAAGTATTCTCCTGTCTGTACTGATAATTGTTGCTTTGCTGAGGAACCTTAGGATTGTCTCTTTTACTGACTATCCCAACAACCTTCCTATTGTTTTCAAATGTTAGTGCCATCTGTGCTTTAGCCAAATCTCTTGGGAATTTATTTTTCAATTCATACCCTATTTTAGGATCAAATGCATTCAAATAAACACTCAATGCTACAAAGTCTGGCAACTTTGATCCAAGAGGTATTTTACTCTGCAACTTATTGAACCTCTGATTAAAGTCATAAACTGTATCATTTTGATCTTTCTGAATCCATATTAATTCATGAAGAGCAACATCTAGTGCACCTAGATTCCCATATTGCTCAAGGAATTGGTCCTGAAATCCTTGGAGAGAATTAATAGAAGCTGCTGGTAGGCTATTGAACCAATCCCTAGCGTCTTCAATAAGTGATATCATGAATAGCCTCATGTGTAAATCTTCATATGGCAGACCCAAATCTTGGATGAAAGCATTGAAACTTCTTAAATTCTCATCAGTAGTGATTGCATCATTCCCTGTAAACCTTGGAACAATACCTCTCCAACTACCATCCATTGGATAAGTGGATAATTGAATCCTTGCCAAATCAAACTGTCTGATCATTGTTGTGTATTGATGAGGGGGGGCGCCATGCGAGTACTAATGCTGGTACATTGGACCATAGTGTTGTGTATGATGATATGGCATACACTGTTGACCATGAGGAGATCCAGCATGACCTCCCCTAAACTGAGATCCTCTTCCATTCATGTTTGAACAGCTGCAAAAATTCTTTCAGAGTCGCCACCTACTTTTCCAAAAGTGGGAAAATCATTATTTCTGATCTTTTCCCCAGCAGAATCACCTTTTCTGAAACTTCTCAAATTATAAATCTTTTCTTCAATGACTCTATATGATGGTCTTCAACCAAATTTTCTAATGTTTGTCCCCAACAAAGTCGCCAATTTTCTAGCTCTCAAAAATGCAGGCAAGATGCCTCAAGAGGCTGCCAATCTCTTGATACGCTTCAAGGTAACAGACAAGGTCAAGAGAACTCAACCTTCTACTCTTCAGGTGCTGCCAAACCTAGGTGGGTATACCTTTCTGAATTGGGCAGACTTAACTTATGATTATCTTTCTTGCACAATGGTTTGTCCACAATGGCAGATGGAAGTGAACAAGTGAATTCAAACTTGATGGCAATAACAATCTTCTGATCTAAATCCTAAAGTGCTCAATTAAAAAATGTAAAACAGATGTAAAGAAACTGAATGAATCCAAATGATGAAATTGCAGAGACTAGTGCCTTATTGGGTATGCGGAGTCAAATGAAACAAAAGTGGGCAACTTATTCTGGCAAAAAATCAAATTGTTGGCATATGTTCTATTTATAACTCGTATAAACATGCAAGATTATGACTACTAAGCTCTACTTTAATAATCCAGATGAATCTCCCTGATTACTGTGATCAACTAAAAGGATTTAATCTCTTCTTGAGAGAATCAGTTAATTAAACACACAAATACAACAAATGTGCACTGATAAACTGAAAATAAGCTTGTTATATCAATTTAAACAACCAGAAAGAATCAACTTGGAGACATCTTAGCAATACTTTTCAATAAATTCAACAGACAATTGACACCAGAAATAAACTACCACACTAGCTGAATTTCACTGAAAATGCCATTTGAAAACATGCAACATAGTCTCTGGAATGAGAACTTTATTTGACTGTGTCCATTCCTAATCTACTATATCTATCTAAGATCTCATATCTCTCTCAATTACAATTGGGAGTGCATATTTATACACTAGCATCAAGAATCATATCGCTTCAAATTCATGTCAGCCAACCGTGGAAATTGAGCACATTTCATGTCAACCTTCAACAGCATTCAAACATATACATGTCAGCCACAGTGTTTGAATCTTTATTAATCACTCACTGAGACATCCAAAAAGTATGCCGAAGGAAATTCAATTGTCAATCGTTAGTCATCCCGTGTTCCTTTGTTCTTTGTGTTGTTCACTTTCACCATGACCATTTGTTTTCTATGCCGAAGTCAAGAAGTATCCCTTTGTCCCCTTTGCATTTCACCATGACCTTATGCCATCGGTGAGATGTCACACAGCATACATTATGTTTCATCGAGAGCCCCATGTTACGTTCCTTCCAATCGCTGAGACATAAGATATCTCTCACCGATGTGTTCTTTTGTTTCGTTCACAATTGTCGTAACATTCTAACATCGGCAAGACCTCTCGCAGACCATACCATGTTTCACCAAAAGTTCCCTCATTCATCTTGAGTCGTTGAGACAAGAGAAAATTCACATCGAGAGGCATCTCCCACTCGCTTTTACCGAGACATTTCAAAATCGAGGAGAGGTCCCAAAGAAACCACTAAGTCATACCAAAACATCCTAAGTCCACACCTGATCGCCAAGACATAGCCAACCTCTCACCGAAAGCTATTTGAAATAAACCTTTAGTACTCTGTCGGTGAGACACATAAACTTCGTTATGACCATATATCGACGCCACAACTCCTACTGATAAGACTTTCAATGCATCAGTCGATGAGACTACATACTGAATACAACACATATGCCGAAGTGAACATTTGTGCACAAGTCGGTAAGACATATGGAGATTGCCATGCCATCCTTTCAAAAATGATTTCTTTCACCGATATGCCTTTTCCAAATGCGGGTCGGTAAGACATGAAGTATTCGCTGAGACCTTAGCCCGAAGATAACAATCTCACCGATAAGATTTTCCTCCATCGCCAAGACAAAGACAAAGTCCCACCGAATGTTGCCTACATGAAAACTTTAATCGCTATGAAATTCAATGAGGCTTGTCGATAGGCAACACAGACTCATGCAAGCAGAAAATGCAACATGGGTTAGGGAGACCTTGACCATCTCACGCCGATAAGAACCAGAATGTGAAAATACATGACACAATGGATTCAATGGGGCAATATGGGAAAAATATGGGTGAAATATGCACACGGTAGGACCAATCTGAAAATCTTATGAGTAAGATCAACATGTAAAAACATCATATTTTTACAGCTCTAACAGGCGTCACTATCAGCAAAGGCATCAATGTTTGAAAACTCCAAACTGTACCGCTAGGACCCCCAAACTACAAACTAACCACGACATCATTGTTTAACCGTGGGCCTGTTTAAGCCAAAAACCCTAATGACTTAACTCAAGCGTGACATTTCCATTTTCAATGGTGTCTCCCTTTGGAGTTTGAACCCTAAACCCTAGACTATGACGCGGCATCACAAGTCACAATAGTAGTGCTCTTTGAAGCTGAGTGTCACCAATTTAACACTTCTAGCATTGCTATATAGAAATGCTAGACTTTGTGACTCTTCAAACCGTAATAAATGCACACGAAAATCAAAATTAAAGTCAGGTTTGTTGGAAAAAAAAGGATAGACAACTGAGGGGGGTGTGAACTAGTTGTCACAGAATATTTAAACTTTTCAAACTTTACTTAACTTAATCTCAGATCTGATGAATGAACAATAAACCATGAACAATCAACACATCAGAAACATAGAGAACACCAAGATTTACATGGAAACCCTGTTAGGGGAAAAACCATGGTGGATGTTAGTCCACAATATTATACCATGGTAAAAGTATAATGAAAAATAATGGGAATAAACATGCATTCATGCACACTGCCTAGAGCTCACTATTTAAATACAAAAGGGATCACTACCCACCACTACAAAGCAATTCGGATTAGATCCATAGGGTATGAAATGAGAAAATAGCTTATGCAAAAGCTTGATTATAGTTCCAGTTAAGCGCAGAAACACTCCTTCACACTTCACTCAAACTTCTTCACACTATGCTCTGCAATCAAATGATATTCGCACATACACACATAGGAGCACACCGAGCACACTTCAATTCAAAAAAACAACCTCTCTTATATATCTACACCAAGAATTACATCAACAACTTTGTCGGCCAATATAAAACATATTTACAATGTCGGCCCCAAATTTACAAATAAATTTTCAATGCAAATCAAACACCATCGGCTAATATTATGATGTGACCCAAAACAATATCCTCAAGCTCGCAAAACATTCAAATTTAAATCTCCAAGGATCCACAACACATTACAACCATCATGTCAGCCAAGAACATGAAAACTCGAACACACATGAGAAAAATATTTGACCACGAGCACACTAATCAACGCAAACATACAAAAAATATAGAGAATGATCTAGAAGCATCCACAAGCAACAAGAACTAATAGAGAAGCATCTACAACAACTGAGATTACCAAAATCACATAAGATTCAATCAAGAGCACTGAAAGAAATCACAGAAACACTATCAGAGCACAACTTTCCATAACATGATTAAATCTTCACGCTGACCTCTGAAACTTCTGGTAGATGATCTAGATACTCACAACAATAATCCCTTTAGTCCACAATAGCTGATCTTCAACATACAGAACAAAACACCTTCTTGACCTACATTGTTCCACTGGCAACCTGCAACTCTTCCTTCAACAATTTTGTCAATATCCTCGACATATACAACCTTCAATAAAATAATGGTAATAGTGTTGACATCAATGACAACCACATATCAGCAACACCACAGCATCCAACAATCTCCACCTTTGGCATTGATGGAAACACATGATGTGAAAAATACCATCAACACAACTACACTTGCTCTCCCTTAGGTTCTTACTCTTTTCCTCAATTGCTCTTCTCCCCCTAAAAATATTTTTCACATTTCTCTTCTCCCCCTTTGACATAAATGGCAAAGATAAGCATTATCTTCCCACATACAAGATTTTAACCATGTATCTACACATCTGAATACTCCCCCTGAGTAGCAACCATAGAAACATCAATCTGGATCAGGAAATATCTTTGAAGCATATGGATTGATGCAAGAAAATGCATCTCTAGTTCATATCAGGATGGGTAATCACCCCCAGCATCCCTCTGAGATACTCAAAAGTATGATCCTTCGGAAATGGCTTGGTGAAAATTTTTGCAACCAGTTCTTTGGTAGGCACATACTCCATTCTGACTTCTCTCTCATTTACTTTTTCCCTCAAGAAGTGAAACTTGATTGATATATGCTTGGTCTTAGAGTGTAGCACCAAATTCTTTGATATGTTGATTGCACTTGAGTTGTCACAGTAAATGGAAATAGGTTCATCATATACTACTATGATATATTCCAGCATTTGTTTCATCCACATCAATTGAATACAGTTATTTGTAGCAACAATATACTCTTCCTCAGCAATAGATAGAGAAATGGAATTCTACTTTTTACTCAACCAAGACACCAACTTCTTCCCTAGGAAGAAAGCACCACCACTAGTACGCTTCTTGTCATCTACATCTCCTACCCAATCCACATCAGTATATGCACTCAAGGTAATATCATCATCCTTAGGGTACCAAAGCCCAAAATTAGTTGTTCCTTTTAGATATCTGAAGATTCTCTTTACAGCAGTCACATGAGATTTTTTTTTATCATCCTGAAATCTAGCAACCATACATACAAGATTCATTAAGTAGAGCAATCCACCAATCATTGACCTGTATCTTGTTTGATTTTCCTTAGGATAATCATCATTTTGTGTTAACTTGCATTCAGTTACCATGGGAGTACCAACAGGCTTTGAGTCATCCATGCCAAACTTCTTTAGCAGCTCTCTCACATATTTGGACTGAGATATGAAAATTCCATTGTCTAACTGAGTAACTTGCAATCCCAGAAAGAACTTCATCTCTCCAATCATACTCATTTCAAATTCACTCTTCATTTCATCATCAAACTTCATGCATAGATTATCATCTCCTCCAAAAATAATGTCATCAACAAAGACCTCAATGATCAACTCTTTGTCATGATCCAACTTGAAATAAAAGTTGTTGTCAGTAGTACCTTTATTGAATCCAAGCTTTAGTAAATATTTATCCAGTCTAGCATGCTAGGCTCTGGGGGCTTGCTTGAGTCCATATAGAGCTTTCTTTAATCAGCAAACCATGTTTTCCTTATCAGTCAGTTGAAATCCATCCGACTGTTCAATATATACTTCTTCTAGCTCACCATTCAGAAAAGTTGACTTCACATCCATTTGATAGAATTTATAGTTCGTATATGCAGCATAAGCAATAAATAACATTAAAACTTCAATTCTGGCAACAAGGGAAAAGGTTTCTTCAAAATCAATACCTTACATTTGTGAATACCCTTTACATACCAGTCTTGCTTTATTCTGGACCACTTCACCTTGTTCATTCAGCTTATTCTGAAAGACCCATTTAGTACTAATCACATTTTTATCTTTAGGCCTGGGAACAAGTATCCATGTATCATTCTTTTCAATCTGCATCAATTCTTCCTTCATAGCTTCCATCCAATGTTCATCATTGCAAGCTTCATTGACATCTTTAGGCTCAATCTTCGAAATGAGGCAATACTCTTCTGTAATCTTTCTTCTAGTTTGCACACCTTTATTCTTGTCACCTATAATTTTATTTTTAGAATGGTTTAGCTTTACATACCTTGGAACCTTAGGACTTTATCAAACTTCTGGTTCTTTTATTCTTTCTTCTACACTTGCACTTATCTTTGCTTCCTAACTACCTTGATTTATCAGAACAAATGGAAGTTTTTTTACCGAAACATATGGAACAATTTGAAGTTGATTCTATGTCTGAACATTTTTCCCTCTATTTGTATTATCCTCCTAGTTATCTGAATCATATCCACAATATCTAGATGATTTAGCAGAGTCCTCATCAACTCTGACATTTTCCCTCTCAACCATTTTTCTTAATCTTCTGTTATAGCACCGGTAGGCCTTGCTTTTAGTAGAGTAACCTAGAAATATTCCTTCATCACTTCTTGCATCAAACTTTCCTATGTCCTCATCTCTCTTGATGTAGCATTTTCTTCCTAAGATCTTGAAATACTTAACAGTAGGCTTATAACCAAACCATAGTTCAAAAGGAGTCTTACCAAAATTACCATTTACATTTACCTGGTTCAAAGTGTATACAACAGTGCTTACAGCTTCACTCCAATAGATGTGAGGCACATTTTCTTCAATCATCATTGTTCTAGCAGCATCCAGAATTGTTTTGTTCTTCCTCTCTGCAATTCCATTCTGTTGAGGGGTTCGGGGAGCAGATAATTGTCTTTTGATTCCATGCTCTTCACAAAAATAATTGAACTCCCTGGAGGTGAACTCACCACCTCTGTCTGAACTTAAGCATTTTATTTTTAGACCTTTCTCATTCTCTACCATAGCTTTGAAACTTTTGAACTTCTCTAATGCTTCACATTTTTCTCTTAAGAAAGCAACCCATATCATTCTAGAGTAATCATCAATAAGCAGCATAAAGTACCTTTCTCCATGAAGACTTCTAACTCTAGAGGGACCACATAGATCAGTATGTACTAGCTCCAGTAATCCATTAGAATGATGTTGTTTGCTCCAAAAAGAAACTCTAGTTTATTTTCCCATTTGACATTCCTTGCAAATTGTGTTAGTAGGCTTCACTAGCTTAGGTAGATCTCTTACTACTTGAGTGGAACTCACTTTGATAATGTTATCAAAATTCACATGACAGAGCCTCCTATGCCATAACCATCTTTCATCTACTTGAGCAATTAAACAACTTTCACTAGCATCATTCAAGTGAAAAATATTACCTTTTGTCTTTTTACCTAAAGCAATTACATTTCCAGAACTTCCAAGTATCTTGCATCTTCCACCTTTGAACTGAAGATCATAGCGCTTGTCCACCATCTATCCAATGCTCAATAGGTTGTGCTTCAAGCCTTCAACATTAAGGACATCATCAGTGTTATGCTTACCACCAAGACAAATAGATCCTCTGCAACTAATCACACCAGCATTGTTATCTTTGAATCTTACAACCTATTGGAAAAACAAGGACATACAACTAAGAGGTGGGGGTGAATCAGTTGTCACAGAATATTTAAACTTTTCAAACTTAACTTAATCTAAGATTTGATGAATGAATAATAGACCATAAACAATCAACACATCAGAAACACAGAGAACACCAAGATTTTTTTTGTGGAAACCCTGTTAGGGGAAAAACCACGATGGATGTTAGTCCACAATATTATACCCTATTAAAAGTATAATGAAAATAGTAAGGGGAATGCACATGCATTCAGGCACACTGCCTAGAGCTCATTGCTCAAATACAATAGGGCTCACTTCCCAAAAATACGTAGCAATACAAATTAGATCCACAAGGTATGAACTAAGAAAATAGCTTCTTCACAAGATTGATTACAGTTCCAGTTAAGCACAGAAAACCTTCTTCACACTTTGCTCAAACTTCTTCTCACTCTACTCTACAATCAAAGGAATAGATCAATATTCACAAACTTGCACTTTCTCTGGCATACATTCACTCTTATGCACACTAACTTCACTCAAACAATCACTCTTATATATTTGCAACACAGAATTACATCAACAACCTTGTCGGCCAAAAATATAAAACATATTTACAATGTCGTCCCAAATTTACAAATAAATTTTCAATGTGGATCAAACACTGTCAACTAATATCATGATGAGACCCAAAACAATATCCTCAAGTGTTCCAAACATTCAAATTTAAATCTTCAAGGATCCGCAACACGTTACCACCATCATGTCGGCCAGGAACATGAAAACCCAAACATGCACAAGAAAAAAAAAATCTTTGACCACGAGCACACTGATCAATGTGGATGTACAACAATGATGGAGAATGATCTAAAAACATCCACAAACACCATGAACTAACAAAGAGGCATCCACAACAACTAGAATTACACAAACTTCAATCAGGAACCCTAACAGAGACCACAGAAATACTGTCAGAACACAACATGATCAATTCTTCATGCGAACCTCTAAAAGTTTTGATAGATGAAATAGATACTCTCAACAATAAACCCTTTAGTCCACAACAACTGATCTTCAACGTACAAAACAAGACACCTTCTTGACCTTCACTGTTCCACTGGCAACCTGCAACTCTTCCTTTAACAATTTTCTCAATATCCTCAACATATATACCCTTCAATACAATAATTCTAATAGTGTTGACATTAATGACAACCACATATTAGTAGCACAACCACAACATCTAAAAAACTCCCAACAAGCTCCCCCTTTGGCATTGATGGCAACACATGATGTGAAAAATACCATCAACTCGACACACTTACTCCCCCTTAGATTTTGACTCTCCTTCTCAATTTATTTTCTCCCCAAAAGGGATTTTTCACATTGCTCTTCTCCCCCTTTGACATCAATGGAAAAGGTAAGCATTACCTTTCCACATACAAGCTCTAAACCACATATCTGCACATCTAACTACTCCCTCTGAGTAGCAGCCATGGAAACATCAATTCAGATTAAGAAATATAGCTTTGAAACATACAGATTGATGCAAGTGAATGCATCTCTTAGTTCTTATTAGGAGGGGTAATCACCCCTAGCATTTTTCTAAGATACTCAAAAGTATCCTTCGGCAATGGCTTAGTGAAGATGTCTGCAACCTGTTCTTTGGTAGGCACATACTCCAGTCTGATTTCTTTCTCATTTACTTTCTCCCTCAAGAAGTGAAACTTGATGGATATATACTTAATCATAGAGTGTAGCACAACATTCTTCAAAATGTTTATTGCACTTGAATTGTCATAGTATATGGAAATAGGCTCTTCATATACCTGTTGTCACATGAAGTTGCACCCTTGTTGAACCTGATGTTCAATGCCTCAGTGTAACATGGGAAGACCTCTAAAGATGTGGGTTTCTTGAAAGTAGAGGTCAACCTCCGGAGAAGGCCGACTTCCTTTGGTGTCACCTAAACTATTGATTCTTGAAGGGAAAAGGATAAGGAGTACATAAATTGAAACTAAACTAAGGTGATACACCGAAATGACAGGAATAATGAAATACTCAATTTACACTTGAATACTGAAGGTGAACATAAGATTACACATCAAATTCTGCAAGCCTTGCACTAACATCTCACAAACAGGTTTGATTCACACACTTTTCCGGAGAGGAAAGAAAGATTTTCACAGATCATAATCCATGCGTGACTAAGTGAACACAATTTTTAATTTATATAATGATACTTTTGCAAAGGAAAGCATGAAACACAAGATAAAGCTATGAAGGAATGAAAGAAATTCACAAAAATAACTTAATCATGAACCTGAAATGCACAACACTTTGCATGAACAAGATGGAAATCTGAACATCAACAGTGATCAAGGTAAGCTTTATATAACATGCTCCAAGTTGAATTATAGAAACCTACTAATCTGAGAGAGGACTGCAAAAAGGGTCACAGACTTCAGAAGAGCATACTTCCGAACTCCTTTACAAGAAGGCAAAAAATGCCTTATATACAAAAGGTATGTCAGCCCCTTAGGGCTTACAAAAATATCCATCCCAGAAAAGATCTCCCATAGATCTTTTGATTGAAATAAATGCAAAACCATGCATGTGTTGATGTCTGTCAATGAAGAGTTACCCTTATAGAAGCATTCAAATCTTTAGCAGCAACCACCGCATTCATTTCAGATCCTCATGTCCTGTTGAGCTACTACGGCTGCACCTTGAATGCCCTGAGCTCACTCTGATTCATGTGGCATTCATCAAGGATTGACATTCTCTGTTCTACCACAGCTCGCCTCAGCTCCCCCTGGTTGGTCGAGCGTTTTCCACACGGGCTTTGCAGCTGGTCAAAAGTCTTTTGAAAAGAATCGCATCTCGGTAAGACATTGAAAGCATCTTGCCGATGTGATTATATCATTTGGCAACAATCGGCGTAGTACATGACAGTTGATGAGAGTTCATATCGAGCTCGATCAGTCATACCGATACCACTAAGGCCATCGACAAGACACAATTTTGTCGTTGGGATATCATGGTGAAAACTCCATGCTTAGCGAAGGCATCAGTTTCGGAGAGACCCACTACACTCAGCGAGACATTGGCCTATCGGGGAGAAGTCATAGCGGGTGGATGAAGTTATGACGATAACACCTTCACTCGGCAAGACACCCGTTGGTCGGCAAGACCTCATGGTGAACAGCTAGAGTTATGTCAATCTCACAAAAATCCATCGGCAAGACTCCATCGGATTAGGGAGACCTTACGGAGAACTCCTTTCACTTTGCCAAGACCACTCTGCAATCAGCAAGACATCATAGCGAGGTCCTCATCTCTTGGTGAAGGCACTTATTTTCACTGAGACTCTTCAAACTGGCAGGGGCGGGGTCAAGATGAAACTAAAACTAGGAGTGGTGGGAAAAGGGGCGGAAGTAAAGACAGGTGAATCCCGGCGGAACCAGGATTGGGACCAAAATGGGGAAAACAAAGAAAAGACAGAACTGGAACCGGAACTAAATCTGGACCTAAAACTTTCTTCAAGTTTCAAGTTTGGATTCTGTTTCGATCCCGCCTTCGGCAGCATATGAGGAGAAAAGGAAAGAGGAAAAAACATAAAGGGGAACTAATGGGAAGAGATCCCTTGATCAAAAGCCAAGAAGAAAAGGAAAGAAGAAAGAGCAGGACCGGGGCCGGAACCGGAACGCAAACAAGAACCTGACCCCTGGAAAAGTTCCAAGTTCAGGTTCTGACCAGGTCCCGGGCCCACGAGAAAAAGAAAGAAAATGCACAAGGCAAAAGAAGGAAAGGCGAGATCAGAACTAAGTCCGATCCTGGGTAGAACAAAGCGGGGGTGGGGCGGAAACAAACCCAAAACTGAAACTTCCCAAGGTTTCAAGTTTAGATTCTGACCCGAACCCGCCTACGATGAAGGCAATGAAGGGAGGAAAAAAGGACAAGGAAGAAAAGAAAGGGAAAAACTACCCCATGGTAAAATGTATGGCCAAAGAAGAGAACAAGATGCACACGAGCGCAGAACCAGAACCGGAACCGGACCTAGAACTAAAAACAGAAACTGGAACTTTCGAAAAAGTTCCAAGTTTGGTTTTGGTCTGGTTCTGCCTCCAACGGAAACAAAGGAAAAGGGGCCCGACAAAAACAAAAAAGGTGGAGGCAGGGGTGGAACCAGATTAAAAAAAGAAACCGAAACCTTTTTGAAAAGTTCCAAGTTTGGTTTCGGTCTGGTTCCGCCTCCGATAGAGCAAGGAAAAAGGAAAGAAGAAAACAAAACAGAAAAGAGGGAAAGACCAGGCAAAACATAAACGGAAAGAAAACCCATCCCCAAGCTGAAGACCCGCGCGCTGGGCTCAACCCTCTTGGGAGCCACATTTAATCCACGTGCTGAATTATAACATCATTTTCCCCTGCATCTACACAAGAAGCAAACAAGTTAGAAAAAGTGATCCTGATGCAAGTTTTCTTCCATTTGGTCTTTGGGAACCCCTGAAAACATGGGTTACCCTGCCTGATTGAGCCCATAGGTGAAAAATGGGTAACATTTCTTGTGACCTTTGCTGGATTTTTGCCTGCTAAACATGGAGACCAGTAGCCTAGGCCTATCCATTGGGCACGGAGTCATTGGGACAACTCAGAAAAGATCAAGAGTAGCTTTGTACATAGTAGTAACGCATGTTACTCAAGAAACAGTTCACTTGGAAACTTATTGAAAACAAGAAAAACTGAAATAAACTATTTACTGTGCTGGAACAGCACTTAGGGAAATGAAAACTGCATCAAAACCTATCCTACACTAACCAGTAAGAAACTAGTTAAACAAAACCATTCGCAGGGTGATTAAAATAGCTGCCTTTTCTTCTCAATATGCAAGGGCTCTCAAGCTTAATAGCAGCTGAATAGAGATGGTATACTGAAAGATGTTTAAAATTATAATGCACTACTGCATGAAAGAGGGTAACAAGTTCACTTACCTCCTTAAACTGATCATATGCATTTGTATTCAAAGGAGGATAAGTAAATTGAACACACTCTTTGTCAACCGTAAGTACATCTTTTACGCCACTTTCAGCTATGGCTCTATGTATGAATGCTTGATTAACCATTGGCACTTTATGGAACTCCATCTAGGCTAAATCCCTAATCAAATAGCCCCTTGTAAAGACAAAAATTGAGCTCTCCTTGCTGGTTTCTCGCTCATGCACTGCTGCTTTATAGCCTAGGCTAGGAAAGTCTAACCCCTGTGACTGACTTAGTGAGAAAAAAGAAGCTTCCTCAGTAAGCCCGAGCTGTTCATGATTAGCTTCATCAAGAGGCAATAGTTCAACAACCAAATTGGTACCAAAAGCTTCTAAATCATTCCAAAACATATCCTCTTCAATGTATTCTTTACTCCTCTGAACAAAAAGACCAAATTCAAGACTAATGCAGCTCTCATCCAGCTTTAACAAGGCATCAAAATTACCCTCTTTGCAAAATAGCAAGTCCCGTTTAGGGACTTGTTCAACAGGATGCAAGGAATTATCTTCAACAACCTCTACAATAGTCTCACCAACTTGAATGGGTTGATCACATGCTTCCCTTTCATATGACATTAGTTCATCATCTATGTTGGAACAAAAAGCTTCTATGATATCATCTGACTCATAATTTTGCATTAAATCTAGATGAATTTTATCATTAGTTGCTCCATACTAGGCATAGATGCTATCATGCATGTGAGATCCTCATCTTCATCGAAAAATTGAGGAAGTTCATCAAACAAGTCGGCAATATTCTCTGGTCCTCCATTAACAACTGGTAAACCAGGAACCTTCAAGTTTTCTTCAGCTTGCTCAACATAACCAGGTAGTTGATCAAGCAAATAAACCAATTGTTCTTCTTTATGTGGCTTCCTTTCCAATGAAACTTGGGAATCCTCTGTTTGCAAGTGAAGATCTTCAACTTTCTGTTGTTCTACTTCCTACCTCTCCTCCTATTTGAGCTTTTCTTGCTGTAGTTAGTAACATGCTATAGCTAAATGCATTGGACTTACTTTGCTAATTCTCTCCTTGAGGAGTAAGTCATCTGGATCAATGGACTGCTCTTGAGGGATGATGGACTGATCTTGTTTAGGTACTACATTCTCTTGCATCGAATTCAATCCCTTAAAGCTTGGAATTTCAAACTAAGAAGACTTATTAAGGGAGTTAAGAGGTTGAATTTGCCTGAAGCTGGCAAACTCATACTTGGGAACCTCTTGTTCAAAAAAATTTAGCCTCCTTTCTGCCTCCTTTGTAGCCAGCTATTGGGTAAGGTTCTCTTCAAATTGCTTCCTCTGCAACTCTTCCATTAGTTGGTGCTAATAGTCAAAGTAAGCTTGAGTATTCTGCACCTGAGCAGAGAGCAGCTTCACTTGTTTTTCCTTAGTAGCTATTTCTTGTTCAAGGCCTTCCTCAAACTGGATTCTTTTTGCCACCATTTCTTGATCATAAAAGCTGACTTGCTCAACCACTTCTTGCTGATGCATAATGGTACCCTGTTGCATCTTGATATCAATCAATATCCTAGATAGGCATGCAAGCACCTTACTAATATCATTAATCTTCATATTGTGAAGACCTTGACTGAGATCCCACAACGTATGGTCAATCTATTGGAGCAGGTCCAATACACTCTGATATGGATGTGGAGGAGCAACATACTCATGATATGGAGGGTAATAGTAAGCATCTTCATAATTATTTGACATCTTTTCAGTTAAAGAGCTGGAAACTCATAATTAAATATTTATTTTGAGACATACCAAGACATGTGCCTATGAAACTAGAAGATCTGAGCTCAGAGTCGCCAGGTATGTAAAGAAAATGCCTCCAAAAGGCTGGAACTGCTGCTGCACACACCAAACAGTAGCAATAAAGTGCATAAACATGAACTGAGAAGTAGTTCACAGTCCCACCGAGCATGCCAAAAACTGTTGTCACATGAAGTTGCACCCTTGTTGAACTTGATGTTCAACGCCTCAGTGTAAGATGGGAAGACCTCTAAAGATGTGGGTTTCTTGAAAGCAGAGGTCAACCTCCGAAGAAGGTTGGCTTCCTTTGGTGTCACCTAAACTATTGATTCTTGAAGGGAAAGGGATAAGGAGTACATAAATTGAAACTAAACTAAGGTGATACATCGAAATGATAGGAACAATGAAATACTCAATTTACACTTGAATACTGAAGGTGAACATAAGATTACACATCAAATTCTGCAAGCCTTGCACTAACATCTCACAAACATGATCGATTCACACACTTTTCTGGAGAGGAAAGAAAGATTTTCACAAATCAGAATCCATGCGTGACTAAGTGAACACAATTTGTAATTTGTATAATGATACTTTTGCAAAGGAAGGCATGAAACACAAGATAAAGCTATGAAGGAATGAAAGAAATTCACAAAAATAACTTAATCATGAACCTAAAATGCACAACAGTTTGCATGAACAAGATGGAAGTTCGAACATCAACAGTGTTCAAGGTAAGCTTTATATAACATGCTCCAAGTTGAATTACAGAAACCTGCTAATTTGAGAGAGGACTGCAAAAAGGGTCACAGACTTCAGAAGAGCATACTTTCGAACTCCTTTACAAGAAGACAAAAAATGCCTTATATACAAAAGGTATGTTGGCCCCTTAGGGCTTACAAAAATATATGTCCTAGAAAAGATCTCCCATAGATCTTTTGATTGAAATAAATGCAAAACCCTGCGTGTCCATGTCGGTGTCTGTCAGTGAAGAGTTACCCTTATAGAAGCATTCAGATCTTTAGCAGCAACCACCGCATTCATTTTAGATCCTCGTGTCCTATTGAGCTACTTTGGCTGCACCTTGAATGCCCTGAGCTCACTCTGATTCACGTGGCATTCATCTAGGGTTGACATTCTCTATTTTTCCATGGCTCGCCTCAGCTCCCCCTAGTTGGTCGAGCATTTTCCACGCAGGCTTTGCAGCTAGTCAAAAGTCTTTTCAAAAGAATCACATCTTGGCGAGACACTGAAAGCATCTTGTCGATGCAATTATATCATTTAGCAACAATCGGTGTAGTACATGACACTCGATGAGAGTTCATATCGAGCTCGATCAGTCATACCGATACCACTAAGGCCATCGGCAAGACACAATTCTGTTGCTGGGATATCATGGCGAAAACTAAATGCTTAGCGAAGGCATCAGTTTCAGAGAGACCCAATACACTCTGTGAGACATTGGCCTATCGGGGAGAAGTCATAGCGGGCAGATGAAGTTATGACGATGACACCTTCACTCAGCAAGACACCTGTCGATCGGCAAGACCTCATGGTGAACAGCCAAAGTTATGTCGATCTCACAAAAAGCCATTGGCAAGACTCCATCAGATCGGGGAGACCTTACGACGAACTCCTTTCACTTCGCCAAGGCCACTCTGCAATCAACAGGACATCATAGCAAGGTCCTCATCTCTTGGCGAAGGCACTTATTTTCACTGAGACTCTTCAAACTGGCGGGGGTGAGGTCAAGACAAAACCAGAACCGGGAGTGAGGGGAAAGGGGGCGGAAGCAAAGACAGATGAATCCCGGCGGAACTGGGATCGGGACCCAAACGGGGAAAATAAAGAAAAGACGAAACCAGAATCGGAACTAAATCCGGACCTAAAACTTTCTTCAAGTTTCAAGTTCGGATTTCATTTTGATCCTGCCCCTGGCAACATACGAGGAGAAAAGGAAAGAGGAAAAGCATAAAGGGGAACCAAGGGGAAGAGATCCCTCAATCAAAAGCAAGGAAGAAAAGGAAAGAAGAAAGAGCAGGACCGGGGCCGAAACCAGAATGCAAACAGGAACCTGACCCCTGGAAAAGTTCCAAGTTCAGGTTCCGACCAAGTCCCGAGCCCGTGAGAAAAAGAAAGAAAATGCACAAGGAAAAAGAAGGAAAGGTGGGATCGGAACTGAGTCTGATCCCAGGTAGAACAAAGTGGGGGTGGGGCAGAAACAAACCTGAAACTGAAACTTCACAAGGTTTCAAGTTCGGATTCTGACCCGAACCTGCCTACGACGAAGGCAAGGAAGGGAGGAAAAAAGGACAAGGAAGAAAAGAAAGGTAAAATCTACCCCACCGTAAAACGTAAGGCCAAAGAATAGAACTAGACGTACATGAGCATGAAACCAGAACCAAAACGGGACCTGGAACTAAAAATGAAAATTGGAACTTTCAGAAAAGTTCCAAGTTTGGTTTCGGTCTAGTTCTGCCTCCAACTGAAACAAAGGAAAAGGGGCCCGACAAAAATAGAAAAGGTGGAGGTGGGGGTGGAACCAGATTAAAAACAGAAATCAGAACCTTTTTGAAAAGTTCCAAGTTTGGTTTTGGTCTAGTTCCGCCTCCGATAGAACAAGGAAAAAGGAAAGAAGAAAACAAAACAGAAAAGAGGGAAAGACCAGGCAAAACATAAATGGAAAGAAAACCCACCCCCAAGTTGAAGACTCGCACGCTGGGCTCAACCCTCTTGGGAGCCACATTTAATCCACGTGCTGAATTAAAACATCATTTTCCCCTGCATCTACACAAGAAGCAAACAAGTTAGAAAAAGTGATCTTGATGCAAGTGTTCTTCCATTTGGTCTTCGGGAACCCTTGAAAACATAGGTTACCCTGCCTGATTGAGCCCATAGGTGAAAATGGGTAACAATACCACCCTAATATCTTTCAGCATCTATTTCATCCACATCACTTGAGTACAGTTGTTTGCAGCAGCAATATACTTTGCTTCAACATTAGGTAGAGAAATGGAATTCTACTTTTTGCTCAACCAAGACACCAGCTTCTTCCCTAGGAAGAAGGAACCACCACTAGTACTCTTCCTGTCATCTACATATCCTACCCAATCTGCATCAATATATGCACTCAAAGTAAGATCATCATCCTTAGAATACCAAAGTCCAAAATCAATTGTTCCTTTCAAATATTTGAAGATTCTCTTTTACAGCAGTCACATGAGACTCTTTTGGATCAACCTGAAATCTAGCAACCATACATACAACATTCATAATGTTTGGTCTGGTCTGAGTTAAGTAGAGAAATCCACCAATCATTGACCTATATCTTGTTTGATTTTCCTTTAGAGAATCATCATTCTATGTTAACTTACATCCAGTTACCATGGGTGTACCAACAGGTTTTGAGTCATTGATGCCAAACTTCTTCAGCAGCTCTCTCACATATTTGGACTGAGATATGAAAATCCCCTTATCTAACTGAGTAACTTGCAATCCTAGAAAGAATTTCATCTCTCCAATCATACTCATCTCAAATTTACTCTTCATTTCATCAACAAACTTCATACACAGATTATCAGCTCCTCCAAAAATAATGTCATCAACAAAGACCTCAATAATCAACTCTTTTTCATGATCCAACTTGAAATATAATTTGCTATGAGTAGTACCTTTATTGAATCCAAGCTTTAGTAAGTATTTGTCCAGTCTAGCATATCAGGATCTGGGGGCTTGCTTAAGTCCATATAGAGCTTTCTTCAATTCATAAAACCATGTCTTCCTTATCAGTCAGTTGAAATCCATCTGGTTGTTCAATATATACTTCTTCTAGCTCACCATTCAGAAAAGTTGACTTCACATCCATTTGATAGAATTTATAATTCTTATATGCAGCATAAGCAAGAAATAACCTTATAGCTTCAATTTTAAAACCAGGGGCAAAGGTTTCTTCAAAATCAATACCTTTCATTTGTGAATACCCTTTACATACTAGTCTTGCTTTATTCTGGACCACTTCACCTTGTTCATTCAACTTATTCTGAAATACCCATTTAGTACCAATCACATTTTTATCTTTAGGTTTTGGAACAAGTATCCATGTATCATTATTTTCAATCTAAATTAGTTCTTCCTTCATAGCTTCCATCCAATGTTCATCATTGCAAGCTTCACTGACATCTTTAGATTCAATCTTGGAAATTAGGCAATATTCTTCTGCAATTTTTCTCCTAGTTTGCACACCTTTATTCTTGTCTCCTATAATTTGATTTTCAAAATGATTTATCTTTACATACCTTGTAACTTTAGGACTCTCTCGAGCTTTTGTTTCTTTTGTTCTCTCTTTTGCACTTGTACTTGTCTTTGCTTCTTGATTTACTTGATTTACTAGAACAAATTGAGGTTGTTTTATCATAACATATGGCACAATCTGAAGTTGATTTTGTGTCTAAGCATTCTTCCCTTGATTTTTATTATCTTCATATGAATCATATCCACAATATCTGGATGATCTAGTAGAGTCTTCATCAACTCTGACATTTGCACTCTCAACCATTTTTCTCAATCTTCTGTTATAGCACCGGTAGGCCTTGCTTTTGGTAGAGTAACCCAAAAATATTCCTTCGTCACTTCTTGCATCAAACTTTCCTATATCCTCATCTCTCTTAATGTAGTATTTACTTCCAAAGATCTTGAAATACTTAACAATAGGCTTATAACCAAACCATAGTTCAAAAGGAGTCTTACCAGAATTACCATTTACATTTACCCAGTTCAAAGTGTACACAGTAGTTCTTACAACAACACTACAATAGATGTGAGGCATATTTCCTTCAATCATCATTGTTCTAGCAGCATCCAAAATTGTTTTGTTCTTCCTCTCTGCAACTCCATTATGTTGAGGGGTTCGAGGAGCAAATAACTGTCTTTTGATTCCATGCTCTTCACAGAAAGAATTAAATTCCCTAGAGATGAATTCACCACCTCTGTCTGACCTTAAGCATTTGATTTTTAGACCTTTCTCATTCTCTTCCATAGCTTTGAAACTTTTGAACTTTTCTAATGCTTCACATTTTTCTCTTAAAAAACCAACCCATATCATCCTAGAATAATCATCAATAAGCAAAATAAAGTACCTTTCACCATGAAGACTTCTGACTCTGGAGGGACCACAGAGATCAATATGTACCAGTTCCTATAATCCATTTGTATGATGTTGTTTGCTCTAAAAAGAGACTCTAGTTTGTTTTCCCATCTCACACTCCTTGCAAATTGTGTTAGCCGACTTCACTAGCTTAGGTATATCTCTTACTACTTGAGTGGAACTTACTTTAACAATGTTATCAAAATTCACATGACACAGCCTCCTATGCCATAACCATCTTTCATCTACTTGAGCAATTAAACAACTTTCACTAGCAGTATTCAGGTGAAAAATATTACCTTTTGTGTATTTACCTAAAGCAATTACATTTCTAGAACTTCCAAATATCCTACATCTTCCATCTTTGAACTGAAGATCATAACCCTTTTCCACCATCTTTCCAACACTCAACAAGTTGTGCTTCAATCCTTCAACATAAAGAGCATCATTAGTGTTGTGCTTACCACCAAGACAAATAGATCCTCTACCATGAATCACACCAGCATTGTTATTGTTGAAAAATGAGGTGTTTTCTTAGCTTAATACTCTGTAAAACTTTAATATTGCTGATCTAAGTAAGTCTTTTCTTTGTTACATATATTCTTTGTGGGTGATTATCTTGATTAATCCATTTTACTATTGTAGAATGTAGAGAGAAGTTGATAGAAGAACTAGACAGGATATTAGAAAGATCACACAAGATGTACCATGGAGAAACCCTTTCGGGAAAAAACTCCACCAAGAATTATTCTATTATTCAATCTCTAAATTACAATAGCTCCAATTCTTGCTTGAGAATGCTTCTTCTATCTTTACCAATCTTCTTCACACCTGCAATAACAACTATAAAAACTCTATTCAGCTTGAATGAGATATAGAGACAATATGCAACCTTGTAATCTCCAAATGGTGATAATTACAATGCACAAGCTCAATCCCTTGGAAAGGTACACCATATTCCATCAAGTTGAGTTATTTAGTGAAGACTAAAGCTTACAACATGTGCTTCATGCATTTGGGTGTCCCAAACTGAAGCTACAACTTCTCCTTCACTTCGGTGATAATTCCAAAGCTCTTCCTCAAAGTTGGCGCCCTTAAGTAAAGCTACTTAATTGAGCCTTCAAAAATATTTTATCATGCATGAGAGGTAAATCCAATAAAGCATCTTTGGCACCCAAGTTGGCTTCAAGTGCTTTATAGTTAACTGAAACATTTACTCAACACCATTCCCAAAGAATGGTCATCCCTTGTTAACTGGAGGTAGTCCCTGTTATCTATCATACAACTCAATGTTATTTAGCCATGCATTACAAGTTAACTGAAGCTAACTACATGCAACTCAAAATAACCAACATACATGCAACATGCACTTGAATGCAACTGAAGATAACTAAACTGAACTAAACTAAACTAAACTAAACTAAACTAAACTAAATTGATTCTGAACTAAATTGAACTTAAATGAATTTCAAGCATGCAAACATCAAATCCTAACTCCTAGGATCTTTACATGCATTCAGAAGTGTTAACTGTTACTTTCGTATAGTTAACTGGACACAAGGTGAGTTTCACCTTACCATGTGTGCACCCACATGCTCCTATTATTTAGGAATAACTACAAATGTCAGTTTCATGATTTATTTCATCCAAATAATTAATCTCATCCTAATCTTAGTATTGTTGAACACATTCCAAGAATATAGGAGATACATGAAATAATTAATGTTTAGGATTTGCAATTAAATGGCATCCTATTTCCAATAGTTATCTCCAAATCTTACAACCCTGCCATCATAATTTTCTAGACTTACAAATTTGCTTTTGTCACCAGTCATATGATGTGAGCATCCACTGTCAATAACCCACTCATCCTTATCTCCAATTTGGGTTGCAAGAGCTTTCTCAACTTTAGCAGATTCAATAGCCACACGACTATTTTCAATGGTAGCAATGAAAACCCATTCATCTTCATTTCCATTATCTTTATCAGACTCATCATCAGTCACTCCTTCAGCATAATAACATTTCTTATAGAATCTAGACTTGTTAGGCTTAGATCTAGGAACTCTTTCAAGACACCTTGATGCAAAATGACCTATTTTACTACAAGAAAAACTTTTGATAGGAAACTTTCATTTATACTTACCTTGTCCTCTACCTTCTTTCTTCACAATCAGTGCTTCCAAATCTTTTATCTCTCTTTCTTCATCTTCAAGTTGTTTCATTTCTTCCTCATACTTGAATGTCTTTCTAGAAGATTCCCCTAGATCATATATTTGCTTGTTTCTTCTGAATACAGTAGCCTTAAATGCAGTTTTATTCTTGAGAACAGATTCACCAAATTCACTCAATTCAAAGGCAACAAGTTTACCAATCAGTGTATCTCTTGTCATATTTTTCAATGATCTGGTTTCTTCAATAGCATGATCCTTTGCTTTGTAAGAGGGGGTAAATGATCTGAGCACTTTAGCTACAATTTCTTCCTCTTCCAGGGTACCACCGGCACATCTAATACCCATCACTAGTTCATTTACTCTCTGCATAAAAGAAGAAATATTTTCATCTTCACCCATCTTCAAATTTTCATACTTGCCTTTCAAACTCTGTAGCTTAGCCATCTTCACATGTACATCTCCTTCATACAAATTTTTCCAACTTCATCCAAATTTCATGAACTATCTTCAGACTTATCACATTTTTCATTTTTGAATCTGTTAGAGCACTCAGCAAAGCTTCCATAGCCCTGACATTATTCTCAATCTCTTTAATCTCATCAGCAATGGAAGGACCATTCTGAGGAATAACATATGTATTCTTAGTAATCTTCCAATAGGGTTCACCAATACACCTCAAATGACACTCCATCCTACCTTTCCATAGTGAGTAGTATGTTCCATTGAATCTAGGACTGTCCTTCTTATATGATTCCATCTCAGATCACCTCAAGCTTTTAAACTTCTTCAGAGGAACCTGCTCTTATACCAATTGTTGGCAAAACAAGGACAAACAACTAAGAGGGGGGGTGAATCAGTTGTCATAGAATATTTAAACTTTTCAAACTTTACTTAACTTAATCTCAGATCTAATGAATGAAAAATAGACCATAAACAATCAACACATCAAAAACATAGAGAACACCAAGATTTTTTAAGTGGAAACCCTGTTAGGGGAAAAACCACAATGGATGTTAGTCCACAATATTATACCCTATTAAAAGAATAATGAAAATAGTAAGGGGAATGCACATGCATTCAAGCACACTGCCTAGAGCTCACTACTCAAATACAATAGGGCTCACTTTCCAACAATACACATCAATACAAATTAGATCTGTAGGGTATGAACCGAGAAAATAGCTTCTTCACAAGCCTGATTACAGTTCTAGTTAAGCACAAAAAACCTTCTTCACACTTCGCTCAAACTTCTTCTCACTCTTCTCTGCAATCAAATGAATAGATCAATAATCACACACCTGCACTTTCTCTGGCATATATTCACTCTTATGCACACTAACTTCACTCAAACAATTGCTCTTATATATCCACAACATGGAATTACATCAACAACCTTGTCAGCCAAAAATATAAAACATATTTACAATGTTGGCACAAATTTACAAATAAATTTTCAATGTGGATCAAACACCATCAGCCAATATCATGATGAGACCCAAAACAATATCCTTGAGCATGCCAAACATTCAAATTTAAATCTTCAAGGATCCACAACACGTTATCACCATCATGTCGGCTAGGAACATGAAAACTTGAACATGCACAAGAAAAAAAAAAATATTTGACCGCGAGCACACCAATCAATGTGGACATACAACAATGATGGAGAATGATCTAAAAACATCCACAAACACCAAGAACTAATAGAGAGGTATCTACAACAACTAGAATTACACAAACTTCAATCAGGAACACTAGCAGAGACCACAGAAACACTATCAGAAAACAACATGATCAATTCTTCACGTGGACCTCTAAAACTTTCAGTAGATGAACTAGATACTCTCAACAATAAACCCTTTAGTCCACAACAATTGATCTTCAACATACAGAACAAGACACTTTCTTGACCTTCACTATTCAACTGGCAACCTGCAACTCTTCCTTTAACAATTTTCTCAATATCTTCAACATATACAACCTTCAATACAATAATGCTAATAGTGTTGACATCAATGACAACCTCATATCAACAGCACAACCACAACATCTGAAAAACTTCCAATACAACCCTACTGTAATACTTCTCTAGACTTACAAATTTTCTTTTGTCACCATTCATATGATGTGAGCATTCGCTATCAATAACCCACTCATCCTTTTCTTCAATTCAGGTTGCAAGAGCTTTCTCAACTTTAGCAGATTTAGTAGCCACCCAACCATTTTCCTTGATAGCAAGGAACACCCATTCATTTTCATTTCCATTATCTTTATTAGACTCTTCATCAATCACTCCTTCAACATAGTAACATTTCTTTTGAAATCTAGATTTGTTAGGCTTAGTTCTAGGAACTCTTTCAGGACACCTTGATGCAAAATGACCTATTTTATTACAAGAGAAACATTTAATAGGAAACATTCCTTTATACTTACCTTGTCCTTTGCCTTCTTTCTTCACAATTAGTGCTTCCAATTCTTCTACTTCTCTTTCTTCATCTTCAAGTTGTTTCATTTCTTCCTCATACTTGAATGACTTCCTGGAACACTCTCCCATATCATATCTTTGCTTGTTTCTTCCGAATACAGTAGCCTTAAATGCAGATCCAGTCTTGGGAACAAATTCACCAAATTTACTAATCAATGTATCTCTTGTCACATTTGTCACTGATCTGATTTCTTCAATAGCATGACCCTTTTCTTTGTAAGAGGGAGGCAATGATCTAAGCACTTTAGCTACAATTTCTTCCTCTTCCAGGGTACCACCAACACATCTAATACCCATCACTAGGTCATTTACTTTTTGCATAAAATAAGAAATATTTTCATCTTCACCCATCTTCAAATTTTCATACTTGCCTTTCAAACTTTGTAGCTTAGCCATCTTCACATGTGCATCTCCTTCATACAAAGTTTCCAGCTTCATCCAAATTTCATGAGTTGTCTTCAGACCCATCACATTTTTCATTTCTGAATCTATCAGAGCACTCAACAAAGCTTCAATAGCCCTAATGTTATTCTCAGCCTCTTTAATTTCATCAGGACTGGAAGGACCATTTTGAGGAATAACATATCTATTCTTTGTGATCTTCCAGAAGGGTTCACCAATACATCTCAAATGACACTCCATCATGGCTTTCCACAATGAGTAGTTCATTCCATCAAACCTAGGACTTTCCTTCTTGTATGTTTCCATCTTGGATCACCTCAAGCTTTTAAACTTCTTCAGGGGAACCTACTCTGATACCAATTGTTGGAAAAACAAGGACATACAATTGAGAGGGGGGGTGAATCAGTTGTCACAGAATATTTAAACTTTTCAAACTTTACTTCACTTAATCTCATATCTGATGAATGAACAATAAACCATGAACAATCATCACATCAGAAACATAGAGAACGCCAAGATTTTTTACGTGGAAACCCTGTTAGGGGAAAAACCACGGTGGATGTTAGTCCACAATATTATACCGTGTTAAAAGTATAATGAAAAATAATGGGAATGCACATGCATTTAGGGCACACTGCCTAGAGCTCATTGCTCAAATACAAAACGGCTCACTACCCTACACTACAAAGCAATTCAAATTAGATCCGCAGGGTATGAACTAAGAAAATAGCTTATGTAAAAGCCTGATTATAGTTCCAATTAAGTACAAAAACACTCCTTCACACTCTACTCTAACTTCTTCACACTATGCTCTACAATCGAATGATATTCGCACATACAAACACAAAGCACACTTCAATTCAACAAACAATCACTCTTATATATCAGCACCAAGAATTACATCAACAACTTCATCATCCAAAATATAAAACATACTTACAATGTCGGCCCCAAATTTTGCAAATAAATTTTCAATGCGAATCAAACACGGTCAGCTAATATTATGATGTGACCCAAAACAATATCCTCGAGCATGCCAAACATTCAAATTTAAATCTCCAAGGATCTACAACACGTTACAACCATCATGTTAGCCAAGAACATGAAAACCTGAACACACATGAGAAAAATCTTTGACCAAGAGCACACCGATCAATGCGGACGTATAGTGAAGATATAGAATGATCTAGAAGCATCCACAAGCAACAAGAACTAATAGAGAAGCATTCGCAACAACTGAGATTACCATAATCACATAAACTTCAATCAGGAGAACTGACAGCAACCACAGAAACACTGTCAGAGCACAATTATCCATGACATGATTAAATCTTCACGTGGACCTCTGAAACTTCTGGTAGATGATCTAGATACTCACAACAATAAACCCTTTAGTCCACAACAGTTGATCTTCAACATCCAGAAAAAAAAACACCTTCTTGACCTACACTATTCCACTGGCAACCTGCAACTCTTCCTTCAACAATTTTCTCAATATCCTCGACATATACAGCCTTCAATACAATAATGCTAATAGTGTTGACATCAATGACAACCACATATCAGCAACACAACCATAGCATCCAACAGGGTTAGGATCACATACCACTGGTCCTACACCTAGAGGTCTCTAGTAGACTCGAACTCGCCTGAAAATGTATTGGGGAATCACTCTTTGTGCCATTCTACAGGAAGGTCAGAGCTCAAAATGATGAAAATTCTAAAGGCTAAGTGTGCAAATGAATTCAAAGTGACCCCTCGAAGGCTATTTAATCATGAAAATTAGGGTTTTTTGCCCCATTTTAGCCACTAAACTAGGGTTTTGTGCCCCCTACCCCATTTTTTCCCAACTTAGGCTCTTTTTGCATCTTTTTTCCACCTTTTGGCACATTTTTGGCATTCGGGAGCCTTTCAGGACCTATCGGGTAGCTTGTCCTCTTTTTTCAGGAGATCACCCAAAAATCCAAATTTCCATCCGATCTCTCGAGGGGGCAGTATACCAGTGTAATTCTTCTGCTGGGGCAACAGTGGGGCATTTGAAAAAATAAAAAATAAAATGAATTTTGATCTTGGAAAGGTTATTCTTTGAACCGACGCGCAGGTACATTACTTCAAAGAGGGGGAAAATGTAGACACATAAATTATACTGATTGATATTGTGCACCTAATTCTGATTTACTAACATCAGTTCTAACTAAATCACCTTCCTTAGTAACCATTTAATTGAATAACCCTTATTTAATGAAATTCATCATATTTCATCTTTTAATTAAATAAATCCACTTTATTTGATTAAATCATTATCTTCTATTAATTAAATAAATCATTTTTTTTAATTAATCCTAATGTTCCTCTTTTGATTAAATAAATCACTTTATTTTCGATTAAATCATATTTCATTTCCTTTAAATTAAATAAACTAACCTTTATTTGATTTAATTCTAACATCATCCCTCTTTAATTAAATAAATCAAACTTTCTTTAATTAAAACTAATATTCATATTCCTCTCATTTTGATTTAAATAAATCTAAAAATCTAAGTCAAAGTGTCAAATCAGACTAATCTCCACCTAAGTTAATCAAATCCTCATTAACACTAACTCTAATCCATCAAATCCTCTCGATTTTGCAACTTGCACACATAAACCAATTTAATTGATTTATTAATTCCTCCTTTTCATTCAAATATGGCATCAAGTTGGAATATTCCTCCAAATTTGAAAACTCCCTCCCAAAAGGACTTGTCCATCCAACAAGGCATTAAAGGCCTCTTACATCTCCTTTTTCTTGAGCCAAGTGGCATTAACTCTTCTTTCATCTCCCTCCAACATGTCACTTCTCCAATTTCAAATTTCCACCTAATTGCATTTATTTGCATATTGATCAAAATGTGCTCCACCTCTCTCCACTAGCATGTTGACAAGTGGAACAATGCAATTGGCTCATGTTTAGTCCCACATTCTTCATATTTTGCATTCCTCTATCCTTCTCTTCTATAAATAGAAGGCTCTTTTACTAATTTGGGATCCACAACTTGAAGCAAAGTCATTATCTACAGGTTTTTGAGCAAAGTGCATCCATCTTTATCCAATTTTTCATATTTTTCATCCACCATAGCTAGGTTATTGAAAATTTCATCAAGGAGCACCATTGTTCATCATCAAAGCTTGCAAGGAATTGGGAAAGGGCTATTTTCCACATCAAAATAGCACCAATTCCCCCATGGGATTGAGGGTTTGAGCATTGGAATAGGATTTAGATTGCTTTTACTTGATTTCTTGTTCATTATGCTTCAAATGAATCTCATGGGGAATGATAGTTTAGATGTGTAGAATTGACTAACATTGTGTTGTTTGCTCATGTTTGTGCAGGTCTATAGCTACCATTCACAATCATCAACCTCGTACTATATCAAACCATGTGAAGAAGACAAATGAAGAAAAAATGAAAATAAAAAAATGGGTCAATATGGAAAGGAGGCCTAAATGCCTCCAACACTTTGCACCATCCCCACTTGTCGAAAATCAATACAAGACAAAGAGAAGAATGATGTGACAAATAGAAGAAGTTTTACAACACAAGAACACTCCTATATCTAAGCACCTACGAGGGTGACAAGGGTCATCCATGAATATATAAAACAAGCACGGGGGAACACAATACACACATACATAATCTAGTCTACAAATAAAGAAGAGGCACCCCCTAGTCCTCATCAACGAAGAGGTCGTCGTTCTCCCAATCTAGATCACTATAAGGGGAGGTAGAACAATCTTACAAGGGCAAAATATCAAGAGGGGTACCCTTCGACCCTCCTACAACAAGAGCCAAGGAAGAAGGCCCCTCAATGTCGTCTCCACTCAATTCATGTGAGGTGAATGTCAGCGATTCCACAAAAAAATTGATAGGGCCAGGACCTTATCCATAGAGTTAAACATGCATTTCATAGGAGTTCCATGCATCAACTCAATGGGAAAGGGAGGTGGCACCTGAGATCCACTGCTAAGCTCACCAAATGATTCTAGAGCAATGAAAAACTTTAGGAACATCTGGACTTCCTCCATCACTAGGAAGACACAAGCCAATGTAGAACCACCCTTCAAACCCCCATTACTCGCAAGGTCATCCTCCATCTTTCACTTCATCAGAGGATGTGAAATCCCCATAGATGAAGTAGAGGACACAGAGGAAGAGGGGAAAACTATAGTGGACACCACTGAGGTATTTAGCATGTCCATGGGTTTTAAAAATGGTGGGATGTTTGAAAGGGACATCAAAAGAGGAGGCTCAACTGAAAGAGCATTGAATACCTACACCCTCTTCGGGTGGGGATCGTTCACGCTCACAAGGGGAGCCAGAACCAATACTGAGGCTAAGGGAACTAAAGCAGAGATGAAAAAAGGGGAGGACATAGCAAAAGATGTTGAAGCAAGAGCTACTGGCTCCTCTTCCTTCTTCAGCAAGGTGGCCTACTCAGCAACCAAATATTTCTTTCAATGCTTGCGCTCACGCACAAGGAAATTTCTATGACTCTGAGAGCTAGAGCCGCAACCTAAGAAGGGATGGAAGACTCCTATTCAACCATTGAACTATCCATCACAATCATTTAAGGTGGAGGGAGGGACTCTAGGATGGGAACAAGAGGAAGAGATAGAGAAGATGATGGAACAACAGTAGGAGGAGCAAGCTTGAGTGCATTAGTAGTGGGCCTCTTCCCATTCACTACCTTATAGGTAGGAGCAATAGGAGGTTGTGAAGGTTGAGACATAGAGGATGCTCCATGGGGACCCTTCCCCTTACCATACAAAGTGAGTTGAGGCATCGTGGGTAAGATGGGAAGTTCAAATGCTAGACACTTGGGCTTTCGCCAAGTAGGCACCATTGGACTCCCCAGCAAGTGCATAGGAGTGGAAGTCGATGGTACTGCAGCAAGGTGAGAGGAAGTGATAGGATGAATAGCAGAAGAAGAAGAGGAAGATCCCTAAGCATGGGCAGGCTTTCCCTTCCCCTTTTGAGAGGAAGAGGCGGATTGTTGTTGTGTCGCAAGGTGAGTCACTTTTGGTTGTCCCTTGCCCCCGATTTTGTACTTAACATAATTTTGATAAAGTAGATCCATTCTTGGGGGACATAGACCGATTGAGGTGAGACAAAAATGATCCAAGGAATAACCCCCACATGATACCAATGGTTGATATCTAGTGCCATGCATGATATGCACAACACCTTCATGAGAGAACTTTAGACATTTATGAATAACAAAAGTGATTTTGTTCATGGAAGCTAGCCAAGGAATGCCCAACTTCACCCTGAATAGATCAAATTCTAGAATAACATCAAAAGTGCTATCCATAGTCCTAGGTCCTACTAGGATGGAAAGAGTTATAGAACCATACGGAACAAGAAAGAGACCATCATGCATACGTATAGTAGTTTTTGTCTTCTCATATTCCTCCCTCTATAATTAATTTAACCACAAAGTCTCTTCTATAATAACATTCTCGACTTGTGAGGTTAACTAGGACTCCTATCACAATGTTTCCATTGAGGCAAGCAAGAATGTATAGAGGAGAGGGTTTGTTATTCATGGGTAAGTCCTGCAAGGTGAAAGTCACATCTAGCGAGCCAGTCGCAGGATGAGGGGGGAGTAGGAGTGAACAAGACCACATTCACGTACATTAAGGCCTTAGGAGAAGCATCAAAAGGATCAATCATTAAGTTTGCAAAGTGCGACAAAAATGGGTACGTATAAATCTACAACTCACTATTCACCTTAGCCACTGACTTATTCATATTTTGCTTCTTTCCATCAAGATGGATGGTACCATCTGTAATCAAGGGAAAATTCTAAATTTGTTAGAGGTGTTAGCACAATAACATTAAAATTCCTATGAAATAACAAAGCACAGAGGAAATAATGTGAAGACAAAAGGGACAAGGTTACCCTAAGTCTCCACCTTCCACGGTTGACCTTTGTTACACCTCCTAGCTTGCAGTAAATAAAATGTGCCCTCATATTTGTATGAGCAACTATGACAAATGACTAAGCCCTATGCAAGTGTTGAAGGATTTGCATAAAATAAAATGACCTTGCAATGGACTAAAATGACAATGACTGTAAGTGACTATGACTGTAACAATAATAATAGCCTAAGTTAAAATCTAAGCATGAGAGAGACCAAGAGCTAAGAGAGAGAGAGAGATCCAAATGAGAACAAAATTGCCATTTTATAAAAGCTGCAATTTTGAATGTGTGGCCAGGATGAGAAGATGACAAAAAACCCTAGAATCAAAGATCAAGATTGAATGTTGTTGTGTGCATTAGGGTTAGGTCAAAATTAGAGCAATGATAAGGATGAAGGGCCAAGATTGAATTATAAGATAATCCAATCAAGGGTCGAAATTAAATGAGATGTCAAAAGACAAGAATAAATTTGGAAGATAAGACTGGCACAGAAAAAGAGGTTGCTGGAGAAATTAAATAATAAAATTTATTTACTCCAGTTGACCAGTAAATAATTAAATAATAAAGATATTATTTAATTACGGAGGAATGTGACAAAAGAATTGTTTTGAATTAAATAATGATTTTAATTCAAAATTCAAGAGAATTGACTAAATTAAATAAATCAAATTTATTTAATTTAGATGAGAGAAAAAGCTAATGAATATTTAAATAATTAGAATAATTATTTAATTATAGTGGAAAGTGGACAAAATTAAATAAATAAGAATTTATTTAATTTTTAGAAGAAGGGGACTTAATTAGTGACGTAATTAAATAAATAAAATTTATTTAATTAATCAAGAAGACATAAATGACAAAGGGAAATTAAATAAATTATAAATTTATTTAATTAAAGGAAGACTTAGATAATTAATGACGTATTAGATAAATAAATAATATTTATTTATTTAATAATCAAGGAGAAACAAATGACATGAATTAATTAAATAATTATGAATTATTTAACCAATAGTCGAATGTGGACCGAGGACATAATTAAATAACTTAATTATGCTAGGACGAAAGTGGTAAAAATGAAGCTTGCAGGCCTAGGTCATTTTTAGGTGTCTACATTTTGCCCCTCTTTGTCATAATGTCGCTTGTCGCATTGTGACAAAGAAAATAAGTCAAGAATATGCCCCAGTGAAGGTACGGAGTATTCCTGCCCCCTCGGGAAATTTTCAAATTTTGGGTCGGCGCCAGAAAAATTTGCAAAAGGTCCCGATAAATCAATTTGATGGCTAGAAAAACAGCGGCGCAGTCGGTTTCAGATTCTAACATGTTTAAAGCAACTTACGGGGAGGTCAAAGGTGCGGAAATGAGCCTCCATTATTGACTGTGGTTGAAAAAATGTCATTTTGACCTTATAAATAGGTTGTCAAAGGGGTAAAAGTCAATTCACTTTCACTATTCACCTTGCGAATCCTGAGAGCTCAGAGCGAAAGGCGCAGCAGCGACGATGGTTATTCCAATGTCAGAGCACCGCGGAGAGATCGTGAGGACCTTCAGACGGCCAGAGGGCTCAGGGCCGACGATACGTACCCTAAACTTACTTTGTCATTTTACCGTTTTACGTGTTTTTTAATGCTTTCTAGGGTAGTGAACGAATGCGCCGTGACGCATATGCGTTCGCGTAAGCTGCAATTGCTTTCGCGTTCGACGCATTTGATGCGTCGCGACGCAAGTGCAACGGGAAAAAAATTCGCACCGGCGGTTTGCGCCGCATTCGATATTTGGCATGACGCAAGTGCTTCACCGAGTCGCATTTGACCGCTCAAGTGCCACAATCGCAATGTTGTGACGCAACTGCTTGTCCGAAAGTCGCAAGTGAAATTCTGCGCCGCATTCGCAATGTTGTGGCACAAACGCCTAATGTCGTGACGCAAGTGTCTTAAAGCGATGCACTTGACCTACTACGATGCATTTGCGGTTTGGAACGACGCAATTGTTTTTTTGAGACGCGATTGCTCTTTTGCGACGCATTTGCCTGTTTTCTTAATTTTATTTGCTTTGATGCTTTCATGCCCTTAGTTATTTTCCATGATGGTTACAGTTGTCCAAAAAGGTGCTAATGCAGTGTTTGTCTTTTTGTAGAGGCAGCTTGCCCCTATTTACACGAGAGAGAGCAGACCGAGGACCTTTCGGTTTGGCAATCAGCTAGGCCCGCGAGAGCGGCGACAATTGATGAGACTCGGCTTATTCTACGCTGCATTCATGCCCGCCATTCGGGCGAACAGGGGTTTGTTGATGGCGCTGTGCAAGAGATGGCACTCTGAGACCTGTTCCTTTCACCTGCCGACAGGTGAGGCTACCATTACTTTGGAGGACGTCTATCATATCCTCTGGATTTCGATTCGAGGGGAGCAGATCATGTACGATCCACGTCATGGCGAGTAGACCTTTCAGGTGTACTACCAAGATCAGGGTGCCGGACTCGGCATTCAGGGTTACGAGATCCATTGGGATTTCCTGGCGGAGCACTACAGTCACTTTGATGCATTCCTGGCGACTCTGATTGGTGGCATTTTGGTTCCTGACCGACGAGGACACGGATTTCCGATTGGTTGGGGGGATGTCCTGGTTGGCATGAGGAGAGACAAGATAGTTTATGCATGGGGTCCCTGTTTGCTGGGGACGCTTTATCATCAGCTGCATGACGTTGTATACAAGAGAGGAGAGAGTATCTCCTATGGGAGCATATTGCCATATTTTGCCCTCCTATCGACAGACCACAGCTAGCCGAGGGGATGCCTTATTCCTACTACTATGTCGGCACATTACAGCAGACCCATATGGGTGAGACAGGGTGGTGGCGGCATCGGATTGATACCATGGTGACGTTCATCTGGAGGCCCTACAGGGATTGTGAGGCATGGGATGATGACGACGATCATCTGAGTTTTTGTAGGCAGTATCGATACCTTATTTGCAGGATAGTACAGACATCCCTGATTATTGAGATGTACCGGCCACAGCGTGTACTGAGACAGTTCGGGGAGCAGCAGGATGTACCCATGGGGACGGCAGAGTATGCCCGATCGTCCAGAGAGTATGCATGGGGGCCGGCCATCCCAGTGGCCTTCGCGATAGAGCAGATAGACAGGGTAGTAGCCCAGGCCTGGGGTTGGAGAGGTGGGGCGGCAGATCCAGGTACGACAGCAGCCTATGATCTATGGTGGCAGGCACGCCGACCTGTGCCATTGACAGATCCTGACAGGCCAACACCAGTTGACAGGCGGTCAGTGATTCCACGAGTGCCACGAGCCAGACGAGGGGGCAAAGGCAGAGATGGGGGCAGAGGTAGAGGCAGAGGCAAGGGCAGGGATGGAGATGGAGGGAGGGGTGGTGATGGAGGGACGGACGGAGGCAGGGGTGATGATGGAGGTCGAGGTGGAGACGGAGGCCGGGGTGATGATGGAGGTCGAGGTGGAGATGGAGGCCGGGGTGATGATGGAGGTCGAGGTGGAGATGGAGACTGGGGTGATGATGGAGGTCGAGGTGGAGACGGAGGTCGAGGTGGAGATGACGGTGGAGATGGCAGGAGGCGACGGCAGGACGGACAGGTACCAGGTCGCAAGGTGCGACAGCGCATGGCGAGGGTAGTGTTAGATGCTATCCCTAAGGTCGGTGAGGAGGGGGAGATGGAGGAGCAGCCCAGACAGGAGAGAGAGGGCGAGGGGAGACAGGAGGGGGAGCCAGAGGTGGGGGGATAGGACAAGGCGGAGGGGGAGAGACAGGAGGAGGATGTGGAGGTGGATGTCAGGGTACCAGAGGTGGATGTGGCAGGGGAGGAGGAGGTGGAGGGGGAGAGGTAGGAGGATGATGATGATGACGAGGAGGAGGATGAGGCCATAGGTGAGACAGAGAGACTCTTGAGATGGCAGATGGTGGAGGGTGAGGAGGAGATACCATCCTCAGAGTTGCCACCAGATGCTACAGCTGATCAGCGAGTGGCCGATCTTCAGCAGAGATTAGATGCTAGCCTAGCACAGGTTAGGTCCCTACAGTCGGCACTGGAGGTAGCCCGTGTGGAGCGGGATCAGGCGGTGATTTTCCAGTAGGATGCAGCGCAGTGGTGCATAGAGTTTGTGGCCCTATGCACAGGACCCACAGGAGACATGGCTCGGGAGCTTGCTAGGGTGAGCACCAGGTTGGGATAGTACAAGACCCTCTATGAGTAGGCAGTGCCGCCAGAGCAGCGAGATCCTACCCTGTCCCGATCACAGACAAGGACAGGCAGTGGGCACAAGTCGGGTAGTGGCAGTGGTACCAGGAGCCATACCAGTGTCGAAGGTTCGACTTCCACAGGACACACATCAGGCCACAGATCACATCACTCCCACAGGCATACTCCGAGTCATCATTCGTGGCATAGTCAAGGTTCCATTGGTTCAGCACAGAGGTTAGGATAGGGTCAGCCACCAATGACAGATCCTACCACTTCTCAGAGTCCAGCAGCGGTGACCTCACAGGTGTTCCATACTGTCACGATGATGCCTTCATTTGTAGTTCCCTCATCTTCACAGACACAGGCCACTACAGGACCATCCATTGCTTCAGAGCCAGTGACAGGGCCTCAGCCACCACCACATTCTTCACCCCAAGGGGATGATGAGAGTCTACCCTAGGGGCATATTTGTATTTGGACACACTATGTTTATTGTTGAGCCTGCGAGCTCCATTTTTGGGATATCCACTGACTCTATCCTGTGACATTGCATATTTTTGAGATGATATTATATGATGATGCAGATTTGATGCGGCCTATATGTGTTATGTGATGTTCTATGCATTATGTGTGTATGATATACGATGCTTAATTTATGATGCCATTTATGTATTATGATGTCTATGTTGTGATTTTTGATGCCATGATGATGCAATATTCATATGCTTATGTTAATGATGTGTATGATGCATTTATGTAAAAGATGCAATGATGATGATTATGTTAATGCAATGTTTGTGATTATGTATATGATATAATGCCATGTATGATATTATTTAATGCCATGGATGATGTATGTATGGACCTAATACAATGGATATATCATGTATGTACTTATGTTTTTGAATGACACAGGATATCATCGCAGGATGGACGAGAGAAGATGGCGGGACTGATGAGAGAAGATGACCAGACCAAAGAGGAGAAGATATGAGACCTACGAGAAGATACAAATCCTTCAAAACTTTACTATAGGACTTTTAATATTCGTTGCTCTTTAATCATCATTGGGCAAACTATTGTAATGGTCAACAAACACCAAGATATGACATAGATCCAGGTGTGCAAGGTCGTACCATTACCCAAGAAAAAACTGTTACAGACAAGGATGAGTATGACTCATACCAGGAGCGTACTTGCCCCAGTCTTGTTGTCATCATCAACCACAAGCAGAAAAAGACATTGACAGATCATGGAACGTCGTTGTTTCTCTAAATCTTGTTTCCAGGACATCCTTGAGAAGCTAGTGACATGATTGTCAAACTACAAAAAATGAAGTCTCTATCATGATATGTTGCTGCTTTTCTAAATCCCAAGATCAGGATCTCATTGAGAAGTTAGTAGTCATGTGTGTCAATTGTCATGCTACGTCGTTGCTTCTCTAAATCCTGCTTAGTGGGATCTCACTGAAAAACTAATAACATGATAAAAGATAAAAAGACAATTATCAAGTGTTTGTCAGGTGCATCTGGATATCCATTGTTCTGATGCCAAGGTGTCATGTTTGACGATGTCAAGATGTCTAAATGTTTAAAGTTTTGATGACCTTGAAAATGTCGAGACTTGGTGAATTCAGGAACGACACATCCTGAATGATGCCGAATGTCGGGAGGATTTGATCCCTAATGGTCGTAAGGGGTCCCTCAAAATAATGGCGATGCCTAGGAAGGACACATCCTAAAGCATAAATGACAGGGTTGGTTCTTCAGAAGGACTCATCTGAAGAACACTAATGTCAGGAAGAGTGATCTTTAATTGTCAAGAAGATCGCTCAAAATGCCGAATGACGATGACGACGCCTAGGAAGGACACATCCTGAGGCGTAAATGACAGAGGTTATCTTTCAGAAGGACTCATCTGAAGACTAACCAAAATTTGACAGTTTAATTAGTAATAATGATTTGACTTGCTTTGACTTGTGTTTGACTGAGGTTGACTTGTGACCGAGGTTGACTTGTGTTTGATTATATGCCGATATTGCCTTGATGAGATTATCATGTTGAGTAAAAGATTGTTTTACTTTGTTTTAGGAGTTTTCCCATTTGGACATTGATTGAAGATTTTTGACGTGTGTGTCACTGTAGTGTCATGAACCCTAATGGACTGACCTAGTGCAGCCTCGGGGGCTCATCGAGAGATGGCCTTGCCTACGTCATTCACTCAAAGACATCGTAGTTTGACACGACTAATGATTTTGTCTTGATGAGCAAAGATTGCACCATGATTTATTTTGACAAACCTAATAGGACTGACCTAATGTCTCGGGGACTCAAGTATGAGTCTTGCCTACGTAGCAAATGTGCAGAGACAATGTAGTTCGGACAATGACATGGACTTATTGACTTGATTGACTTAGACCAGAGATAACAGTGCACTTTGTGTGCCTTGCACGGTCTAATGTTTTGTTTGGTTTTCTTCAGGACGTTTTATGATTTTTAGGTCTTTTCCCCTGACGTTTTGCAATGTTTTTGGGCCTTTTTTCAGGACATTTTATGATGTTTTTGTCTTCTTTTTTTCAGGACATTTTATGATGTTTTTGTCTTTTTTCAGGACATTTTATAATGTTTTTGTCTTTTTTCAGGACATTTTATGATGTTTTTGTCTTTTTTCAGGACATTTTATGATGTTGTATGATAAACATTTTGCCCCCAGTCAGGTTTAAGACTTAGCCATTTGCAAGGGATACGGATAGGATGTTGTTGACTTGCTGGACCAACAGTCGTCAGGGCTTGATGTACCAACATTCGTCAGGGCTTGATGTCAATCATTCATCCACTAGGACAGGTAGAGTAGGATGTGATGGTGACTTGCAGAATAACGGCGAAGATAGCTTTCATCCTAAGCCAAGTTTAGACCAAGTGACAATAGATAGCAGAGCAATGATTGATTACGCATGGCGCCTGTTTGCCAGGTTTTCACCATGGTACTTGTCCAAAGCGCCTGTTTGCCAGGTTTTCACTATTGGACGAATTATTTTTCTTTTTACTATTTTTATGATTTTTTATTTTTTTTGGTGTCACCAAGACGCCTGTTTGCCAGGTTTTCATCAAGGTGACGATTTTTTTCATTTTTCAATTTTTTTGTATTTTAGGGCCCTCCAGCTTTGTCCTTTGATGCTATGCGTAGAACTTTCGAGGTGTAAACTGTTGATGGGCTCAGTCAATTGTTCCCCATCTGGAGTTTCCAGTTGATATGCTCCAGAACCAAAAGAAGATATGATGATATATGGACCCAGCTAGTTTGGTTCAAACTTTCTTGGCTTTTCTCTGTCTGTTTGGTTCTTAGGGTTCTGCATGAGAACTAGGTCACCAATGTCGAACTTTCTGACCATGACCTTTTTATTGTAGCTGCGACAAAGGCAGTTTTGATATGCCTGGAGGTGATTCAGTGAGTTTTGTCTTCTTTCATCCAGCATTTCTAGCTCGTGCAAGCGTGATTGTCGGTATTCCTCTTCATTAGTTAGACCCTTCAAAGAGACCCGTAGTGAAGGAATTTCGACCTCAATGGGTAAGATGGCTTCCGCACCAAAAACCAAGGCGAATGGGGTAGCTCCTGTAGGCGTACGAATGCTAGTTCGGTAATCCCATAGAGCAGGGTTAAGTTGTATGTGCCAATCGCGGCCAGCATCATTGACAGTCTTTTTAAGGATCTTGATAATGGTTTTATTTGATGCCTTAGCTTGGCCATTTCCTTGGGGGTAGTATGGGGATGAAAAGTGGTGTTGGATATGGAATCTCTCACATAACTCACGTACGTCTTGGTTTTTGAACGGACATCTGTTGTCCGTGATGATGGATTGTGGGAGGCCATACCGGCAAATGATGTAATTGAGGATAAACTTTGAAAGGAAATAGAAAAGAGTAATGGAAAGAACTAATAAATGAGCAATTGTTTGAAGGAAATATATTACCAAATAGATTGAAGAAGCAAAACCAAGCACCACCAAAGCATGAGAGACACAAGAATTTGTTAAGGGGAAAAAACAAGAAAAAACCCCAATATTATGAATGGAGGCAAAATGCCTAAAGAATAATACAAAGAGAGAGAGAGAGAGCTTCAGCCTTAGCTTGCTTGCTTGAATCTTGAAGAATGAGAGGAGAGGCACCTCAATAAGTAGAGGTGAGAAGAAGGAGTTAGAATGTAACTCCCAACTCAATGAATGCCACCATTCATCTATGTGTGTGCAAAGTGTCACCTCTTAAGGAGGTGGTTACAAATATTCCTTAATAAAGGAATTAAAAAATAAGTCATCCTCACACATGTGTGAGATGACAAAAAGACAAAAGACTTGTAGGGATTCCTTTGGAATATTCCTACAAGTTAATAAAAAATTACAATTAAAGAATAACCTTTACCAAGTAAAGATTAATCTTCTAACATCCCCCCTTAAGCTTTACTTGGGAAGTTACATCAAACCCTTCAATGGGTTGTAATCCAAGATTTTTACAATGGAAGAGAAATTTATCTTTACAAAGAGCTTTAGTGAGAATATCTGCAACTTGATCTTCACCTTTACAATACAAAAGAGAAATTTGCTTATCTTCAATTTGCTCTCTAATGAAATGATGTTGAAGAGCAATGTGCTTGGTCCTTGCATGAAAAATTGGATTCTTTGCCAAAGCAATAGCACTTTGGTTATCACAATATAATGGAGTAGGATCCTTTTGAGGTAGACCCAAGTCTTCAAGTAATCTTCTTAACCATAATGCCTCTTTAGATGCATTTGTACAACCTTTATATTCAGCTTCTGTAGAACAAAGAGAAGTAGATTGTTGTTTCTTACTATTCCATGAGATTCCACCTGATCCAACAAAGAAACAATAACCACAAGTGGATCTCCCATCATTGGGATCACCTCCTAAATCTGAACAGTATAACCTTTCAAAGAAAAATCACAATTTGCATCATAAAAGAGACCAAGATTAAGAGTGCCTTTAATATATCTTAAAATTCTTTTTGCAACTTTAAAATGAGTTTGTTCTCGTTTAGATATAAATCTAGAAACCAATCCAACACTATAAGAAATATCAGGTCTAGTAAGAGTTAGATAATTTAAACTTCCTACTAATTGCCTATATAAAGTAGGATCAACAAAAGGAGTTTCCATATCAACCATTAATTTAGTTCCGAATTCACAAGGAGTAGAAACACACTTTGCATCATTCATTTTAAATCTATCTAAGAGATCTTGAGCATATTTATGTTGAGAAATAAAAATACCTTTAGGTGTTTGCCAAATTTGCATACCCAAAAAATAATGTAATAGGCCTAAATCAGTCATTTGAAATTGTTGATTGAGTTGAGACTTAACATCACTAATCAAATTGTTAGAACTAGAAGTGATAATTAAATCATCAACATATAAAATAATAATCACAATAGCATCTTCACTATGCTTAATATATAAATTTGGATCATTTTTACTTCTAATGAAACCTTGAGATAAAAAGAAAGCATTGATCTTTGAATACCATTCTCTAGGAGATTGCTTTAAACCATATATTGATTTCTTCAATTTGCAAACAAGATTTTCATTACCTTCCTTAATGAAACCCAAAGGTTGAGACATATAAATTTCTTCATGTAAATCACCATTTAAAAATGCACTTTTAACATCCATTTGATGAATAGGCCAATGCATATGAGAAGCTAAAGCAAGAACTAATTTAATAGTGGGCATCTTAGCTACTGGAGCAAAAGTTTCATTATAATCTAAACCTTCAATTTGAGAGAAGCCCCTAGCAACTAATCTAGCTTTAAACTTGCTAACTTCATTATTTGCATTAACCTTAGTTTTATACAACCATTTGCATGAAACAAGATTCTTACCTTGAGGTAATGGAACTAAATCCCAAGTATTATTAGCAATTAAAGTATCATATTCTTCTTGCATAGCCTTTTGCCAATGAGGTTGATCTTTAGCTTGTTCATAAGTTTGAGGATCATGTGAATTCATAATGTTTGACATCAAAGCATGATTGCAATAATTTGCCTTTCTTCTTTTAGGTGGATTTTTAGCTAAATAATCCTCACTTTCTTGCAACAAATTTTTAAACCATTTTGGCATTCTTTTAGATGTAGGAGTATCATCACTAGAAGAAGAATCATGAGTAGAGATTTCAACATTTTCATCATCACTATCACTATGAGTAAGAGATGCATTAGGAGGGTTAAGAGGAGTTTCAACTTGAGGATTATCCTCCACAACAATAACTTTATTTTGAGAAGAATCAATATTATGCACTTTAGAACAATCATGAACACCATTTTCAGCAATGCATACATCTCTAGCAACTTTAACTTTGTTAGTAAGAGGATTATAAACTCTATAAGCTTTAGAATGTTCATCATAACCAACAAAAATATGATAAGAAGATTTAGCATCTAATTTTTGCCTCTTTTGTTTAGGTTTGTGAACATAAGCAATTGAACCAAAAATCCTTAAATGCTTAAGATTGGGCTTCCTACCAGACCAAGCTTCTTCAGGAGTTATATCCTTTAAAGCTTTAGTAGGAGTCCTATTGATAATGTAAGTAGCACAAAACATAGCTTCTGCCCAAAATTTATAAGACATATTTTTAGCATGTAACATACATCTAGCCATTTCAACAATAGTTCTATGCTTCCTTTCCGCTACACCATTTTGTTGAGGTGTATAGGGAATAGTTAGCTCATGCTTAATACCAAATGATTTCAAATAACTATTAAAAGCATTATTCACATATTCTTTACCATTATCAGTTCTAAGAATTTTAAGTTTAAAACCAGATTGCCTTTCAACAAATTTATGAAATTCAGAAAATATATCAAGAACTTGATCCTTACTATGAAGAAAATAGATCCAAGTTCTTCTAGAAAAATCATCAACAAAAGTAAGTGCATACCTTGATCCTTGGATGGAGTTATTCTCCATGGGTCCCAAAAGGTCACTATGAACTAGGTGCAACTTATGAGTTGCCCTCCATGATTGACCATGTGGAAAGGGCTCCCTATGCATCTTACCACTCATGCATCCTGTGCATACAATTTTAGATGGAACAATACTAGGCAATCCATCTACCATATTAAGCTTTTGCATTAAAGCAATATTGTTAGCATTTATATGACCAAGTCTTTCATGCCAAACATTGAAATCAATGGTAGATATTAAAGAGCATCTAGATTGAGCAAACTCATAAAATTTGAACAAATTATCATTGTCTAATTTAGCATTAGCAATGACCTTGTTTTGTTTTGGATCAATAACATAGCACATATCTTTGTACAATTCTATTTTATAATCTTGACAAAGCTTAGCAACTGAAAGCAAGTTAGTCTTTAATTCAGGAACATATAAAACATCATGCAATTTACCATTAGGAACATTCACATCTCCAATTGCTTCTACTTTACAAGTATGATTATTAGCAAGTTGAAGAGGAACATTAGATATATCAGGTTGCATAGACTCAAAAACTTCTTTATGTGAAGTAACATGTTGAGATGCACCTGAATCAATAACCCATTCAAGAGGTTGAGAAACATTAGAACTACAAGTAAAAGCACGTCTAGATTGATTTGCATTATTTTGAAACTTATTATTATTAGGTTTATTTTGTTGTTGATTATTTTGCTTCATAGGCTTTTTCTCATTTTTCTTTTTAAAACAAGTGTTTTGCCAATGACCATCCTTATTACAATAAGTGCAATGTGGTTTCTTAGAAGAGTTAAACTTTCTAGGATCATTGCCATTATTATAATGAGGTTTGGAATTATAATTTGTTGTTTAGAATGAGGTTTAAAATTTTGCTTATGATTAGACAAGAAAGCATGTTCATTAGACTTAAGAGTACCAAACTGAATTAACTTAGCCTCTTCTTGTCTTAATAAATCACGAAAAATATCATAAGTTAATTGAGTAGCTAAAGAAGGAATAGCTAATTGAGCATGAATATTAGTAATGAATTGTTGAAATTGTCTAGGAAGACACTTTTTAAGAATAAGATGAATTAATCTAAGATTATCTAATTTAACTCCTAAACCATCCAATTGACTATTTAAAGCATCAAATTTCAATAAAAATTCATCCATAGATTTAAAATCAGAATACCTCAAATCTTCAAGTTGATCTTGAATTTGAATTTTTCTTGATTCATTTGTACTATCATAAATTGTTTTGAGTTTGTCCCATGCTTCATAGGCAGTTGTGCATGTCCCAATATGAACATAAAGTTCGGGTGACATGGAGATACCTATGAGGCCAAGGGCTTCCTCATTTTTAAGATTCCATTTTTCGATTTCATCTTTGGATGCAGACGAACCTGGTTTAGATTTAGGATCCGTTGCAACATCCAAAAGATGTTTAAATCGAAAAATGAAAGAAATGTGAGTTTTCCAAGAATGATAGTTAGAACTAGTTAATTTAATCTCAGGAATTAAAGTTGACATGATTGCAGAATAATTTAAAAAAAATCACAACTTTATGAGAAAAATAAAGGCTATGTAAATATTTACTTACAAAAAAAATCTCTTTTGATTGAATTTTGAAAAAAAAACCTTTTTTTTTGAATAAATGAAAATTAAATGCCTTAAATAAAATAAATCCCCTTAAGCTAAAAAATTAAAAAAACCGTTTTTAAAAAAAAACTAGATAAATTATGAAATGATATTTATAATATTATTTTTGAAAAAATAATCAAGAATATTAAATTAATATTCTAATAGATTTTAATATGATTAGTAAATATTTTTTAAAAAAACTTTTAAAATTAAAAATTTATTAAAAAGTTAATATATTAAAAACCTTATAAAAACTTTATTAAGTAGAATACCTTAAAGGCTATTTGAAAAAAGAGAAATTCTCTTATTTTTAAAAAGCCTTGCGTATGAAGAAGAAGGCGGGCATTTTGAATTTGAATTTATTTTAAGAAACTAAAGCAAGAGGGAATCTTAAAAAAGTTTAAGCGCAGGTTTTAGAGAGGGAGGGGAGGCCGAGTGAAGACAGCGAGGGGAGAAAAAAAATGTAGAACGAGGAGGAGGAAAGTTGCAGAGGTGAGGATGTCAAGAAAAGCAGTAAGCAATGAGGGGAGGGGCAGCAGAAGTACCTGCAAACAGAGGTGCCCTTTGAAAGGGCCAAAACCCTTAAAGGGTTTTAAATTTTTTTAATGATTATTTTCTTAAAATTTTGAAATTAATTTTTTTGATTTTCTAAATAAATATTGCAAATAAAAGTTGATGACAACAGGGCCAAAGCCCTAATTTATTTATTATTTATTATTGATTTTTTTAAATTTTTTTAAAATTGCATTATCAACACAGAGATGATTTTTTGAAACAAACTAATTTATTTTCTTAAAGAAAATAGTATGAATATTTTAGAAAAGAAAAAACTGAGTTAAAGAGGGTTAGAGAAAAAAAAATGACTATTTTTTTAATTTGTTTTATTATTCAGATTTAAAAAGAAAATATTTTTTACAGATCTAATATATAGATTTGCAAAAAAAAGCAGATTAGCTTTTTTCCTAAAAAGAATTTCTGAACTAGAGTTAGAGCCCTTAAAAAATTTGATTTTTTTTACAAAAAATTGAACATGCAAAAAATGGGTATTTTAAAAAATTGAACTATAACCCTTTATTTGAGGGTTTCTAAAATTTGGCAAAAAAATAAACATGCATGCAAACTAAAATACTTTGAAATTTGAAAACCAAAGAACTTAGAAATTTTTAGATAAAAAAAAATTCCTGCACAAGGGTTAGAAGACAAAGAACAATCAAGATTAGGCACTAGCTCTTCTTCTCCTCTTGAGAGTGTCTCCAATGGTGTGCTAAAAAATTTGGTAAACCTTCAACAATATAGCTCACAAGATATTAGTAATACCAAGCTCTGATACCATGAAAGGAAATAGAAAAGAGTAATGGAAAGAACTAATAAATGAGCAATTGTTTGAAGGAAAGATATTACCAAATAGATTGAAGAAGCAAAACCAAGCACCACCAAAGCATGAGAGACACAAGAATTTGTTAAGGGGAAAAAACAAGAAAAAACCCCAATATTATGAATGGAGGCAAAATGCCTAAAGAATAATACAAAGAGAGAGAGAGAGAGCTTCACCTTAGCTTGCTTGCTTGAATCTTGAAGAATGAGAGGAGAAGCACCTCAATAAGTAGAGGTGAGAAAGAGGAGTTAGAATGTAACTCCCAACTCAATGAATGCCACCATTCATCTATGTGTGTGCAGTGTCACCCTCTATGAGGTGTTACAAATATTCCTTAATAAAGGAATTGAAAATAAGTCATCACACATGTGTGAGATGACAAAGATAAAAGACTTTGTAGGGATTCCTTTCGGAATATTCCTTACAAGTTAATAAAAATTACAATTAAAGAATAACCTTTACCATAAAGATTAATCTCTAACGTACCGTGTAAGCCCATAGAGCGTGGTTATTGTATGTGCCAATCGGCGTCACATCATCGGGATGCAAATTTTTAAGGATCTTGATAATGGTTTTATTCAACGCCTCAGCTTGGCCGTTTCCTTGGGGGTAGTATGGGGATGAAAAGTGGTGTTGGATATGGAATCGCTCACATAACTCACGTACATCTTGGTTTTTGAACGGACATCTGTTGTCCGTGATGATGGATTGTGGGAGGCCATACCGGAAAATGATGTAATTGAGGATAAACTTTGATATTTGTTTGCCAGTAATGTATGTCAATGGAATGGCTTCGATCCACTTTGTGAAATACTCAGTGGCGGTGATAATGAATTTATGGCCATTGGAGAGGTTGGATTAATCTTACCCATGAGTTCAAGTCCCCATTGAGCGAAGGGCCACGGAGAAGTGATTGGCCGAAGTTCTTGTGCTGGAGCATGGACCAGATCACTATGGATCTGACACTTCATGCATGTGTTCCACATTATTCTAGTGCATCTTTTTCCATTGTCGGCCAATAATATCCAAGTCTCGTTAGTTTCTTAGCCAGAGTAAGACCGCTCGAATGAGATCTACATATACCATCGTGCACTTCTCGTAAGGTCATACATGCTTCATCAGTGTCAAGACATATAAGGAGGGTATTGTCGAAACCACGGTGGTATAGGGTGTCAATCGATAATGGCATCTTTGTGGGATACGAAGGACTTTGGTTATTGGATAGGTTCACGGGAGGGTGAGTCTTTAGGATAGTCATAAATGTCCCTGATACCAAGGAGTTGGGACCAACGAAGTTCTGCGAACCATTAATTCTGATATCATATGTCGGTATCAATCGTTTTACTAGGAACTCAAATTGTGACACATTTTTAGGGATTTCCAAGAGAGAACTAATAGTAGCCATTGCGTCTGCTGCCTTATTCTGTACCCTGGGGATTTGTTCAAAAGACACTGATTGGAAGTATGTTAGGAAACTGTCCACCATCCTCTTGTAAGGAAGCAACTTCTCATCCTTTGATTCATAGTCACCATTCACTTGTTTGATTACCAGCTGGGAATCCCCGAATACAAGCAATGTCTGAATTTTCCATTTGATTGCCAGCTTGAGACCTGTAACGAGTGCTTCGTATTCGGCAATGTTGTTTGTGCAAGGGAAAGCAATTCGAAATGACTTAGGAATTGAATCCCCTTGTGGTGTGATGAACAAGATTCCAGCCCCTGAGCCATGACCAGTGTGGGACCCATCAAAATACAGCTTCCATGGTGTTGTTGGTTCCGTATGAAAGATGGACTCATCA